>CM021101.1:133375238-133414608 GCA_007115665.2 Sequoiadendron giganteum | reverse complement strand
TTAAGTACTACTGTATTGAAATTTAAAATTTTCACCAAATAGATTTTATTTTTTTGTAAATAAACCTAGTAGTTTAGAAACTACATTCAATTTTCTACAAAATTTATTCTTACATATTTTTGAAATAATATAGATAACTTATTCAAAATTTTCTGTCAAGTTGCCTAACTATGATTTTTTTGAATTTTTTGCCACTTAAGGGCCTATTTTTTCCATGATTATCCTACACATACCCTTTACTTAATGTTGATTATTTTCATACCAAGCGGTTATGCAGATAAATTAACTGAAATATTGAGACTTCTTTTCTAGCAAGGCAATGTTGAGAAGAAGAAAATGACACTCATATCATGGGAAATACTATGCAAAACAAAGAATGATGGGGGATTGGGTTTTAGGAATCTGGAGATACAAAATGTGGCTTTGGGAGCCAAACTAGTTTTGTGCATGCATATCGAGTGTCAAAGAAAATGGGAAAGAATCTTGCACAGTAAGTACATTAGGGTGAAAACAATGGAGATATTCTCTCAATTTTGGATCCTCCTTCAGGCTCTCGAATGTGGAACTTTATGAAGAAATCCAGGCCTCTCATATGTGATAACTTAACTTGGGATGTCCTGGACAAAAGCAAGGCCTTTTTTTGGGAGGATTCCTAGGTAGGATACCCAAGCTTGGACAACATATTGGAGGTTAGAAACCTGAAACAAGCGTTAAAATAATTATGGGGAGACAAAGTTGAAGACTATATTCACAAGGATTACATTGGCTCAACTCCTAAGTGGAAATAGAAAGAGTTTGTGAACCTTAACCTTCCATCTAGGGAGGTTCAACTAATCTCAGATGCACTAAAAAGTAGAGTTTTATCATTAAGAAGGGGCAGTGATACCTTAAGGTGGAATGTATCAAAGATGGGCAACTACAATGCGGAGGATGGGTACAAAATCATATATGAAGAGAGAGGGAGTGACAAAAGCAAGCTTCCCTTACACCTTTGTTGGAGTAATGCATGTCTTCCCAAGGTAGGGACATTTTCTTGGGATACCTTACAAAATAGAATCCTAATGGCTGAAAGATTCTGCCATTTAGGATACCAAGGGCCCTCAAGGTGTGTGTTATGTGAAAAGGTGGAAGATTCCACAAATCATCTCCTATTGGGGTGCAGCTAGGCCCAGGAATGTTGAAGATGGCTATGTGCAAGATTGGGATAGGAAAGTGATTTGCATACATACCTGCTTAGTTGGTTTACATCTTGGCCAAAATCCTAAAGAAGAACTTGGTATATGGGGACATTTGGATCCTAAGCCCATCAATTTTGATTTGGGAGCTTTGGAAGGAAAGGAACAGGCGGATCTTCAAGGACAAGAAAATGGGGCTATCATCTCTGATAAGAAAAATTGAGGCATGCTTAATAGAGACCCTGAACGCTAAACTTGAACAAAGAGAAGTGAAGAATACATATTTCTCGGAGTGGGACGCAAGGCTTGGAGCAGCATAGTACTATTTAAAGATTCCACCCTGGGTTGGTGAAGGAGGAAGGGATATAGTGAAAGATCAGGCTTTGACCATTTGGATGCCACCTACAAAGGATTGGTTTAAACTAAAATTTGATGGAGCATCAAAAGGAAACTCAAGCCCGTTAGGGGCTGGGTAAATCATCAAAGATGATCAAGGAAATATAGTGGCATCGTCGTCAAAGAGACTTTCAAATGGTACCAACAATGAAGGAAAATTTCATGCAGTAATACAAGACCTGAACATGTGCAAGTAGACCAACTTGGCAAAGATTGAAATCAAGGGTGATTCGGATATTGTCATCAATAGTCTCAGAAGTCAGAACATCCCCACTAGGAAGCTCAGGGAGCTCGTAGGGAAGGCGCTAGAGATGATGGAATCTTTTGAAGGACTAATGATAAACCACATTTATAGAGAGGGCAACAAAGAAGTGAATGTCCTAGAAATTTTCGGTGTTGGAGATGGGTAAGCCCCAGGCCTGTGTGTTGATGTTGAGATCATGTTTGTGCCAGAATGGCTAGATTTGGCTCATGGTCCTCTCCACTTGGCATTTGACAAAGCAATGATAGAAAGGAATACAATTGGTTTTAACAGACGTAGCAGGCGAAGAGATTCACAATAATTACAAAGAGATCGAATGACATAAACATGCAAGAGTGATGGAATTTCAAGGCTACGAAAGGCCTGGAAAATGCGCTTAGAGAATGTTATGAGTACATCATTTAATTTACTAATCAGGAATTATACTCCCATGGAGGTGGTTGCCCATATGAACTAATGTCTCAACACAAACAAGAATCCTCAAAATTAATTGAAAGTACAATGGGAGATAGATTTGACAACCAAAATTTAATGAGGAGCCCAACCTCCTTTCTATTTATGATGCTTCTTAGAGAAGCCTTGGCAACCAGAATGGATACACCAGTGAAGCTAAGAAGTATGAAGGAGGCAGCCTTTCTCGGCTCCATAATAGATAAGAGGTTGAAAAATGTGTGTCAAAACAAGGATATTTTGTGCCTGGAAGCAGTCAGAATGGTGCTTGGGAGATCCTACTGCTTCTCCAAGAATCAGACAAGGGAAAATTTAGATATCTCTTCACTATTTTTGGCTTCCTTGTTGGACTTAAACTTTCCAAAGGAAAGGTGTTTTCTACTGCTTCATTTGGTCTTCAAGGAGTCAATCTTGGTGGGAGATATCGACACTGTTGCAGTAGAAATCCCTAGAGTAGGCCTGCTATTGTCAAACAATATTAAGTGAATGTTCGAATAGGGGGTCGAAGTGGATTGGCACCCGTTCATCTTGGATATGAAAGGAGAGGAACTTCACCGAAATAGAAGATGGGCATCAATTGGGCACAAATTCCTGAGCGGGTGACTAGGCTTGGAAGTGGTGATTCAAATGGAATGGTACAATGCATTTGGAAACCTGGTGGGTTTTGGGTGCTTCTATGAAGAACTCTAGGCGGTGTGAGGTAGGCGACAGTACATTTTTTGTACTGACCGAAAATGTATGTATCTTTTTTGACAAATCAATACAATTTTGTAGCTATGTTGCCCTTACAAATAATTTAAAAAAAGACTTTATTGTGGGTATTATACACATCTAAAAATGGTCACGGTTGATCGAACCTGTTAATTAATTAAATATGAGTTATTTAATTAATTTTCTCAAGTCATCTACATATAAATAAATTTAATTATTTATTTATATTGTTCATTTTCTAATTCTTCTAATTTAATTAAATAAATAAAGTTTATTTAATTAATGCTACCTTCTTCTTAATTAATTAAATAGATTTTATAATTTATTTACATTAATTATCACAAGTTTAAATTTATAATTTAAATTATTTTCTTCCCTCCACATTTAATTAAATACTTTTGATATTTAATTAAATCATTTTCCAAATTCCCACTCCTCTCACAAAATTAAATATTCTCAATATTTAATTAAAAGGCTTTTTCTTTTCTCACATAATTAAATATTTGCAATATTTAATTAAAGCCTTTTCATATTTCTCTCACACATAATTAAATATTTGTTTATTTAATTATGAGAGACACCTTTCAATTGTCTCTTCATTTTTTGTCTCTCAGAATTCCACCTTCTTTCCGAATTCTTGATCTCTCACCATTCATTTCAACAGGTTTGAACTCGACCGTCGATCTTGGCCAATCAAATTCCTACCTTCAAAAATCTATAAATGCAGCCCTTTCATGAGCTAAGAAGGATCTCAAATCTCATATTTTCATGCATAGTTATTATAGTCACATGTTAAGCATTTCATAGCATTTTAATTCAATAAGCTCAATCTTTACATGCATATGCATTTTTGATAATCTCATTCTCTCAAGTCCCATTCTACAAGTTGTTGTTTGCACAACTGAGAGCAAACATGTTGAAGCGAATCCTTGGAGATAGAGGACAATGGAATGAATTTGAAGAAGCTGTGATTTAGAGTTTGCATTTACTTTAATTATTTATTTTTCTTCAATCTAATGTTTCATTGGTGTACTAGTTTATATGCAATTTAATTGACACATTCTAATGTACACATCTTTGATGCCCACCATGGGGCCAAGCCCCACATTTAATTTCTATTTTTGCAGATTTTTCTGGCAGGTGACGGACAAAAAAATCATGGTTTAGTGCATAGGAGTCTCGGTTCAGCGCATACAAAGCCTATTTCAGCGCATACGATGACTGTTTTGGCGCATACATGACCTGTTCCAACGCATATGGGGACTCTTTCAGTGCATAGACACTCTGTTTCGGTGCATCCCTGGGAACTCTTTTGGTGCATTCATAACTTGTTTCAGCGCATCCACGAGATCTTTCAGCACATACATAACCTATTCTAGAACATACATAACCTGTTTCGGCGCATGCATCTTTTGTTTCGGTGCATACAATTGTAAAATTTTTAATTCTAATTCTAATGCAATCCGCGAACAAGATTTTTTTGATGCTATTTTTAACATAATGAGCCAATCCTAGGGTAGATATTTAAATTTGAATTAACCAATCCTAGGATAGTCACCAAATGTAATTTTCTTTTGGTTAAAAGGAACCCCATGCTTTTAGTGAAGTAACATCTTCACTTAGAATAGAAAATTTGTCAATTTGGGATTTAAAATTGAACCATTATTTGCTTGTTGTGATTGTGGGTAATAGGTCTATGCTCTCCCCTTAATTGGGTGATCAAAATACCAGACTTACCTTTTATTTTCTGCAATTTAATGTTTTATTACATTCTTTAGAAGGCCTGCTCTTGTGGGAAAAAGGACTCACCCAAGAGGAACGACCTAAGTGGGAACACCTAAAGCCAAGGTTTCCAACCCAATTTAATCAAAAGCAAGTTGTTGATGAAAATCCAACTTGACAGTAGTAGGCAGGATAACCATCCCCAAAACCTTTGTTCTAAAGGTTGGGAGGTCTCTCGAGGGAGTATATCTATTGCCACACTGAATGGAAATACTTACTAAGAACCATAGTGTAGTGGCTAGCCGTGTCAGTAACCAAATATCATTTTAATCACGGTGCAAGGGGAGGGTAGAATCTGCCCCCAAGACACTCACCATATAGTTGCCACGGATTGTTTGCTCAAGGGATTTGGTATCCACTTCTGCCACTTTGAGTACGCACCTGGAAAAGACAAAAACACAGGCGCCCTCTAGGGGGTGACAAGGTTGTGTGAGTCGACGCGATTTTAAGATGTGGGTTGTGATTACTTTGATGACCTATTTGACAAATTAAGAGTGAGTCTGACTGAAGTGCTTATATTGTTCAAAAACCTATGGAAATCTCAAGAACATACACTCTTTGTTTAGATTTTAGGATTAACAACACAATTGTCTGCTTATATGCTGTGTTTTTCACATTTAAATCAAATTAAGATTCTCTAAAATAAGAAAGTTTTATCAAGCTGTCAAAACATGTCGGTTTCAGAGCTGTTTTAGCGCATTCAGTTTCTGTTTTGGTGCATCTGGTCTCTGTTTTAGCGCATTCAATATCTGTCTTTTTGCATTTGGTCTGTTTTAGTGCATTTGTGCTCTGTTTTAGCGCATCTGTGCACTGTTTCAACGCATCTATGCTCTATTTTGGCGCATCTGTTTTCCGAAGCTTAGGTGATTTTTTGGATTTTCAGAAATCAAGGCGTGGTCGTCCTTCTTATTTTTCACCAGCTTGCAATCACATATACTTCTCATCCAAATAAAATTATGCAATAGAGAACTCAAACACATTTAGGCATCCATTAAATTCATCTATCTACAAAGCTAAGATCAAACTTCACAAAGTGCAAAATCACCTTTATTTTTCAATCTTTGGTTTAATTCCCGTAAACAGGATTTTCATCCTTTCACTTAGGGAATCACGGACTAAAGATTAAAAATCTTTTAAGTCATAGAATCTTCATTCTATCCTGACTTTCATCACTATTGCACTATTTCATTCCTTTGATCAGAGTTAGTAGTATTTGAGTAACGCTTATGCCTGTTACCACAAGGTCTCGAAAGCACATAGAAAAAGAGGAAATTATAGTAAGCAAAATGGGTGATAATATTGAGAGGGAGGAAAACCTCTTTAACAATCCAAATACTAAGGAAGTAATGGAAGAAAAGCTTCAAGAAGTAGAACAGGACCCTCAATTCCATACTCTTATGGAAAAGATTTTAGAAAGAAACAAGGAAAGATACTTTCTTTCTTTAGCTATTCAAGGAGCCAAGTTACCTGCCGATTTTGACACAAAAGGGATTAAGGAAAATCCTGAAACCCCTCTTAACGATTTTAGTGCCCTTACTCAACAGATTAAAGAATTACAAGGGAAAATAAAAGAAATGCAAGGGGGAGCACCAAAGAAGTATGTTTTGGAAGAAATATGTCCTTATCCATTTGAGAGAAATCTTCGAATGATACCTTTTCCAAAACATTGCGAAATCCCTAAGTTTGATAGGTATAATGGGAAAACTAATCCCATTGAGCATGTAAGGGATTTCCGAAATATGAGCTTAGAATTCGCTCATGAAGACACCTACTTAATGCGGCTGTTTCCACGAAGTCTAGGTGGACAATCCATGGAGTGGATTTCAAAGATCACTCCCCCCATTAGAACTTTTGAAGAGTTGATAAATAAATTCATATCACAATACTCTTACAACATCCAACATCAGATAACCATGCTTGATCTTTGTAAGATAAAACAAAAAGTAGGGGAATCTTTGACTACATTTTTGCAAAGATGGAGAATAACTTTTGCTAGATACTCTCATCCTGTTCCTGAAAAGGAAAAAATGGAAATCTTCATCGATAGTCTTAATCAAGAAATGGGTTATAGGCTAAACCTCCATTGTTCTCCATCATTTGAAAAATTGATTGAAAATGCAATCACTATTGAAGGAGCATTGATCAAGCGTGGAGTTCTAAAAGTTGATAAAGAGGGTTCAAATTCGTACAACAACAACAACAACAATAACAAGTCATGATTTTGGACTCAAAATAAAAATGTTGTAAATGATGGGGTAGTAGGTGCTAACAATGTGAATACAGAGCCCGCCATTCTTAATCTATCAGGTGTTCAACGTAACAATAATACTGGACATTCTAGCACCCAAGGCAATGTTTCTAATCGAGGAAACACAACTAACACTCGTAGAAATAATTTTGGCAATAATCAAAATTCAAATGCACCTAGATCATCATAATTTTCAAGTCGACGGAGTTTCACTCCCTTGGGCCAATCTTTGGAATCCATTCTCAAAGAGTTATTGAATCAAAACGCTATTACATTGCCACCACAAAGAGACTATGAACCTCAAGTTAAACCACCATCGTGGAATGACTCACACTTCTATGATTATCATAGATGCAAAGGTCATAAGACAAACAGTTGCCAAGGGTTAAAGAATATTGTTGAGGATTTGATTGATAATCGTACCATCACAATTGAGGGACACAATGTCAATAATGATCATCAAGCATTCAAAAATCCGCTCCCTAATTATCACAAAGGGGAATCTTCAAATGATAAGGGCAATAATGTTAATAACATCCAAGACATTGTTATCAATCATATCTATACTGATGACCCTCAAATCAATGCTATCCAAATCAAAGGTAAGCTAGAATATCAAGAGGTAGAGGACAAGCCAAGATCATTGTAAAAGGTGGCTCATCTAGAGCAGCAATTCCTCCTCCAAATCAATACAATTTAGTTGAGCAATTATGAAAAACGTCAGCCCAAATCTCTATCTTGGAGCTTTTAAAGTTATCACCTGCACATAAGGACATCCTAGAAAAGGCTCTCGTCGATACAACTGTATCTCCTGATTTAGATGCCAATAAATTTCAAGCCATGGTGGGACACCTATCCTCCAACACATGTTTATCTTTTTCTGAAAGAGATGATTCATCCATAACCCATCCGCATAATTCATCACTCTATTTAGAATTCATGGTTCACAAAGCTCGCATTAGACATGTTCTTATAGATGGGGGAGCCAGATTAAACATTTGTACTTTGAAATTGATCCTAGCTTTGGGATATTCAGTAAACTCTATAGATCCATAGAGGAAAATTACAATCAAAGTCTATGATGATGAGGAAAGGACTTCAAAAGGTCTCATCATGTTACCAATTAGAGTGGGACATGTTGTGAAGAATACTTTTTGTCAGGTTCTTGATCGAGATCTAACCTATAACATACTATTGGGTCATCCATGGATTCATGACATGCAAGCTGTCCCATCTACTTATCATCAATGTTTGAAGTTTCCATATGATAGACAGGAAGTAACAATACCCGTTGATCACAATAGCAGTCAAACTTGTTCTAACCTAAGAGCAACTCAGGACACGTTCATCCCACATAATAGAGAGGCTTTGACCATCTCTACTTCCAAAAACAAAGAACAAGTGCAAGAAATGATAAGCAATTTTGGTAGCAAGCTAAAACTGAAAGATAATGGGGTGGGAGAATATTCTTTGTCTCTCTCTAATCTACCCCTATCTCTGAGATCCCGTGGTCAATCATCAACATCCAAGCAACAAGCTGCAGCAGTTTTAGCCTCAACTTCAACCCCCATCACCAAGTTTAATGGGATGTCTATCAAAGAAACTGAAGAGGAAGATAGAGCTATTCTTGATTGGCTCTACAAAGATGAAGAAGATTCTGTAAAACATATCAAGTTACCCACACAATAATATGGAAAGGGTTATGCTATCATGCAACAGATGGGTTATGAAGGAAATGGCCCTCTAGGTAAAAGAAAAGAAGGTATTGTTGAACATGTCCAATTAAAAACAATGCACCCAAAGGATAAGACTGGGTTAGGATATGTTGAAGATATTAAGGAAGAAGTAGCACACATACCATCAAATGAGGAATTAGCTGAAACCATTCTATGAATTCAAGAAAATGATTCTGACACTGACTCCAATGAATATGAATAGGACACCATCTATGATGATAAATTTTGGAGAGATAAACAGGTGGATGTCATACACAAATTCTCACCTATATTCTTACAAGGAGAAATCTCAAGACCTCCACTTGATTATGTCCTACAAAGTGATCAGGACTCTAGTGAGACCAATTCAATTCAAAGTGAGATAGATCATTTTGAGGAGGATACCATCTTAGATATCCCCTATAATAATGTTGACAATAACATCATGACCCTCACAGCCAATGACCTTACTCAATCTAATGATCCATTACCTTTGGTTCATCCTGAACTCATTGATTGGGAACAAATCGCACCCATTGATGTTCCTACTTTTCCAAATGACGAAACCATAATAAACTTTCTTTGTTCATCCCATCCCGAAACAAGTTTCACCAGGGAATCACCAGATTAGAGTTTTCGACAGGAAAGTGCCAAGTTTCTCAGCTATGAAATAAATAACATAAAAGAAAGACCTAATGGTAAAAACCTAACAAAGGCAGTATTAGGTCAAGAAAAAAGAAAAATGAAAGAAAGATCTAATGGTGAAAACCTAATGGGTTGGGGTCCTAGCTCGGTTGGCTAAATCTTTCCTATTGCAGGAGGTTGGTCATGAGGTCTAGTCTCCCCCACCCCCGTGGTACCGGAGGGCGTGTCACGCCAGTGCTGCCAGTCATGTTAAAAAGTTTACCAGGCGCACTGCAGTTTATAGGGGGTCGTGCTACCCGATTCCTGTAGTCTAATAAAAAAAATAAAAAATGGTGAAAACCTAACAAAGGCAGTATTAGATCAAGAAAAGAGAAAAATAAAAAGTGTATCTAATGGTGAAAACCTTTCAAAGGCACCAGAGGATGGGAAACCTGACACTCTTCTAGAGTATTATCAGGAAAGATCTTCCATTCTAATCGAACCAACGGAGGCACTCAATATGGGTACCATAGAAAAGCCTAAAGTTTTGCAATTGGCTGCATCTCTTATAGATGAAGAAGTACATAAATTCACAGAATTTCTCAAAGATAATCAAATCAGTTTTGCATGGTCCTATGTAGATATGCCTGGATTGGATCTGGATCTCATCATGCATCATCTATCTATTACACCGGGGGCAAGGCCTGTAAAACAGAAACTCAGAAAAATGCATCCACATGTCGCGTTGTTGATTAAAGAGGAACTAAAGAAACTTTTAGACGTTGGATTCATCCGATCTATTGATTATGCAGAATGGATTTCCAATATTGTGCTTTTTTCTAAGCTAGACGGAAGGATCAAAATTTGCACAGATTTCAGAGATTTGAGCAAAGCATGTCCTAAAGATGACTTTCCCTTACCAAACATTGATATGATTGTAGATCTAACTGCTGGACATGCAATGTACTCATTGATGGATGGATTCTCAGGATACAACCAGCTAAAGATTGGCACCAGAAGATTAGGATAAAACAACATTCACATGTCCTTGGGGTACCTATTGCTGGAACGTAATGCCATTTGGATTGAAAAATGCAGGAGCTACCTACCAACGAGCAATGACAACAATTTTCCATGATATGATGCATACATTCATGGAGGATTATGTTGATGATATTCTTGCCAAGTCTAACACTAGAGAAGGACACATTGATATCTTATCTAAAATTTTCAAAAGAATGGAACAATTCAAAGTAAGACTTAATCCAAAGAAATGCGTCTTTGGAGTGAAATCTGGAAAACTACTAGGATACATTGTGTTAGAAAAGGGAATTGAAGTGGATCTAGCTAAGGTACAAGCAATTATTGATATGCCACCACCAAAGAACATTAGTCAGCTACGCTCTCTACAAGGACGGTTACAATCCATTTGTAGATTCATTGCACAACTGGCAGATAAGAGTTTACCATTTACACATCTCTTGCACAAGAATGTTTTATTCAAATGGGAGAACAAATTTGAAGCAGCCTTTAATCAAATAAAGCAGTATCTCATGAATCCACCAGTACAAGGTGCGCCTCTCATATTATATATTGCTGCCACAAAAGTGTCTTTAGGAGCATTATTGGCACAAGAAGATTATTCAGGGAAAGAACGAGCCATTTATTACATCAACTGAACCTTAACAAGTCATGAGCTAAATTATACCTTCATTGAAAAAGCTTGTTTAGTAGTAGTGTTCACTTCTCAAAAGTTACGACACTACATGCTAACTCATACAGTGAAGCTTGTGGCTAAGATTGACCCACTCAAATATCTTCTAAATAAGGCAACCTTAACTGGCAGGTTGGCTAAATGGGTTATGATCTTAAGCAAGTTTGATATTCAGTATATGGATCGAAAATCTATAAAGGGACAAGTAATTACAGATCAATTAGCAGAAGCATCGATGCCAGCAAAACATCCAATACATGTTGATTTTCCTGATGCTGACATTTTCACAGCAGATATCCAACAATCATGGTCACTCTACTTTGATGGTTCTTACACTCAACATGGTTCAGGAGCAGGAATTCTTTTTATTACACCTCAAGGACATACAATTCCAAAATCTTATCGGCTAATGTTTCCTTACACAAACAACATAGCAGAATATGAAGCATTGATAATCGGTATGAGAATTATAGTAAATTGGAAAACCACAGAACTTCAAGTTTTTGGTGATTCACAACTTGTTATAAATCAAATCAATGATGAATATCACACTAAAGATGACAAGTTGATACCTTACAAAAGAATGGTGGAAGATCTCAAGAAATACTTTGTTAACATCAAGTTCATGCGAATTCCATGCATTGATAATAAAGTAGCAGACGCTATGGCTACAATCGCCTCCCTACTCCAATTGTCAGATAATCAAAGATGGTACGATTTCTTGGTGGAACAATTGTTTTCTCCCACCCATGACAATCTTGAAACACAAATCATTTTCCATCTTACGAGTTCAGACTCTTCCTTATATGGCCAAATTTACACTTACTTGAAGGATACTACTTTACCCTTAGGCTTGTCTAGGAACCAAAAATGAAATTTTATTCATCAATCATCCCGTTACACTTTAATTACTGATGTCTTATACCGGCGTGGTCTAGATGGTACCCTCCTTAGATGCCTTGAACGCGGTGAATCAGAAAAGGCCTTACAAGAGGTCCATGGTGGAATTTGTGGGACACATTCAAGTGGACTAACCTTAGCTAAGAAACTTGTAAGATTAGGGTACTATTGGCCCACCATGGAAAAATAATCATTCGCCTTTGTGAAGAAATGTGCCAAATGTCAGATTCATGGGAATCTCATTCACACTCGTGCTCAGAAATTATAACCTTTTACCACAACATGGCCTTTCGCTCAGTGGGGATTGGACTTGGTTGGCAAGATGCATCCATCATCTTCAAATGGACACAAATTTATCATTACGGCCACTGAATATTTCACTAAGTGGATTGAAGTCGTTCCTTTAACAACTGTTACGGGTAAACAAATCTCTTCATTCATCTTGAATTATATCATTTGCAGATATGGCATTCCTAACTCCATTATCACGGATAATGGTAGACCCTTTAAAAATCAAGATGTTGATGAACTATGTGAAAGATTTCGCATCCAACACAGGTACTCCACACCTTATTATCTGTAGGGGAATGGTCAAGCTGAAGCTTCAAACAAAACAATTCTAAAGATTTTGAAGAAAATGGTAAATGAAGCAGGCCGTGATTGGCATGTCCAATTAAATCCAACATTATGGGCCTACAGAACAAGCATTCGCACACTGATAGGAGCTACTCCTTATGCTTTGGTCTATGGAGCAGAAGCTATTTTACCACTGGAAGTTGAGATTCCTTCACTTCGAGTATCACTCAAAGGGTTAATCAATGATGAAGACTACAGAGTATCAAGATTGCAAGAGCTGGAATTGCTTGATGAAAGGTTTCAAACTGTGGTAAATCACTTAAAGGGATATCAATATATCATGTCTCGTAATTACAATTATAGAGTCAAACTGTGGAGTTTTCAAGTGGGTGATTTGGTCCTTAGAGAAAACCCTCGAAATCAACAAGATCGGGAAAAGAAAGGCAAGTTTGAAGAAAATTGGCTGGGCCCGTTCATTATCATTGCAGCCTACAGATCAGGGGCATATCAGTTGTCAACAACAGAAGGAGACCTGTTCAAAGATCTGATCAACAAAATTCATCTGAAAAGGTTCTACACCTAAGAAAAAATCAAAAACAATACAAAAAGTCCTAAAAAAAAAAAAAAACCATTGTGTTGATGAAAACCTGGCAAACAGGCATCTTGGTAATAATAAAAAAAATCATAAAAATCAGGAAAAAGTGCAATAAAAAACAAACGGTGAAAACCTAGCAAATAGGCATTGTTTGTGATTTTATTTGGCTCTCTCATCTATTAGGATTTATTCTGCACATACATCATTTCATCAGCATCACATATACCTCACTATCACATTCACATTGCATCATTCTCCTTGGAACAGCAAGGATCTCATCATGGCTTGATGATTTGAGGTTTTTCCATCGCAACGGTTGTGTCTAGCAAGAGTCAGAGTACAAGGTCACTAGGGGGTAGTTCGCTTTTCTAGGAGGTAGTCAACAACATGTATCTAGCATCAGAATGTCTGAAACAATAGTTTCTAAGCTTACATGTTTACCTTGACAAATGATTTTAAAAACAAATTGGATGATCTTAATCTGAATAAAATCAATGACAAAACTTAAAACAAAAGTTGCAAATTGTTGTTTTGATATTTGATGACATCATATCTTTGGAGTGGTTCAATGATATACTGAACTAGAATCACAAGGAAGAAGTATGATTTTTCTTTGATTGCTGTCTGTAAATTAATCATTAGTATTGTGCAAATTGGTCGTTGGACATGTTCTACAATGGATCATTGATGACATTTCAGAATTTGCATAAGAAAATGGTTAACTTTTGTCTATTTATGCAAGCAATACTCAGGTCATCTTGGTTCAATTATACCTCCATGCTTGTATTAACTTGCTACATTAAACATTATGGAAGCAGTACTCAGGTCATCATTGGTGCTAACATACCCTTTGATGCTTGTACTAACTTTCAACATATCAAAAAGGCTCAATGATGACAACTAAACACAGCAAGAAATGGCAACAAGGAGAATGATTCATTTTTTTTTTCATTTCATTTAGGGCTGCATGATTCATTTAGGACTGCATAATTCATTTGCATTTTTGAGGTTCCTTTTAAAATAGATTTTTGAGGGTGGATCACATTCTTAAAATATCTTTTTCGACAATGGTTGAGTAAGACTGGACATTTGTTACATCTCGTTATCATATTCATTATCATATCATTTTCCATCATTACATTATAGGCATGGTTATCATTATATTCATTAACATATACATCTGCATATTTCACACATTCATAAAATAAAAAAATTGCATTCATATTTTTCACTTCCTTACATCATATATCATAAGATCATTAAATGAGTATAGTTTCATTACATCAGTATCATCATCATACATCACAATCTCATCTAAAGCATTTACATCCTTCATCATACATTTATTGCATACATCATAAGAGAAAAGCAAAATTCATTTAGATCATATCATATCATCATTGCATCATCATACATGACATAGCATATAAAAATCAAAACATAAAATCCATAACATGTGCACAAAACATCCATAAAAATGTGCATTAATTATCCATAACACATGCATAATCAAATTGCCACTACATATCATAGATCTCATCAAAACAAATGTCCAGGATTACAAGGATATCAAATATTTGAAAAAGATATATCATACAATGGCATTAAAATGTGTACATAATGCTCATCGCTGAGGGGCATCAGGTCATGGATCATGATTACTGCTACCACCAGAGGTAGTGGGTCTCGCTGGATCTCTGCTCCCGAAACCTCTGATCTCTTGTCTAATCAGCTGACCCATACTCCTGATCGCACTCCTGGAGTGACTGCATGAGTGAGTCCGAGTCTGAGTACCTGACTGAGTGAAGGCTATCTGCCACTCAGGTGGCACTGCCTCAAAGTAGTGTGTCCTATAATACTCGGCCTCCCGAGCAGTCTCTAATCCCTCTGCCACAACCTCTCCAATAGAGGTGCTATCTACTGATCTCAGTAGCCTCTCGGCTACCCCCTTGGCCTGTACACATCTCTCCCAAAAACTGTCCCTCTCGGCCATAAGCTATGCTATCTGTGGGTTGAGAGGTGGTGGTTGTGCTATCTATCCCTGCAGCTGACAGATAGTCACTTGGGCCTACGCTAACTGACTCCTGAGAGTCTGAACCTCAGTCTACAAGGCATCTACCTATCCCTATGACAGAGCCCTAATGGTGATCCGCGGTGCTGAAGTGCTGGCCTGACCCACTGCTCTGGATGTCCGTGGCCTCATCCTGAAGGGAATATCAAAAAATAGTCTTTGTCTCCCACCACTCCCATCATCCCTATCATCTGAGTCATCTGACTCCTCATCTGTCTCCTTGGCCTCAGAGCTCTCATCATCTACCTCCATGGCTACCCCGCCGATATCTGTGGCCTGCTCTACCTATACCTATCCCTGATCCTATGGCTATTGTAACCTTGGTTGGATAACTGGACCTCCGATCAATGGGGTAGGCTCATCTAGACTCGTGAAATGAGGAAAGGGATGTGTATAGAAGTATGCAGCATAGTCCTCTGTCATCCCTGCATCTGTGACCTCTGGCCGTACAGTCCAATCCTCTGGTTGTAGCTCAAAGTACTCCTCTTTGGTTGCCTCAATAGTCAAAACTGGCCCCCACTCTAGTATATCTCCTTGGCACCTAGCATAGTGTGTCATCCCCTGTGGCATCATCTGTACCCATCCAAACTGCCTCAGAACTCTTCAGCCCAAAAATATCTCAATGATGAATGGGGTGCATCCAATCAAGTATCTGGACCTCGTCACATAGGGTAACTCTATGTCATCTGCCTACCATGGGTCGCAATCCACATATGGTCGCTAGATGACTGTGTCCAAATCATCAAGTACTCATCACTAGTACTCCAATTTTCCTAGCCTCGGTTGGACAAGGGACCCTGTATATGCATAAGCATAGGGGAATCCGATGGGGTGATCTCTCCTAACTATAGGGTGTGTAATCGCGAAGTGATCCCACACAAATAACTGTAAAAGAGTCACCCCGCAGGAAAGACTCTTCCCATCAGTATACATGACTTGATGAAGGTCATGGTATAGATGGGAAAGCATGCATGATCCCCATGCATATTTGGTACGGTGGAGAAGCATGTCTTCCAATATCCTACCCCGCCCAACTGATAGTCCCTTTGACCTACAATCAGGATAGAGGAAACCACCGATCATCCCTACTAAAACTGAAGGTAGTGGGGCATATCTCTCCGTCATCTCCTTCCAAGGAATCTCATATCCGCAGATATGAGGATCTTGGAAGACCCGTCTCAAAGCATCTATACCCCCAATCTCCTTGTGATCATAAATCACAAGTTCTCCAACCACAGGAATACCCAAAATCCTATAGACATCCTCTAGGGTCACCATGATCTCTCCTGTTGGTAAGTGGAAGGTGTTGTGCTCGCTGTGCCACCGCTCTGCAAAGGTAGGCAACAGTGCCCTGTTGACCCGATACTGCGGGATACTCAATAGAGCTCTCAGGCCACACTGGTCTATCACTCCCAAATCATCATGGGACAGTCAGGGAATCATCTCCCATGTCTGCGGAAATCTCTCTCTGATCTGAAGGAGGCTAAAATCCTCCTTTATAAAATTATCAAGCAATCATGTAAAATCAATCAGCAAATGGATATCATCAATCAATCAGTATATCAAGCAAGTTTAAATCACATCTAGTTTGTTTTTCATATCGCATGGAAACAAATTTAGCAGTCATCGCGACTCAATCTATTTGACTTTCAATCAGGAAAGCAAATCTATCATTTTTATTTTGTTTTCATATCGCATGGAAGCAAAATTTATCAAACCTATTTGTTCTTCAAGCACGAAGGAAAATTTATCAAATCTATTCATTGATGATATTCAAATACGTAAAATCTATTGTCTAATCTAGCAACAATCATCAAGCATGCATCAATTTTTTCTTCAAAAAATTGAAATTCGGCAAAAATCTATGGATGCGCTAAAATAGTCAATCTATGCGCTAAAAATATGGATGTGCAACTTTATTCCATGGATGCGCTAAAACAGTCCATGGATGCGCGATTCTATGGATGAATATATGCACTATAACAGTTTATGGATGCGCTAAATCACCTATGCGCTAGTCTATCATTTTCCGTAGACAGGTTTCATGCATGCACCATTTTATCTATCCTATGCGTGACTGTTTTATCCCTATGCGCCATTTTGGATGTGCTAAACTATCTACTATATGCACTAAAAGACCTATCGTATGCGCTAAAACAAAATTTTAAAATTTTAAAAGATTCGAAAAAGCATCCAAAAATTCATAAAAAAATTATGGAGAGGTTTGGATCGCCTTACCGGAGGTCCATATGCAGGTGGTCTCTGATAACAGTGACCTTGCTTGAATTTGTGGCGCTCATATATGATCGGCATGGCTTTTATCTCTCTCAGAGCTCCAAAATCTTCAAAGGTTACTATTCAAATGAAAGTGATTTCTCACCTTTTTCATCTTTTAAAGGGGTAAAAATGGCATTTATTACTCTGCAAAGTGCTATTTCGAGAGTTAAATCACCGAATTTTCTCTGAAATCATCTGAAATCTTCCAAACTAGTTCATAATCATTCTCATCACACGATTTATCTTTCGAGGGGGCATGTAGCATCATTAGTAATTGTTCAAAGTCAGGGGCAAATTCTTTGAAGCAACGCGTAAAATACATCACTTCAAAGAGGGGCAAAATGTACACATCTAAAAATGGTCACGGTCGATCGAACCTGTTAATTAATTAAATATGATTTATTTAATTAAGGTTCTTAAGTCATCTACATATAAATAAATTTAATTATTTATTTATATTGTTCATTTTCTAATTCTTCTAATTTAATTAAATAAATAAAGTTTATTTAATTAATGCTACCTTCTTCTTAATTAAGTAAATAGATTTTACAATTTATTTACATTAATTATCACGAGTTTAAATTTACAATTTAAATTATTTTCTTCCCTCCACATTTGATTAAATACTTTCGATATTTAATTAAATCATTTTCCAAATTCCCACTCCTCTCACAAAATTAAATATTCTCAATATTTAATTAAAAGGCTTTTTCTTTTCTCACATAATTAAATATTTGCAATATTTAATTAAAGCCTTTTCATATTTCTCTCACACATAATTAAATATTTGTTTATTTAATTATGAGAGACACCTTTCAATTGTCTCTTCATTTTCTGTCTCTCAGAATTCCACCTTCTTTCTGAATTCTCGATCTCTCACCGTTCATTTCAACAGGTTTGAACTCGACCATCGATCTTGGCCAATCAAATTCCTACCTTCAAAAATCTATAAATGCAGCCCTTTCATGAGCTGAGAAGGACCTCGAATCTCATATTTTCATGCATAGTTATTATAGTCACATTTTAAGCATTTCATAACATTTTAATTCAATAAGCTCAATCTTTACATGCATATGCATTTTTGATAATCTCATTCTCTCAAGTGTCATTCTAAAAGTTGTTGTTTGCACAACTAAGAGCAAACATCTTGAAGCGAATCCTTGGAGATAGAGGATAATGGAACGAATTTGAAGAAGCTACGATTTAGAGTTTGCATTTACTTTAATTATTTAGTTTTCTTCAATCTAATATTTCATTGGTGTACTAGTTTATATGCAATTTAATTGACACATTCTAACGTACATAGGTATAATTTAAGACTAGAAGGATTATATCCAAGGGGATTTAATCTAACTCTTTCCAACTAAAACCCTCTATACAAAATCTGTTAAGGCTTAAATTATTAGTTTTTCTAAAAAATATGTGATTTTAGGAAAAGATCAAGGTGTCCAAAGTTTGGGACCTACTATTGTGGGATGACACACCACCACTATCTCAAAAGAACCTTAACGAATTGAAACTAAAGGAAGATATCATCAACACACTCCTCATTAACTCAATAAGAATATTTAGAAGGACCTTTGAATCCTCTCTTTCTTATGTTGTCTTAGGCGAGGTATTAAAATTAACATAGAAGCTAGAAAAAAATCTTACCAACAATGCTTATTTTAGATATTTTCAATAATTTTTGCTTGCTTTGTAATGTCATATCCATGGGAAACTAAAGATATAAATATTAGTATCTCACTGCAAGGGATGATAAATACGAGAATTTTCTACAAAGCAGGACACTTTAAATTTTTGACACTTTAGACAAACCAACAATAAATAAAATAATATTTAAAGTGAATAAATAGGGAGGGAGTGTGAGAATATGGGGATTGAAATCACATGAATCTATCTAAAAGATAACATTGCAACCTAAATTTATAATGTGAAAGAGGTTTCACTAGATAGGTGAGTAAACCTTCTTAATAGTACCCTAAAGTACATAAAATTTCAAAGTAAAGCTTAGTACCAATATATTTTTCAAATATTTATGATGAAAAAATTTGGCTCATGAATGATCATGTCATTTATACAATACTTAATAAATATTTGCAATCAAGTCTTAACTATTAAATTCAAAAATCCTATGAAAAACATTACCAATGTATATAGGCATATAAGCCCTATCCTATCTAATAAGACTATATTTTAAAAATTTAATATCCATTCCCAAAGAAATTTCTTGAAAAAACAATTGAGATTAATTATAAAATCTTGATTAAAAATAATCGAAAAAATATTTAAAATAGGAAGAGCTCACAAAATTGATCTGAAGAGAGTAATAAGCTCAACAAAAATAATTATTATAAATTTTATTATGAGAACCATGTTCCAAATTTATGAGCAATCCTCTTCCATTGAAGATGATTAGGAAAACCCTTACACAAAGGAATACCAAGATAATGTAATGGAAGGTATCCAACTTTGGAATACAAGATAAGAACAATTATTTATTAAAAGGAAATATGAGTATTGTAGATATCAATATTTCACTTATTTTCATTAATTTGTTCACTACAATATGGAAAAATAATATCCAATGTGCTCCTCAAATTAATAGCATCTAATATGTCTTCCAAACCTATAGAGTTAGTACCACCCACAAATTAAATATGAGTACAAGATTCAAGATCCCTAGCTGATTTCAATTCCTATATACTCCCATTGAATATGTTGTGAGTATGGAACCTACCCAAAACCTTTTTTTATAAACATAAAGAGATTATAAGTGTGGGGAGGACCTTATCAAAAACCCTTCAGAGGCCAAGAAAAGATAAGTGGGGATTCCGTTAATGAGAAGAAAGGGAAGAATACTCCACACAACCCATGACCTAGTCATTCCACCCATAGAAAGAAATAAAAAACAATATTTTTTCTTGAGGAAGGAATAATTGATTGTGGACATGTCCATCTTAGTATCTATCTCCCTCCTAGTAATACCTCAAGAGCTAAGAAAAGGGTCATGGTAGTGTGGAACCTAAAATAGCTAAAAGGGTTATCATTGAGATAAGAGATGAGGGAGAACAAGGAAAAATGGACGACTCTAGTAGTTGGAATGGTGGAAGAAGGTCGACTAGATTGCCAGGGTAGTCAGCCAAGGGAAAAAAAATTATGACTTGAACCTAGAGAAGAACCTGAAGATGTGGCTTCAGACCCCATAAATGTTAGGAAAATGGAATTGTCTGTGGTACTAGGTGAAGACCTCTTGGAGGATTCTATTAGTAGTGATGAAGATGAAGAGATGGATGGTTCTAACCAAGAGGTGGTCTAGGATTTGAAGGACAACGAAGATGAAGGGGATAAATAAATTGCAAAATAAATAGAGGACATGGTTATGAAAATTATGGAAGATGTGGTTGGGTAGGCCATGATAGACATGGAAGAGGATATGTAGGCTAAAGGTAGGCCCTTGGAGTTTTATCTCACTCAATTCCAGTAGCTACAAGATAAAATGAGTATAATGGATATGGCGCTCAATAATTTAATGTCTATTACTCTAGGTATCATCTCGAGGGCTATTTTTGGCATTGTGAATAATTTGGAAAAAGTTAAGAAAGGCCATAGAAAGTTGAACTCCTCTCTGGCTGAGGAGATGCAACTAAAAGATAGAACTAGTGTTATGATGGAGCAGTGTAGTGAGGAGATGGAGCAGCTAATTGAGGAATGTGACTAAATCTTCAATCCCAAAAAGTAATGTGTGTCTTCTATGTCTCTATTTTTTGGCTGCTATGCCATGGTACTGTATGCACCTATGTGCCCTCTCGTTTATGTTGGTATATGATCTATTTATTGGTCTTTAGATATATGGTTGGATTTTGGCTTCTAGAATTTCATTATAGTTAGGGTTATTGTTTTTTTGCAAGGTGTTGGTCTATTTTATTGACCTTGATGGTTTTTTGTGGTAGTTATTTTGGTTGGTGGGCCTATTATTGTTCTTTGTTCGGGTTCAGGGGAATTTTCTCCTGCTTTTGATATCAAAAACATATATCTATCTTTAAAACAACTGATGCAATGAGTAGATGATAAATAAATAAAAATAGTATCAATAATATGATGACCCTTCTAAAAACCCACATCCTTAGATGATATTTGATGGGTTGGAAACATCTTTAGATTTATATAGCCTTATGTCCATTTAGGCATAAATTTTCTTGTCTAGTTTTTAACCTAATTTTACCTATTAGCACATATATTTGTGCCTCATTTCTTGTGTAGTATGACCCTTAGTTTGACAATGAAAGTTAATTTTCAAGCCTTGAGATTACAGGTTAGCTCAAAAATATTGGAATTAAAATCCTAAGATCTAGAGCTCATTTATAAAATCTCTTTGTTAGAAAATTTTTATGATTGAAAATGAGAATGCAACAAACATTTTCATGGAGAACTTATGATTTTTGGGCCCAAATTAAGTATTTTTACATTTGCAGGCGTATCCACAGAGTTCCATCAAAATATATTTTTTTTATAATTACAAAATTTGAATAGGAATTCATATTGAAGTTTCACTCTCTAATATCAGTTTCATGCTTTTTAGATATATTTTGAGGTCAATTATCTTACTACCTATAGACTACCTGTAGTGCTATAAATTCTAACCCTCCATAATTTCACACTTGATTTTGCTCCCTCCTATGTGTGTGGATTTAGTTATGCAGATAATTTCCTAAATTATGCATTCCATGGCCAATTTTATCATTTATAAGAAAATCAAATGTCTAGGACCCAAGTATGAATTTATTTTTTTCCCTGACATTTTGGATCCCAAAAAAAGTGGGATCTTGTCTAGGGTGATCTATGCCCTTGACCTATTAAAATGGCTCTAAGTTTAAATATGTCACTATTAGTAATTTATTATTTGAAATTCAAATCTTAATTGTCAAATATCGGGATTTAACTTTTGGGAAATTAGATAAATTTCATATAACTACATAGTCTTTTCACAAAATTTCAATTAACAAGGATTATCAAGCAATATTTGAGAGCAAATATTATACTTCAAAAATCAAATCAAGATTAGGTAAGAGCATAATTTGTAAAACTATTATAAAATTTTATCATCCAAACATCATGTCAATTTTTATGTGATTTTGTTCATATTTATGCATGCATTTTGTTTGTCGATACTAATGCATGGAGGTCGTCAAATTAAATAAAGTTGTATTGCAATCAATCCTTGCAGGTGGTGAGTGTGACTTCAATCCATCAATGATATTAGATCTAAGTAGTGAAATTTGTTAATTTATTAGTCCATTATCACTTAGTCTCTATCCCTCAAAAGGATAAGCTCTCTTTATGATCAATTTTACCATTGTGGAGGTAGAAATACCAACACAGGGTTTGAATGAGGAAATCCCCTTCATGGCATAATCCTTCCTCTCCCTTTGTGTGTGCAAGTTATAGATCTGAAGAGGATTAAATTTAATTTGTTCATTTATGTATTCTAGCCCTATAACTTGACAAGATACAAAAACTATATTGTCTTAGTAAAAAATAAAGATCTAACAACGAGATTCAATAGGAAGAAGCCACAAACTAGGGACTTCAGGCTTGAAAACTTATTTATTTTATTTTAGATCCCTAGTTTAGGGTTCCCTTGTTGGCTTTGACCACCCAAATTTGGCTCAAATTTGAACTTGAGGTGCATCAATGTTCATTTTGTCAATTTCTGGTTTCCAATTTTGACTATCATTTCTAGTTAATCATAATTCATCTCAAAAAACTACATTTTAATATTTAATTAGTTTCATCATTATATTTTCAATTCAAAACCCTCAATCAACCAACCAAAATTTTGATCCAAGGGTAGATTGCTTATTGGAAAGTCGATCATGGCTCTTGTGTAGATTTGAATTCCCCAATGTTAATATTTTTTTCGTGAGTTGAATCCCATATTTATTACCCCCAAAACCACACTTGGAAAGTGCATTGAAACTAGGACTCAAACCCTAGGTTCAACTTTTCCACCTTAACACCACCTAATATTCCAAAGGGTCTCAAGAAGATTGGTTTCTTGTTAAATTATTTGATGATTGTACAAAGATCTCCGTCAAATATTAATTACCTCACATATTTTTTTATGAATTTTGATAATAGTTTGAGCATGTGGCATGAATCCCATCATTTCTATCAAAATACATTTAATTACCAAGTTCACCAACCTTTAAATGAAAATTATTTTAAAACAATATTTTATTATTCTAAATTGATAATGGGGATAAAGTAGTAGTGTATACATTCCTATTATATCTCTTAGTAGGTGAGAATTGCAATGGGTAGTTTAAAATCAAACTTAAATAAAATGTTAAACCAAAGAAGAAATAAGAGAAAATTACAACACAATGTTGAGGGATAATTTATTTTCTAAATGAAAGATGGAATGAGAGTCATCACTTAGTTTTGATCTTTTCTAATTTATTTGTTAATTTTAAATGGAGGGGTGTACAAGTTTATGCAATAATTTTGCATGTGAAAAATAAAAGTCTTAAGGATCTTAGTGTGCATAACATAGTTTGGAGAGTTCTTTTATGTGGCAAATATGTGCTATAAAGTGAGTTGGGTGTTGCAATAACATGCTTCCACATGGAAAAGGATTGTTACAAGATTTTTGGCATTTAAACTATTAACATTTTCTATTATGGTATCAAAATTATCTAAAACATCTACAAAAAAAATAGTGATGATTTATGGTGTCATATATAACCAAAAACGGGCTTTACAGGGACCCAAAACCACAAAGTTTACAAGCCAAGAAAAGATTGACCAAAAGACAATCCTAGATGAGAAAGGCTACAAATAAAAGATAACATAAAAGACCAGAAACCAACATCAAAAAACCATTAAAAGGACAACAAAAGACCAAAGAGGATAGAACCAGAACTAACCCAGAGACTTCGGGGTCTCAACCACCTCCATTTCAAAGATGTCCATATCCTGGACCACCATCCTAAGATCTCAAATCTCCATAGGCGCATCATCCTGTCTTTTCTTCATGTTGGCCCTAGTTCTTTAAGAAGGGCCCAAATCCCCAACTTTGTTCTTTTCAACGTCCAGATCCACAATTAAGAGTCTCGACTGAGTGATGTTCATTTTTTCTGCCAAAGCTCTAAGGGCAATAGAGTTAATCTTTACAATTCTGTGATTATGTTCAATAGTGGCCTTCAAAGCTTCCTTGATTTTCTCAACCTCTCTTCCCATGATCTCCCCATCCTTCTTAAGGCTTTTGGTAAATTCCACCTCTTCCTGGATGTAGTCCACCATGGCAAAAAAATATTTAAAATTATATTGCATGATTAAAAAATCTTTGTGGATATTTTGAAAATTTAATAATGGTTTCAATAAATAATTTATAATTTAAAAAATTATAGTTTACAAAAGGGGGCAAAGAGGAGGATAGATTTAAGGATACTATAGAATATTCTAATTTTCTCACCGATTTGAAAAATCAAAGGGCTTAGCATGTGGCATGTGTTATCCCTATATATAATCTATGCTACTTTATTGATCATAAATATTTTCTCTGAAAGTGGTAAAATTTTGGCTTATGAGTTATTAAAATTATACCAGGCTTCATACTAATGTGGGTTTTGGGGATAAAGGGGTCCTTTTAGTGTTAGTTTAAGGAAATTTTGTTTAGTGCTTATGTCTATAAATATTCTATGACAACATTGTAAATATGAATGCATGCTTCAATGTGCTTTTCTCTCCACTTTTTAATGTAAATTTACTTTGAATAATATACATAATAGTTATATGGCCATTCATCCACATTTTTTGCACTAGTTTTTTATGTTGTTTTCTTTCTACTCGAGGAACATAGTATATAATTTTATTAAATAATAGTAGTGATTTCATCACAAGTGGACCATTAAGTAGAATCAGATTGATTTCCTCTGTACGCCATATTATTATAAGATAAAAGTGTTCAAATTGACCATCAGGATATATTTTAATGTTGTGATATAAGGATTCATGAAATCATGTCTCTGTAGCCCTCAATAGAGGCCACCCTATATCTTTGCATTTTGTCAATCATAAAATCACTTTTAATGTGACAAATAATAAGCTATATTTAACTTATTTAACATTATTTACTAGCTTCATACTAAAATCTTAAATATTACACAAAGAATCATTCATGTTTTCAATTATAAAAATCCTTGTCCATTTGTGTGAAGTTCAATATCTTCAATGCACTATGTTATAAATGTGTCATACACTTGTATTTAGTGTCATAAATGGGAACCCACATAAGTCTTGTAGAGACTGAAGTGGAGTGGAGAATAATTTTAAATTTTATCTCCTATTCATTGACAAATTTTATAAGGTCTGGGTAATCTTTAGAATTTATTGATGCATAGGCTGGTGAACCAACACAACTTTTATTTCTCACTTTTTTTACTATTAGTTCACATAGAATAATTTTATTCAATCTTTTAATATGAATGAATAATAGATTGGAAAATAATTTGAAATATTAATTTATTTGTTTGTGTAGAATTAAAATAGATCAAAAAATTCATGTAGTGAAAAGATATCATGTTAGTTGCACCATGAGATAAATGCTTTGAGGATCTTAGTTCTGCTTAAAATCATCTCTTTCTATTAATATCATTCTTATACTTTTACTTTAATGTGGCCAAGGGATGAGGATACTTGTTTGATTTATTCATTTTTAGAGATTTTTCACCTTATTATTATGGTCATAGGACAAGATGGTTATATTTTAGTTTTAAGTGGCCCAAGGCCAAAATAACTATTTACAAATCTCTATAGCCACAAGTTGTAACCTATATAATCTACAAAATAAATGACATAGTGTTAGTCTATATTCCCAAGGAATAAATTTTGATCTAAAATTAATTTCACAATAAATTATTTAATCACTTGATAGACCAAGAGGAGGGCACACTCTTTTGGTTAGCCAAGTGATCAATTTTTGTTTTGTGTTGAATTTTATTTTTAGGAATAATTAAATTATCTTTAATTTTTGATTATTGTGTATTATTTTACAATTGTTTGACATCAAAAGGAATTTTATAGAAAATATAATTAAAAAATGTGAGTATGTAGATTTATTTCAATACAGGCCTATAAAGATAATGATTTGTAGTTTAGAACTTGTGTCATGTAAATATAAGATCTACATATGCATTATTTTAAAATATTTTTATTGTTATTAGGTGTGAGAATTACTAGTTATTTTTGTAGAAAATTATTTTTATTTCTATAGAATATTATTGCTATCCCTTTAGAAAATTATCTTTGTTCCTGTAATAGAATGCTTCTATAAGGAAAGTCTTCCTATAGAAGGTTGTAAGATAGGATTCTAGTTTCTATAATTTATTTGTTAGGAATATTTTGTGTTAAAATTCATGTTTCATATAACATTAAGCATATTCCAATTTATTAAAAAAGAGTTTAGGGATTATGCACAAAGAAAGGAAACAAGGAACAAGATTTAAATTCTATTCAATTAATCAAGAAAAATGCAATTTTTTAAGTTAGATAATATTTTAGTTTCCAAATATTTTGATCCTTGAATTCTAATGATTTAGGTAGGTATTGGTCAAATTTATAATCCACACACATTTATTTTTATATTTCTATAAATTTTATGATTAATGATCCTAAAGAAAAGTTAAACCATTGAGGATGTAGACCTACGCATATAGTTCTTTAGATGGTTGATTACAACTTGGTATACCCTTACGGTATGATTGAAGATACCATTATTCATATTGATTCATGGGGATATCGAACTGAATTTATGATTTAGGAGCATGATATAATTCTAGGAGGATTCCCTCTAATTCCTAGATGGTCTTGGCTAGCCACAATGAATTCCTTCATCAATTTTCATTTAGGTAGTATGGTTATTTCTAATGTAGAATAAAAGAAATAATTAACATTGTATCCTCTAGAATAAGATTTTTTGGGAACAAATCATCCATTATGGATTGATAGTGATATTGAATAACCATTCCCTATTTTCAAAATTGAACAAAGCCTTACCCTACAAGATCCATCAAAAGACACCATAATTGTTAATTTATTTCAAAACATGTATTCCTCAAATGATGTTTTAGAAATATTAACTTATATAGTTATTTTTGGCTTAATGACACAACCATTCCAAATAGATAAGTAATATGTGATCTCTCATTACTATTCACCTCACAATCACGTTCAAATCATGTCAACTATGTAGTGACTAAAGAATATGCCACCAAAAGAGTGACATTCATCTATAAGTAATTTTTTTATTGCAGAGGGATATGCAATATCTCAAACTAGGAGTAAAATGATATGTGTAAGACCTTCTCATATTTGTATAACCTTAATTCCCTCCATGTATGAGTCCTTTTGTCTAAAATTTAGCCTAATCCAACCTTTATTCCACACTTTCATCACTAATAAAGCATATGGAATAAGGATTTATTTAATGTGTTGAATTGAATAAAGTATATATTACAAAATAATTTGAAATGGTCATTTTATTGGTTGTTTATGATTAAACCATATTAGACAAATTATTATAACCTAAATATATCATGTGACCTACGTCATGAATTAGAATGATTCATAGATGATAGTTCTACTCAAAATCATCTCTTTTGTTAATATTAAGTCTATTCTCTTTTGCTAAAATGACTAAGGTCCAAAGAATTTTTATTTTTATTTTTTTAATTTTTATTTTATCTTTTTATTATGGCTATAGAAAATAATATATTTCCACAATCATATTCTATTTTTATGTGGTTGAAGGCCAAAACAAATATTTACATAATTTTGTAGCCTTTGGTTATAAGCTATATACTTTGCAACAAAAATTTTCTAGAGTTAGTATGTATGCATTTACATCCAAGGATAATATAATATATTGATTTTGATCTAGAAACAAGTTCATGGAAAATCATCTAATTAGTAGGAAACCTAAGAGGAAGGCCCACTCTTTGAGAATCCCAATGACCATTTCATATTTTTGTATGTTGAATTTTGTTTTATTGTCTTTAATATTTGTTTATTGTGTACTATTTTGCAATTTTTTTAGAGAGGCATTTTATAAAAAATAAAAAAAAGAATTGTGGTTATCTAGATTAGTTTCAAGATAGGCCTATGAAGATAATGGTTTGTAATTTTCAACTTGTGTCGATTTTATAGGATCTAAATATAAAATAATTTTTGAGCACGTTTATGATCATTTGGAGTGAGAAATATTAGTTTTTTAGTAGAATATTATCTCTATTTCTATAGTATATTATATTCTTCTAGTAGATTATCTTTGTCCCTATAGTAGACTATCTCTATAATGGAACTCTTCTTGTAGCTGATTGTAAGATAAGATTGTAGTCTTTGATTATTTATTTTCTAAGATAAAACTGTATTCCATTCTACTCAAGCTACTACCATTGACCCTCGAGAAAAAAACCACCACACCTTTCACAAGTATATATACCAAATTGACATAGGCATAAACTTTACTAGGGCTTAAAAATTAAACCATTGAAGTAAGTTTATTACATTTAGTTTGCTTTGAACAATACTAAATAATCCAAAATTTATTTATGGTGCTCAAAATTAAGTTTAGAAATGATCTTCTAAGAGACATTACAAACAACAATAGGGTAAACTATAAATAAAAAGAGGTAGCCCTTACTTTCTATGTGATCAAAAGAAAAAACATATAATTAATTTGTTTAAGAATCTAATTATTAGCCTAAGATTCTACCACAACATCTAGAAGGCCGTCTTTTAATATGTTCCATAATTCTTGATAAAACATTATCGGAAAGCTATCAAGACAAGGAGACTTTCCTTTCTTCACTTAGAAGAAAACTTTTTCCAATTGCACAAGACTAATAGGCTCCATAAGAAGACAACTTATTTCTTCATTAACCAAAGAAGAAATACAAGCTAAGATAACTCTTTGGTCCTCTACCACAAGTGAATTATTTTCCTTAAACAAGGAAGAGAAGTGAGGAACCCCTTCCTTGTTAATCTATTGAGAGAAACAAAGATGAATTCCTTGAAAAGATGCGATTGACGAGATGACATCACTACATCTTCTTTTCTTAAAATAGAGGTATAGAAAATTGACATATTTTGAGCTCACCCTAAAGCGAATTAATCCTAGATTTTTTCTTCAAAAGAATCTTCTCTTGATGTTTCCATTCATGATGTTCTTTAGATGAATATGACTTCTCCATATGTGTTTGCCTAAATCATACCAAATTATCTAATACAAAATGTAACATTATTCCAATTTTCCTTGTACGTATTTTTGTTCTAAGAAACTATTATTAAAACCAAATTCATTCCATTGTTTAATATTGAACTTAACAAACTAATTTAACCTTTTAAGAAATCAGTAATCTTATTTAATTTCATACTTGATCTATAATAAATTAGTATATATATAATTAAAATAAACTATCGAAAATTTATTTAGTTTGAAAATATTTGAGGACGTGAATAAGGGAAGACGGATTGATGAAGTCTGCTTATCTCTACAATAATCCTGAAGGAACATCGAGAGGTGTCCTTGAAAATTAATGTCTGAAACATAAAACTTAGAATATCATTTACACATGTGCGGAACAAGGTAGAGAGGCATTCCGTACGTGAAAGAATACGTGCTAATGCTACGCTTTCTCTAGTATTGTGATCCTTTGGTGAGACCACATCCCATGGTGGATGTTGGTATTGTCCCAACTTTGTCTATGCCCTCTGCAAAGACGATGCCCATTCCCATAAAGAAATGGGCCTCCAAGTGGCAATGGAAAAGCCATGCACCAGGATTATCCGTTATAAAGCGGATGGCCGTCCATCCGTATGGAAACAAGGGCACTGTGTTACGGAGGGGAGGATTGACAAGGTTGAATGTTTGTCAATCCTTCCGAGGGTCGAATGCGCCCTCTCCGTAGCCAAGAATCCAGAAGTCGTGGCCGTGCATATGCCATGGATGGACCTCCGAGTGATTGGGATAGAGGGTATTGGCGTTCTGCAGAATCAAATCCACGACGGAGCTGAAATTGAAGACGTAGACGCCATTTCCTGCTTTGGCGTTGGGGTTGGGAGGAGGAAGAGAAATGTTGTAGCTGGTAGCGTCGTAGCGTTCGGGTGGCGAGGCAGTGTCGTAGGCACCCTGGATTTTGTATTTCATGGCTGCCAAGTACGGAGTGGGAGGATGCACCAGCGAAATATTGTTGATGGCCCACTTTATCACCCCGTTTATTTAGTTCTGTGTGTTGAGTAAGAGCAGCTGCCCGTCCGATCGCAGAGGGGGAGCGTTTTCGACCCCTTTCAGCGCCACATATTTTTTCGCCAGATCTTTGCTGTAGGTGAAGTCGTTCCACGGTGGGCTTGAGGGAGGCGCACCAACGGGGAGCTTGGTGGACGGGTTGGGAAGATAGTTGGGGATCGACAGTCCCGTTGGCGTGGAGGGCGCCCTGCCTCTCACGTTCACTCCTGCCCAGTAGTTGTGAGAAAGGTCCTGGTTTGCTCTTAGCAGAACCGAATATGATTCTCCAGAATACAAGTCCAGGTTGTCCACCTCAACGGGTTCCACATAATGCCCGTCTGCCTCCACAACCGTCATCTTGTGACCCTGTACCATTCACCGTCAACATACTCAGGCGATGGATGAGAAACGGACAAGCAGAGATTTTTTTTGGCTAGGCTCCTGATTCTCTTACCTGAATGACGAAGTTGAGCGCGGACAAGGATACCACGCTGGCAATGCGTAGACGATACGCGCTGCGAGCATTGTGGACTGCTGGCGTTGCAGTCTCCGGTGCCTGGCTTCGAGCAATCGAATTTTCCTCTTCCCTCCATTAGGAGAGACTGGCGTTTGTGGAATTCAACTCAAGTCAGCATACGGAGAAAATAAAATGTCAGGTGTAGCTGAGAATACGGTGTAATGCAGTTGAAATACCTGAGCCTCCCCGACCCAGTAGAAGGGCCGGGAAGAGAGACCATACGATTGCTCGTAGACGCTCTGGTGCCACCGCTCATCCAACAGTATTCCCAGCTCTCCATCGTAGGAGAAGGGTTCCTTCTCCGCCGCCTCCACTATCAACCATCCATACAGACCTGCCGTGCGCTGCAGCCCGTAGTGGCCATGCTAGAAGTACGTCCCCGGCTGCATTGCCCAATATTCAACATTAATATCACCAAGCTAAGAGCTAAGCTGGGACTTTAACACTTCAAACACTAATAAAACGAAACCATTCGTATGTACTATTACTACTATACCAAATCTACAACGAAGGTGTAGTTGTAAGTCTCGCCGGCGAAGATGGGACATTGTGAAACGGACGCCGTTCCGTCGTTCCACGCAGTTCCAATCTGCAAGTCGGCTATCGTTAGCGTTCATCGACTACTCACATAATTTCGAAGCGATACAAGTTATACCGCACCTATTATATTGTATTGTACAGACATTGTGCTGAAGCAGCTTACCCGTCGAATGCCATGCCAGTGAATGACCACGTTCTCCGTCGGCAATATATTCTCCACTTCCACTACGATGGTGTCACCCACTTTGGCTTTGATCGCCGGTCCTGGGTACTGCCCGTTTATGGAGATCAGCGTCTCTTTAACACAGTCAGGAGACCACTCCAGGTAATTGATCGTCCACTTATAGCTGTGCACTGAATTTGCTTCACTACCCCTCGCTGATATAAATAAGATCACCTGCAATCCCGTAAACACAAACCATCCCATACCCAAATCCATATTCAATTTTCACGGTGTGGCCGATAGCTAGTTCCTCTTCCAGCAGCTCACTACGCGCCACCCGCCTAGGTACCTCATTTTTATTAATTCAAACCTCTAACTCCTTTTATAGGCCTCGTACAACTTACATGAGATAGGCCATTTGTTTAGCCAGTCAAATTTTCTGCTCAAAGGACTTTTGAGCTCTCATGATTTACAGGCACTTGACTAGGATAATCTTGCTAATGTGCCTGCCTTGTATCGGACATCTACCACTTCCAGCTGTTCGCATCGTTCCCCCTCTTTTGTCTCACCTTACAAACAAACTGGAACGATTAATGATCCGCCCACTTCAAAAGCTCCCCCCAAGGGAATCGCTCCGTTTGTGCATTTCTGCTCCCACGTTCCAACGATTTCTCTTGACCCGCAAGCTAGAGCACTGGCTTCTTCAAACTTGTAGTTGTTCCTCTGTGAGGTTGTTGTGCCATGTGGCTCTGCGCATAAACCAGTGCACCATCCACACCATTTCGAACTTGTGTCGTGCCATATGCAATTGCCATCAATCTTACCACTTTTCATTGATCCTGTTGAAATTTCCCGATATTTATCCGAAACACCGTCAAACTTTACTTTTAGGAGACAAGAAACCTTCTCGTTTCCTAATTTGGCTTTAGACATCGCCAGCGAGTCCCTAATCAAAGTGGCTTCCACGGTTCTCTGTTTCACTACCATTGGCCACCAATTCTGTTAAACTTTTCAATCGGGATAGGATTCATGGTAGAGTTTGTTAATTTAAATTTGTATCTTTACATTGAAAATTTCTAAAGATCGATTGCCATTTTTATTTTATTTTTAAATAAAAATATTATTATATATTCAACAATAAAGGTGAGTGAAAAGGATCACAGTTCGAAGTTTAAACAGGTTCAAGTCTAAAACATCCAACAAAGTCAAAGCCGTTAGATGTTAAGAGCTATAACACTAGGGAATGGGACGGGGTGTCCCCATCGTTTGGTGTTCTCTACAAATTAACATGTTCGAGATCATCAAGGGGCCCTCCAACTTAAAACCACACCTCTTATTTATTATAAACTCATGCTTAAGAGTTTGAATATTATTTGTATATTAATCTTTAAAGTGATATACTATCATCATATGCAGGTCGTTTTTCTAAATAGTTGTTAAAATGTGATTTAATATATCACTCCAATTTTGAGGGGAAAGGAGATTATTCAATTTATATCATTTTTGTATATATTGGGAGTTCTATAGCATGCAGAGAATGGGGTTGAGTGCTTATGAGTGTCATATTTGTGAGTAAATATTGGTAAAGTTGCGGAGTCTAACCTGACTACATCTTTAGCCATCTCAAGAGTATTGACTCAACACATGTTTTATCATTTTTCTTACTTGGATCGAATCTTCATACACAAAAACCAACTTGGTCTAAATATATAGTACAAAAGTGATCCTAGGATCATCAATTAATAATCCCCGGAAGGTATTTGTGACCACTATTATTTTAACACACAAATTCAATAAATCAAAGCGAATAAGTTGTTGGTCGCACCAAAAATATACAAATTCATGCCTTATTGTTTTCTCTTAAGCTTTGTTTGAAGTCCAAAATTTCTAGCTAATTAGAAAAATCTGAATATAGTGGGATCCATTAATACCCCAATCATGATTGAGTCATGTCATCAAGCCTATGTATTTTCCAAGCTTTTATGTTTTCAATTGAGACTTAGTGTTACAAGGCATCGTGAATCTTATTTCCATTGAACCCACACATATTATCTTTGACAATAATAGTTTAGTAGAAATTGTCATACCTTCATATTTAATTTATCATTAATTTACATACTAGATTTGGGGAGGGTAAAAGACTCATTATAAGCTTTTGTAATCTCCCAAAGGATAAAATAATCGCATCCAACCATAGTTCTCCAACATTTTGATAAATTTTATTTTTCATATTGATCCTCTTCATTAATATAAATCTTGCAGAAAGGCTTGAACTAGGAGAACACATTGCTTATCAAGTTTACAATCTCCTAAAGCTATTCATCAATAATATTTTAACTAAATTTAAATGTTGAAGGAGTGAAGTCAAGAATATTTTTAAACACATTTAAATAGATTGATTCCATGAGAAATAACTTAAATCCATTCATAATTTCATTTCTATGATAGCAGAGATGAAATTTATTCCAGTCTTAAGATTGAAGCATTGGAAAGTGTAAGATTGTGTAACATTTTTTACACTAGAGGAATATAGTTTTTAATAGTGATAAATTCACTTAGCAAGAAATCTGCAGTATTTCTCCATCATAAATCTCTAGAATATTATATGATTGACTAAATACTACCCTTAGATTAATATTGTATGACTGAATATAGTTGTTTTGTAGTATTTAATCTAAATTAATATGATTTGTTGATTGTATTTTTTTAATTGCCCTTAGATTTATTGTGTAGTGTAATTGTGTTCATTTCATATGTTAATCCTCCAATAAATAGAATATTATATGATTGATTAAATTACTCCTTCAATTTAACTACACTAGCTTGTGTTTATTCAAAAGAGAGCAACAAATGAAATGTGAAAGTAGTTGCACAAAATTTAGATAAGGTTCCAATAATTGTAGAATCCATTGTCTATAATTGTAAGTAAAATAGTATAATACCAAATGAAATGTGAAAGTAGTTGAACAAAATTTAGATAAGGTTCCAATAATTGTAGAATACATTGTCTATAATTGTAAGTAAAATAGTATAATACCAAGTGATCATGATGGATGGTGATAGAGGAATTTATTTTTTGAAGTCTCACTGTGAAGGTAAGTACAATTTGGTAGTTCATCCTTTTAAAATGATGAATTTCACCATAAAACTAGTAAGAAAACTTTATTGAGCATCTTTCTACCTGATAATATATTTCTTGAGAGAGAAATCTATTTTCTTTAGGGGTGATCCCACAATACTAGTTTATTTTTTTTGCCAAACTAGACACTAAATTGATTTTTTCTAAGTAAATTTTCACTTTCGGACACCTATAGTGGATAATCCATGAGGAATTTGAAGATGATTAAAACTAGTGATTTGTGACATTTTGTGTGTAGATTCTAAATATTTTTTTTTTCAAAAATTTTGGAATCAGATTATACTTCTTTTTCCATCTTCTTTGAAAACTAGTTTTTTTCAATAAACACCATTTTTAAGGAGTGACGCTCACCGTATAACATGAATTTTTTTCCATGAAGGATAAAATTATATTTTTTTTGAATTTAGATTTCTAACTACGATATCTAGTGCTTTCAATCGATTTCATAGTGTATATTGAATATTTTTTCTTTAATCAAGTTTCGAAGTCAAACCAATTACAATCCAGACATAAGCGGACCATATAACACATAACTTTTTTTGTATGTATCAAAATTATTTTTCTTTTTTGGATCAAGCACTTTAATATCTTGTGCACTCATATTTTTAGATTTATTTTTTACAATCTTCTATTTTTTCACATGTACAGAATAGGGAGCTTGATTTTCGGTGAAAAACCTACATTCAGAAGAAATAAAAATAAAATATAATAATAAAACTAAATTTATTTAAAATTATACTTTTTGGGAATCTTATAATAAGGACTACATAGTTAAAAAAATAAAAAAATAAATGAATTCATTTGATCCCCTAAAAGGTAAATCAAAAGTGGTTTTTTATTAGCATTTTGATAGGTGTAAAGGAGACTTCGTTATAAGTATGGTTTAAAAATAGCGGAGTTTTATCCAAGGGGGTTTAATATAAGGTGGTTTGATCAAACCCTCTTCTATTGGAATCCTTAAAATGAAACTTTTCAAGGCTTAAATCATTATATTTTCTAAAAATATCTGATTTCAGTAAAAATTAGAATTTCCCAAAATTTGTAAACCAATATTGTGGGATCACCCTTAGGTTGATTTTGTGGTCTATGGTGACTTGTAAAATTTTTAGCAGCCTTATTTTTTTATATTAATTTTACTACCTTCTAAGAAGTAAAACTGAACATGTTTTTTTTTTTTCAATATAATTTATCATAAATGGAGTAGATACATTTCATGCTCATCCAATAATTCTCAAAGACAATTTTTTCTTAATATATTTGAATGATATAATTATATAAATTTTGAAAACGAAGGCCCTTTCTAATGTGTCTGTTAATAATTTTGTAAGAATAATAGCATTGAATTTCAACAATTACTAACTTATATAATTAATTTCATGAGATTCAAATGGAATGTCGATGAATTACATGGTTTTTTATATTCCACCTATTATTAAATGTTGTCCATCAATTCTTACATGTAAATCCCAAGTGCATATCAAATGATATATATAGCATAAATATTTATAAAAATGTGTGAAATAATGGTGCATTGTTCTTCCACACCATTGCAAAAAATATGCATGAAAGGTAAAAACTATTGAAAGAAAAGTGGATTAAAGGACTTATTTACGTTGACAATAATAAGATTTATTTTATTTTTTTACATAAGTTTTTTTAATAGAAAAATAATATATTTATTCATTATGTTTTATATTAAAATTAGATTTTGGAAGAAATAGAAATAATTTGTTTTTGGTCATTTCTATAAACATCTTATGCACATTAATTTCTTTAATATCGCTACCATTTGTGAAAGAATATTTGGTTTGATATTTCTTTAAATATCTTAGGGAAATTACATGTCCACCAACACCATCATTTAATATCCATTTGTAACTTATGATAAGGTTTCTTATATTAACTATGGGTTTTTATTCAAACATTAATATTGTCTTTAAAAGATATAGTTTTCATTTTGAATAAAATAGTACTATTTTTGTGTTAGTGTTAAGTTTTTAACATAGGGATAATTACTTAGGCAATTTTCCCGTATTAGGAATTTTTTCACCCATCTCATTTCTCATGCCTTTAAAAGACATGTACACTATGTATTTTACCATATCGATTTTTGAATATCATCTTGGATATTTGGCGGAATAGTCTTTGTGCTTCTATCGTGTATGTGTGAGGGTGGTATACTTTCATAGGTAGAGGATCTTGGGAAGGATCTATGATCTCCTACATGGTATCAGGGCTCCTCCTCATGCTCACCCTTGAGGAGAGTTTCTACCGAGGAGATCTAGCAAAGAGGCCACAATTGAGTTTTTTCATAGGCTGTGCATTATTTTTGTAGCTTGTAGACCATATAGTGGTTGTGATTTGAAGTGAGGCATCATTTTACCTTATTACATACATGAATCTCTTGTTACAAAATTTGATCTCCTATTCCAAATATTTGACACCCCATATTGTGGTTGTGATTAAATAGATTTGCATTCCATCTGGTTGTTGTGAGAAAGTCTAGTGCAAGTTATGTGGCATGAGGACCCGCCACAAAATTCCTCCCATAGTGGTTAATTTTTGTTGCACTTTTTTTTTGAGATTCAGGTACATACTCAATCTTTGTTAATTCTTGAGTGATATTTTTTTGGATGTTGGAAAAATAAATCTTGAGTGGTTGCATTGGTTGATACTTTTGGAGGTTTCAGTTGTATCAGTTTGGTGTATTTTTCTTGCTTTTGGTACAAATTTTTGTCATGGTTAATCATGATTCATTTGAAATTTTAACCTCCTATAACTATCATACCTAGAAGATTAAAATTTGTAGGTTACTATAGTATAAGGGTTTGTGGTCCACACTAAATGATAAACAACCCACTTTCACTAAGGAGTATGAAACATTTTCTCATAGAAACAAGTGTGGTGAAGCTATGGGTCTAATAACCTTGCATTTTTATAATAGTCTTCTTTTCCACATTGAGGAGTGTAATACACCCAAGGAGGTATGAGATGAGTTAAAAAACCTATTTGGTTAGATTAGTGAGTTCTATGCTTTGCAACTAGAGGCAAAATTAAGTTTTGTTTCCCTTGATGCATTTCCTTCCACTGATGATTTCCTAGTCAAGTTCAAATCTGCGAGGTTACAATTGGCCAGATGTGGGAAGGATAAAACTAATAAGGAGTCCATTTTTTTTAATTTTTTTTAAGCTGAGAGGTCCATTTGCAATTTTTTCTTCTACCTTCTACTCCACCATGGATCCTTTGGGAAATGCATTCAAAATGTCTTCTTTTGAGACATTTTGTGACTATTTGATGAGGGATCAAGCCAAACTCACCAAGTTAAAGGGGGTCTCTATGAATCATGCATTAGTTGCACAAGCATCTTAGAGCAAAGGGAAGAAGAAACCTAAGACTAATACAGAGTCTAATGAGTCCTCAACCTCTTTAAAAGAGAAAAACTCTAAGAAGGAGAATTTTAGTTGTGTGTATTGCAAAAAGAAAGTTCATGATGAACACCACTATTATATGAAGAAGATTGATGCGCTTTCACATCTTCTTCAAAAGAATAATATTTTACTGCCCTCATCTATGAATCCTTCTTCTAAAACCTCTCCATCTCCATCACCTTTACCTTCATCCAAACCTACATAGTCAGGGAATGCAATATTTGCAAATGAAATGAAAGGTAAAGAAGATAAACTCAACGAAGATGCATTAGTAACTTCTACAATTCATTCTAGCCATGATAGATGGTTTTTGGATTTAGGAGCATCTCATCACATGGGTTCTACTCCCTATCATTTTTTGGGTCTTCATCCTACTATTACTTCTATGATTTTGTTGGGAGATAGTAATCTTTTGGATGTTGTAGGGAAATGCAATGTTGACATTGGTGATGGTTATTTTAGAGATGTACTATGTATTCTTTATTTGCACACAAATCTACTTTCAATCTATTAGATTACTCATGGTGAGGTACCTAAGACAGTAGAGTTCATTGCATATTCTATTTTCATTAGAGACGTTGATATTGGAAAATTCATTGATATAGGTGAATTTGATCATGAGTCTCATCTCTATATCCTTTATTATTTTATTAATGATGATGATTATGAACCTCACACCCCTTTTGCTATTGTTGATGGAAATTCCTCAAGAGAGACTGGTCATTTGAACTTTGGAGTTATTCAAACCTATGTTGATTCATATATTGTTGCTTCAAAGGTTGGTTCTTCAGCACAACAA
>CM021101.1:133020665-133375138 GCA_007115665.2 Sequoiadendron giganteum | reverse complement strand
AATCGTTCTTTGTGGGATAGTGACTTCATAGGTCTTGTGAAGTTATTTTATGAGTCTCATAGTTCTGATTTTGGATGATGCATTTGAGGGTATATCCCTTCTTTTTGATGATAGTATATGCACTACTGTCACAACATTTATTTCTTTGGAGATTTTTTCTTAAGAGTTTCCACATGGTCTTGTTGATCCACCTTCTTCAGATGAGGTTGCACCTGATCATGATGTGGCATTTAGCTATGTGGAGGTATCGGGATAGTTTTCAAAGGCATCTTTCATGTTGATTCTTCCTCTCCCTTCTCTTGTAACAACCCTAGTGTTCTACTCTATAAAATTCCTAAGATTTCAAGTTAAGTGTACATTCTATGATGTCATGACATAGCAATAAAAAAAATTCTTTCCATAATGTAAATTACATGCATATTTGAGATAACACTATTTCCAAACTTCCATTCCCTTCCATTGTAATCTCACAAATCTTTCCATAACATATATATCATATTGAATGAACTCAATTTTATCATTCATGATTACATTCTTCTATATTTATAAATGGGTACATGATGCATACATATCACTTTTGAGCTTCATCTAGCAATAGATATGGAAAATAATCTCGATGTCATCACAATGGTGCATACCTTCTGGATGTCCTTTCTCCCTAGTGCACACACTTTAGCTCTCCCCAATTTTAGCAAAAAAATCCACAAACCTTAGGTGCCAATTGATTAGGAGAAGCATCAATTAAGCACTTTTCCACAAACTACAGACTCAAATGTTGTCCCCGCACATCTATCAAATATGACAAGATGGCCCTACGATTCGACAAAGAGATTGGTTGGTAAACCCCATAATAATAGCCTATTTTATCTTAGTGTTATTTTCTACAAACTAGAAGCTATTCATATGGTCTTCATTCTACGAGTATGAAAATATTGAACTAGAACACGTAAAGGGAACACACTTGATTAATAGTGTAAACACTGGAGGCTTACATCATTTTGGCCAAAGTATTCTCACCCAGTACTTTGAGTGATAGTCTCCCTATTCACATACAATTATATAGCTCAGTTTGGATTATGAATGATTATATAAAATTCTTAGGTATTTTCCTTCATTAGGTAATCCCTAATCTTAGAAATAACCTATTCCCCCTTTTCCCAAAACACAATGGTATCTCTACCAATAAATCCTAAGCATAAGTTAGGTCCCCCTTTAGTGAAAAATCCCATCCCAGGTGTAACATATGATCTTTACTAGTCCAAAAATTAACCAATTTACATAGAAAAGTTGTTTTCTTCAAATGAAAACCTAGTCTTAAGTATGACTTTATAATCTATAGTTTAGCTACATAAGCTTCATCAAACCATAGATTAATTATTAATAAATAACCAACTCCAAATAGTAAAATATCACATTAATAAGTGGCTCTCATCAATAGAATAGTCACATCAATGATTGACCTCAATCAAAAAATAATCATAGCAATAGATGCTTCCATTCAAGAGTGTATCCCCTTAGTAAAAAGAGTTATTCAAAGTAGAATCTTTTCGAAAATGTGACTTCATTTCAATAATGTAAAGAAACTAACCAAGTAGCCACTTTAACTCAATAGGTATCCCTCCCATGTTTCCAAACATATAGTGTCTCATAAAATCAAGTGATTTACTTATTCAGATAATTGAGTCTCAACCTTAGAATATCCTAATCCTAGGATAAAACACCATCTAATGACTAGTTTGTTCATATTGGTTAATCTAGACCTATATGCTCCAAACAAGACTAATTAATCTACATAAAAATGTAGATTAATCCCAACCTATAAGTTGCAATGGTAGTTAGGTACTTTTCCCAACCCAATAGGTAACTCTTAACCTAGGGTTTCCTCGAATAGACTTCTTGACTTATTAGGTTATTCCAAACCTAGGATTTCATTCGAGAGTGACTTGTGATCAACTGATCATTTCCATAAAGATAATTGATGTGGTTTATATAATGTCACATCATACTTTTCATACCTATAAATTTTTGGTAAAGCTAATGATATCATTCCCTAGGTTTCCTAGCATAATAATCTATAATTTCAAGTTACTTTATGAGGTTGATACAATTCACATTATACAGGAAGTATAAACCATCTATGTATAGAAAATCAATATCTAATCCCTTTATAAGATGTGTAGGAGTATTAAGATACTTCCTTGAATCAAATTTCATCATTCTTGGTAAATAATACCATTGACAAAAAAACACTCCTATTATGGAGTAAATACAAGCACTTTCATAAAAATGTATAAAACTTATTTTTCATTTCCAAAGAAAATTATATGATTTCCTAATGCAAGTATTCGCAAGCAGTACCAAAAAAAAGCATTCAAATCTCATTCATTCATAAATAAAGACAAAAAATAGAAGACTATATCCTCATGCCTATAATACGCTTGATCTAATTGAATGACTTGATGCAAAGCCTTCCAACACCACCTTTCTAGCTTCACTTAATCCTCTTAAAGCAATACTTCACTATGATTTATTTCTCAAGATAGAAATATGCTCTCACAAATAACTCTCAGTGCTCACACAACAACTCTCAGATCTTAGAATATGTAGCTCTCAGAATAATTTTAGTAGAATAAGTTTGTAGAAGAATGCACTCTAAATAAGGGAACTATCCCATCTATATGTATGAAAAATTTAGACATTGTAGCCTATAGAAAAGGCATGCCTATTGAAAACTCTCTCCATGCAAGTCAAATAAAAACATACAACTAAAATGTGGTAGCAACCTAAGTGTGACTTGACATAAAATGATATAGACCAACCCTTCTATTTAACATCAGCAAAAGACTAATTCAAATGTGGACATGCCCAAATGATGATAGTCGAATTGTAACTAGGATATAATTTTAGATATTTAAGAGCTCCTATATGTTGTTTCCATGTTGGATTCAACTTCCTTATCTCTTGGTGTGGTTATTATCATTGAAACAATCCTTTCTTTAGAGGAAACACCTATACCATGTTGACTTGGTCATAGTTTTACTGAGCAATAGAGCAGAGATTAGTCGCTCCACAATAATAGCATATAATTGGTATTTTGACCATTTATAACTTTTTATACACTTTTCCTATTATCACACATTTTACACTTTATATTGCACCTTATAAATATTCCATTTCTTTGTGTAAAAGCATCCAAATTTGGAGTAATTCACTGTTAATAATTGAAAGATGCATTTCCATATCGTCCTTTATTGTTGCGCAATACTTTACATATGATTCGACCTTTATCTTTTATCTTCATATGTATTATTCAGCCTATATACTTTAAACAACCGTGTCTCCAAAAAGTGAGGACTTTGTCACTTTTAACTCATTTGGACCATTTTTAGTCTCTTTTTACATCTTTCCAAGCCTTTTGATGAAGTGTTGTAAAGTGTTGTACAACATTTTCATGCTCTCCTAGGTTTGTCATCACTAAATCAACCCTTAATGACCCCTTAATCCTCATACAAGACTTACCTTAGAGTTTTTTATGAAGACAATCCCAACAAACACAAATTGTAACATTTTAATTATCGAAAAACACTTAAAAATGCCCAGGTGGACTAGGTCACCACCTTGGGCGACCTAGTCCCATGTGGCATAAATTTTAATTTAAAGTTAATATCTATCAAAATTTAGGTCTCTAAAACCCTAAGGTCGGTCAATATGAACTTATTCCAGGAAAATTAGGGCATGAATTGTATAAATAACCTCCAAAACCCTAATTTTTCATTATGCACCATCCATTTTCTTCTCCACCTCTCTCTCCCTCCTTCCTCTCAAGCAAGCTAGGGTCTGATCCCTCCAAGTCAACAAGACATCATTCCTAAAGAATTCAAGGGTTGATTGTTGCAACAACATAAGGTCTCTCATCAGGGCAAGGTAACTCACTCCATTACTCCATTTTTTTATGTTTCATGTTTCATTACATTATTTTCTATTCATGTTGGTTTGATTACCTAAAAGGGGTTTGACTAAGGTAAACCCCTAATCTTTAACATTCAACATTTTTCTCCTTCTCTTCTTGTGTGATTGTAGGTTTAGGTACTTTGAATACCTTGAATACTTGTTGAAAAACTCTCCTTGCTTGGAAGGTCAAATAATCCACCAAAAACCACTCTCAGACCCAAATATAAAAGTTTCAAAAGTGGGAAACTGTGAAGAACCAAGGTGCAAACCTAGGGCTTTAGTTTCCTCTTCAACAAATCCAAAAATATTGAAGAGGAATAAGTCACCAATAATGGTGATCTAGTCCCTTTGGATAGGTATTTTTATGGTTTTAACATTTCTGGATACCCATTTTGTAGAAACGGGCTCTGAACCAGGTTTTGGAAATTTGCCAAAAAAAAGCACTAGATCGCCTAGCTTGGCACAAGTGTGCCTCTCGACACCAACATCGAATCCGGTAGCATTTTCAGCCTCTTCAAGATCCTAGGTGCATACCCAGGTCTCATCTGTAACCTTCTATTTTAGTCTAGTGTATATATATCTTAGGTTATCTTGTATATGTTTGCATACATTACTATGTTTTCTAGCACTTAGATTTCAATAGTTGTGTTTAATAGTTAGTTTCTATTTTCAGTTTCCAACACTTAGATAGACACATATCACACACCTCACAACCCCCAATCCAACACTATTTGAATGAACACCAAAAGAATATTATTAAGTGAAAGAGAGCCATTCTCCAAAAAAAATCTTCTAGGGTGAAAAACCCTAGGAGCTCATTGGGGAATCCTCTTTCCCTTCTTGCATATCTTTTTGGTGGTTCATTTTTGTGAACCCGATGTCCTTACACCCTCTTGTCTAATTTAAATTCCTTCATTATCCTAGGATTAACTTTCATTACATCTTGCATTAGTGAAATTGCATCTTAGGGTTTCAAATTTTGCATTAGTGAAAAGTACATTTAGGCTACATTTTTGCATGTTAAATCATCAAATATTTCTACATTTATGCATTTTCTCCTTAGACCTGCACAATACAACACAAAAACCACATGTACTAATCTAGAACTTTGGAAAATCTCAAAAAAATCACCAAGAGGACTAGTTCGCCATTTTGGGCAACCTAGTCCTTTCAGGGTTCTGAAACCGCCCTTTACAAAGCTGAAAACCCTATTTTCCAGCTTTCTGTTTGGTGCCATTACATACCTGTATCAATAGGTTGTGTTTTTGTTACATTTCCTTTATTAAAATTAGCATAAAATATCTCATTTTGCACATTGTAAATTTTCAAGTTTGCATTTACAAAGTTTCATTTCTAGATCATTGATAGTGTAATAAGAAAATTGCCTTTCTTTTGCAATTTGAAAATATAATTTTATTTATTTTGCATTATAAATTATTCAAACATGTTCAAATTTTTCCTTTTTCTGTATATTTTGATTGTAAACTATTCAAACATGTTAAAAATTCATTCAATACATTCCCTCATTATGAGCATCTAGCGAATGAAAACATTAACACTTTTCTTACACTTACCCCCCCTTCTATCTCTACTATTTGTGAGAATGATGTGTTAGAAGAAAATGAAAAATTAGATAATCATGATGATCACATTTTTTCTTCTCATGATACCTCTCCTTTTAGTGATGAAGGTATCATGGTAAACGAAGGTACAATCATTGAACATCATGATGGTCTTGTTTGTTCTTCTCCTCATTCCCTTTGGAACGATAGTATAACCATACAAGAAGAATTAATTGCCACCACTTTACCTAGTCTTCATTCATATCATAAAACTTCCCCTCTTTGTGAAAATGCTTTAGTGAATAAGGATATGATCAAAACCAACCATGACAAACACATTTGTGAGAAGGATATATTTGTTTCAAGGAATCCAATGATTGAGAGCTCTAACAATATTTGTCTCTTTCCTCATGTCCTAACATTTGGACGGGCCTATTTTAACAAAATATCCAATCATGGACACACAAGAAACTCATAATTATCCTTCCCTTGATGACCACCTTATTTATGAGGACACCACAACATGTGATGAACCTCTTTCTTGTAACTCTCTTACTAGGGTCCTTATTATGGGACCAGAGAATGGGACCTTTGTTGATAACCTATAAATCTCACCTCCTCATCCCACCCATGCTCATCCCATCAATTATCCTTCCCCTACTTATGACGAGGTCATTTTCAAAGAACCAATCCTTGAATGTCACGAACATGACACTTCTAGTTCTTCTAAAATACCCCACCATCCAAGGGAGGATATAATGATGCAATCCAAGGATAACATTGACTCTCCTTCCTAAGGGGATGTAAATATTATTCAACCTCAACTTATCCTCTATCCTCCTTCACCTAAACCCACACCTGAATTCACCCTCTACCCACCTACCCTAATGTGTTGCAGCAATCGAGTCCTAATATCATTGGTCATACACATTTACCCACAAAAACCCGTGTTCCAAACCATCACCCTCCACTTCTTTACCTTTACCTAATCCTCCCATTCTTCCTACTGCCCCTCGGCTCAATTCCCTCCTTAGGGAGTATGACCTTGTTGATCAACTAGGGAATACTCCCACTGAGATATGTTTATGGGATCTTATTCAAGTCTCCCCTCACTATGACAATATGATGCAAGTAGCCCTAAAAGAAATTCCTATCCCTTCTAATGCACTGTCAAATGACATAGTAGCTATTATTCATGGAATAAATGATGACATTGTTTTTCACCAAAGTGAGCTCCCTACTTTGGATGTGCAAAAAAAAAATGACACTTTCATGATAATATCTCAATACGAAACAAAAGGGATCAAAATAACTCTTGTAGATACTGTCTATGCTCTTAATGTGTGTATTATGAGCCTTCTAGATAGACTTGGCATAGATAGATCCCACATCCAACCTGGTTCTCTCTCTGTCAGACGATTTGACAATGTATCTAAGAAACCACTCAGTGTGATAACTATCCCTCTTACAGTTGGAATGACCATATTGGACATAACCATCCATGTTATACCTTAGGAGGTTTCATACAATCTTATATTAGGTAGACCGTGGATCCATGCTATGAATGGTGTGTCTTCCACACTCCATTCAAAGATGAATTACATCTATAATAACAAATTTTACATGCTCAATGCTAATCCTGAACCTAACAATTGCTTAAACATTGAAAAATCCAAAGTGAATCACTTTCACACTTTAACACCCACCACACAAGTGGAACCCACACATCCAAATAAGGAACAACATCTTGAGCCAATCACCAAGCTCTTAGATGAAGACTGGGGTTGCTTAGACTTCACCCCTCCCTTAATGGGAGAATCCAAGCTCATACACCAAGACTCTACCAAGGGAAAAATAGTCTTTTCCACACACAACTTGAGTGATCCTTCTAAAGCATCCACCTCCACTACCTTATCCAATGCAACACATGATGAACAATCACCTAATCCAAAAAAGAAGAAAAAGATTTATGGTAAAGGTTATGATATCATGACACAACTTGGCTATAGTGGTCAAGATTGTGGTTCTCATGAACAAGGTCTCCACAACCCTATAGAGCCTATCACACAAACATCCAATCATGGTCTTGGATTTTTTCCTCTAATTGAGACCATCTAATCTTCTTCCAACACCAACTCTATCCCAACTTCCCCTTCTAACCCAACCTTCAAAAGTGATCCTTTGACATCCATAGAGGACTCTTTTCTTTTAACCAATGTCATCTCACACCCTCCTTTGGATTTAGATGTTACACACTCCTCTACAAGAGTGTATAATATCTCACAATCTATAGAGCCTTGTGTAGGTATGCCATTCAATACTAAGCAAGACCCTCTCTTGTCCCACATGAAAGGATACCCTTCCACCCTTGATCAAGAGGGTATCTTGTTGAGACTCCTCCATGATCACTTGATAGATCCCTCCCTCCTTGCACTCGAAAGAAATGTTACCACAAACATTCCTTTTGTGCTTACCACCGTTCATGGTCATCACACTAATGAGTGTAAGGCGTTGAGTCGTACAATCCAAAATTTTAGGGAGCTTGGTGTTCTTTCATCTATGGGGGAATCTAATTCCTCTAATCGATACTAATTTTTTACTCTACCCTTGCATTCCCTCAATCCTTTTCGGCTCACTCTTGTCCTGCACTAAGTGGGGTCACGAGGATAGTTAGCCTTCTCCCTCGTATGTCACTTGTTGATGTCAAAATCGACTTGTCGTTAGCCTTTCATGACTATGTAAGAGAAAGCTTGGGATGTGGACAACATATATTAAGCTAACTCACATGTGACATACACCTCTTCTCCATGACATAGCTTTTCAAAACCATATGATTCAACATAGGGATTTTCGAACAAGTTCTCATGTCCCTCTTCTCATTCTTCTTTGACATCCTTCACCATCTAAATCATGTGGCTACTTTAGTGTGAGTATGAAGAAAGTTCATATTCTCACTAAAGTGGTGGCTAAATGTGTCGCCAAAAAGTGAGGACTTTGTCACTTTTCGCTCATTTGGACCTTTGCCTATGGATTTTGGCCCATTTTAAGTCACTTTTTACATCTTTCCAAGCCTTTTGACAAAGTTTTGTAAACAAAAATCATGCTCTCCTAGGTTTTTCATCACTAAATCAACCCTTAATGATCCCTTAATCCTCATACAAGACTTATATTAGAGTGTTCTATGAAGAAAATCTTGAGAAACATAAATTATAACATTTTAATTACTGAAAAACACTTATAAATACCTAGTTGGACTAGGTCGCCACCTTGCTCGACCTAGTCCCATGTGGTTAAATTTTTAATTTAAAGTTAGTATTTGTCGGGATTTAGGTCTCTAAAACCCTAAGGTCAGTCAATATGAAGTTATTTCAGGAAAATTAGGGAATGAATTGTATAAATAACCTCCAAAACCCTAATTTCCCATTATGCACCATCCATTTTCTTCTCCACCTCTCTCCTCCTTTTTCCTCTCAAGCAAGCTAGGGTATGATCCTTCCAAGTCAACAAGACGTCATTTCTGAAGCATTCAAGGGTTGATTACTACAACAACACAAGGTCTTTCATCATGGAAAGGTAACTCACTCCATTAATCCATTGTTTCATGTTTCATGTTTCATTACATTATTTTCTATTCATTTTGGTATGGTTACCTAAAAGGGGTTTGACTAAGGAAAACCCCTAATCTCTAACATTCAACATTTTCCTCCTTCTCTTCTTGTGTGATTTCAGGTTTAGGTACTTTGAAGACCTTGAATATTTTTTGAAGACCTTTCCTCTCTTGCAAGGTCAAATCATCCACCAAAAACCACTCTCAAGCTCGAATATCAAAGTTTCAGATCAAGAAACTATGAAGAACCAAGGTGCAAACCTAAGGCTTTTGTTTCCTCTTTGAAAACTCCAAAAATCCTAAAGAGGACTAATTCACTAAGAATGATGACCTAGTCCCTTTGGATAGGTCTTTTTGTGGTTTTGACATTTCTAGACACCCAATTTGTAGAAACAGGCTCTAGATAAGTTTTCGGTAAATTACCAGACAAAGGACTAGATTTCCCAACTTGGCACAAGTGTCCCTTTCAACACCAACATCAAATATAGAAACATTTCTAACCTCTGAAAGATCCCAAGTGAATACTCCTCTCATCCCTAACTTTCTGTTCTAGTTTAGTATATATTTCTTTGGTTGTCTTGTATATGTTTGCATACATTACTGTGTTTTCCAAAACTTAGATTTCAATAGTTGTAATTAATATTTGGTTTCTATTTTTTAGTTTCTAGCACTTAGATAGACACATATCACACACCTCACAACCCCCAATCCAACCCTCTTTGAATGAACACCAAAAGCATATCATTAGCTGAACAAGAGTCATTCTCCAAAAGTTAGCTTCTAGGGTGAAAAACCCTAGGAGCTCATTGGGGAATCCTCTTTCCGTTATTGCATATATTTTTGGTTGTTCAACAACAATATAATTTGTGTTAAATATTTCAATTGTTCTAATCATTGAGATTATATGCGCTTAAACACTTAGCATTGTGCTTGTATATGCGACGTTGTAATCATATTGTATTGAGCTTCCCTAATAGTCAACACATCAACCAAGTGTATAAACTAGTTTTTTCATGTTTCAATGCTATATATTGTAGTTACATAGAATTCCATAGTATAAATCATGCACTTTATAATGTATACCCAATGCTATATTTATAATATTTATAATATATACATACATATACATATATATGTAGATTTCCTCACACATGTCTCTGTATAAATATATATATACATATATATACATATACACACATATATATATACACACACACACATATATATATAATAACTTCCAATTTGTTTAACAAGCACATATAAAGATTATACATCGAAATTGATTGTTTGTGTTGACAATTCATGTGCATGCATGCATATGTGATACATGCATATGTGGATATGTACATAGGTATCCAAGAATAGTCATCCATGCTTGAGTACATATACCCTTATATTCACCAATTGACATATATACACATACCATGTTACTAAATCATACACAAATATGTTCATTCTATATTCGAATGTATAACACATATTATCATATTCCAAAAATAATAAAACGTGTGTATATTAATACACATATACATATATATAATATATATACCTCTAATAAGAATTATTGCTTACATGGGTATTTGTATGTATATACATATGATGAGGGTTATACTACATGAAAACTACCAAAGGTCATGGTGTTTGATTTCTTGCCCAGGAAGATAGTTTAATGAAATTCACTTTCTAGTGGGGTAGCTTCTCGGGGCCATAAATTTTGATCGAACAATCATATTTTACATTGTAATATATTTTTGAAAATTTTGTGAAGAGGTCTACAACCATTTAAACACATAGATATTTTTCACCTTGTTCTAGGGCTTCGAAGGGCTTCAATTTTGAGTTTTAAATTTCATTAGAGAAATTCCCCAGGATGAAAATTTAATATCTTCCAAACGGTATAGGATTTTGAGATGATTCTTTCACCAAAAATCTTTTTTTTTTTTTTGACTCCTTGTGGTCAATTTGCATGTCCATACGACCCAAATAGGTTGACTTACAAAAAATAAGTGTTAGTATTTCTTTCATGCACTTCTTGTTGATCAAAATACCATGGTATGTCTAACAAAATATGAAAAACATCCATCGACACAATATCACACAATACCTCATCATGGTAGTTTCCAATATTCACCTTTATGAGACATTGTTTATTTACCAAATCTTTATGGTCCTTCTACAACCAATAAATTAAGTATGGATTTGGATTCCTTCTTCTCTCCAACCACAAATTACTAACCATCTCTTCTAAAATAAGGTTACTAGTACTATCTCCATCAATAATAACATTGCAAACTTTACCTTCAGGTCATCTAGTGCAATAAAAATTATTCCTTTAAGTTGGTTCTCTCTCCTCATTCAAAAAATCTCTTCTAGTAACAAGGACCTCTCCTCTTTATACATCCTTACAATTGGAATAAATGACATCTTCATCTACATGTGCAACTTGTGCATTACCCTTAGGTCATCTATTTTTCTGTCCTTGATGTTTAGGACATTGATAGGCTCTATGTCCTTCTTCTCTACACTAGAAATAGGTTCCACAAAAGCCTCCTCTTCTTGACCCTCTTCTAGATCTTCCTCTCCCTCTTTAGTCCTTATTATTTTGATCACAAGGGTAGAAGACCTCTTATCTTCTTTCTAGTTCTAGATGCTAATGGATCCTTCACCCTTATGTTTGTTTAAAATGAAGGTAATATTGTAGCTTAAAGCTTGTAAAACTATGAGATTGTAGCTTTAATAAAGTATTCTTTATCACAATTCTTTGTGTATGATTAATCTATTTAGATCAATTTTACCAATTGTAGAAAGAGACAGAAGATAAAAGTGACACAACATATATGTGGAGAAACCCTTTCAGGAAAAAACTCCACTAGAACTGATAGTGTTTGTAATATTTAACCTTTCTGAGGGTCGGGTGGGTGGGAACACCTTTTGTCCCCCCACCCACCCCAAGAAAGCTCCCCTGCCGAAGACAGGCCCTTGATTCTGACCTGAGGCATATCGTCTATCCTCCCACGAAAAGATGAATAGGTAGAAGAAGATTACAATGACAGTGTATCAATCCTTGATTGATATGCTTCCTTTTTCTTCAACAATCCTTCTTCACAACCTACAATAAAATCCCATACGCTTTATGCAACATAAGCTATCTAGGAATTTCATGTGACCAAGCATGAATCCACATATGCCATACCATGCCTCAAACCCTCATACATGCAAAATCTCAACCTACAAACCTGCTTCAAACTCTGATGCAACTGTTGCAATAAATAGATAATTAATGAGCATGTAAATTCATAAGAGTTATCAAATACAAGAGCATAAATCTCTTCACAAAAAAATATGCCTAGATTGTGCAAGTAGAGGTCCACACTATAACATGAAGTCAAAACCAAAGTCTCCTCAATTTAGGCACCCCAAACTAAACACTTAACTAATTCTTGGTCAAGAAAATATCTTGCAAGCATCACCTCAAAGTTGGCACCCAGGAATGGGCTCACTTAAATGAACCTTGAAAATATATTTTCATTTGAAAGGTGCTCACTAAAAGATGCCAACTTGGGTTCCCTAGGTGGACCCAAGTCAATCTCAGTTAACTAAAAAATATCTCTCCATCAATTTAGGAAAACAACATGCATGCTTTATCACTAGGTATGTGCAGGATCATGATGGGCCAAAAAGTGGCAATATGATGGGTATGTGTAGGGTAGGTGGCTGAAAAAATTCTTTTTACCCAAAATTGATGAAACAAAAAGGGTTTTTAAAGCGGATTCTCAGCTTTCCACCAATATAAATGATTCTTTACTTTGAATTTAATAAATTATTATTATTCATTTTCTATTTGAATTACGAATAATGTCTTGATTGATAGGTTGATTGAAAAATATCTATAGCTTTCAAATAGTATCACATTTTTTGAATCTAAAACATGTGTCACATTTTATTCTTCACATACTATAGAATTAAAAAAAAAAAAAATTCATGAAGATTTGACCAAGCTAAGGTGGTCAGACATATGAGTTTTTATATTTTTTTAAATTTGTAATAAAAAAATCATAATTAATTATTTACTTGGAAACAAATTACAAAAAAATATGCATCACATCGAGACATGATTCCTCTACTTATATCTAAAATCCTATAAGAAAATATTATCATTTTATTGTTGTTAGGGTGGTCAGACAAACATCTACTTCTTATTTTTTCCCTGAAATTTAAGTGCTACTACATTGAAATTTCAAATTTTCAACAAATAGATTATTATTATTTTTAAATAAATCTAGTATTTTAGAAACTACATTCAATTTGATACAAATTTTATTCTTACATATTTTTGAAATAATATAGATAACTTATTCAAATTTTTACATTAAGTTGCCTAATTCTGATTTTTCTGAATTTTTTGCCACTTAAGGGCCTATTTTTTCCATGATGATCCTACACATACCCCACCCCCACTTAACAAAAATTATCCACCTGTTATCTATCATTCAACTAAATTAATTATTCATACAACTTAGGTTAAGTAACATGCAACTCAAGTCAACTAACATGCAACTCAAAATAACTGCATGCAAATCAAGTCAACTAGCATGCAACTCAAGTCAACTAGCACGTAACTCAAAGTAAGTACATGCAAATAAAGATAGTTGAACCATAACTGAACTAAATTGAATTGAACTAAATTAAACTGAACTAAATAGAATTGAATTGAAGTAATATTGAACTGATAGTGCAACTCCACTCTTGCAATTATCAATCCCTATTTTGTAGGAACCTAGAAATACATTACTGAAGTTCTATCAAACCTCCAAATAGTTACCTAAAGTAAGGTAGGTTCCATCATCCATGTGGGCACCACATGTGCTTCTATTATTTAGGATCTCTTCTTGGACATCCCCACATGTTCCTATTATTTAGGAATAATTACAAATGTCAATTTACATTTTCATTTCATTCGAATTTAATCTCTTTCTAATCCTAGTGTTGAGGAACACATTCCAAGGACTTAGGAGATACATGAAATATCTTTAGGATTGAAATTAAATGGCATCCTATTCTCAACACTTTTGATCTTCATTTCGACCTTTGTATTACCATCCACTGGTCTTTCTACCATGAACCCCACCTATTTGCTTGATTTCAAAAATTCTATTAAACTTTTCTTCTACCTTCAATCAAAGTGATATGCATCTTCAATGGTAGACATTCTTACCATACCCAACTCTTCTTGAATAGTCGACATCAATCCATTTATGTAACGAGAAATTTTTTCTTTGTTGGCCTCAAAATGGCCTATTCTAATCAAGACATAGTAGACTTCTTCTATATACTCCTTAATAGATTTTCCCGCTTGTTTCAACCCCTACATCTTCAACAAATCTAGCTTATAGTCCAAAGGAATGATCTTTCCTTTTACTTTGTCCATTTTATGGTCCCATATAGTTATTTTCTCTTTTCCTCTTTGATTTATTTCTAGTTGTACCTCTTTCCACCAATACTCACATGACCCTTTAGCTTGGTCTTTGAAAATTTGACCCTCAGGATCTTCCACCTCCTCATACTGAAGGTACTCCTCCATATCGTTGATCCAATCAATCAACTCTTCTAGGTTAAAATTTACAAAAAATGTAGAAACATTGATCTTTGGCATTTTCCCAATCTTAGAGATGACCTTAAATAATATTACTTGCTCTAGTTCTACTATATCTTTTCTTCTTCAAATAGTTCCTCATTTTCAACTTCATCTTCACTTTCGTCTCTTCTTCTTTTCTCAAACCCTAGACACAACTCCTCTTTCAGTGCTTGAACTTGTCTCTACAGGGCTCTAAAGCCCTCTTTTGGCACAATAGCATTTCTTCCAAAAACATGGTTTCTTCATGAAGGCATTTTGATAAATTTTACTAGAAAACCACAACCATAGGTCCTAGTGCAAGTTGTCTCATGTTCGGCGATCTGTTTACACACTCGGGAAAACCTACTCTGATACCACATGATGAGGGCCACACTACCAAAAAACCACACAAAATACAACAATAGATACCAACACAAAATATGTTAGACAAAAAATAACTCACTTTCACTTATTTTCATAAAATAAAATTACAGATTCAAAAATTGGAATGCTATAGCCTCATGGGCTAGATTCATTACAACAAAATCAACTCTCAAAGGTAATCTATTATTTGGAGCCACAATCTGCACTAATGGATCCACCTTCTATAACCCCCACTTAGCCCTTTTATTTTACTCAATAACCACCCTAGAATGTTCTAGAAAGTGTACTTTCCCTTTTCTTTTGTTGCCAAAGGTCCGACTCTTTGATTTCTTGCCTAGGAAGATATTTTAATGAAATTCACCTTTTAGTGGGGCAACTTCTTAGGGCCATAACTTTTGATCGAATTGATTTATTTTCTTTTTTAATATATCATTGAAAAGCTTGTGAAGAGATCTACAGCTATCCAAAACATTAGGGATCTTGCACCTTGTTTCGGGGTTGTGAAGGGAATCAATTTTCAGTTTTAAACTTCATTAGAGAAATTCCCTAGGATAAAAATTTAATATCTTCCAATCAGTACATTATTTTGAGGTGATTCTTTAACCAAAAATCTTACTTTTTGATTTTAATCCTTGGAGCCAATTTTCATGTCCAAATGACCTGAATCAACCAACTTACTAAAAATAGGCATTAGCATGTCCATCATGCATCGCTCATTGATCAAACTACCACAATCTACCTAACAACATATGACAAACATCCATAGACATGATATCACACAATACCTCATTATGGTAATTTCCAATCTTGAACTTTACCAGACATTGTTCATTTACCAAAGCTTTATGGTCCTTTTGCAACCAAGCAATCTAGTATGGGTTTGGCTTGCTTCTTCTCTCCAACCACAACTTACTAACCACATCTTCTAAAACAAGGTTACAAGTAATAACTCCATCAATAATAACACTGCAAACTTTTCCTTCACACTTACATCTGGTGCGAAATAAATGATTCTTTTGAGTTGGTTCTCTCTCCTCATTCAACAAGGCTCTACTAGTAACAAGGACCTCTCTTGTTTCTTTATCCTCACAATTTGAAGACTCAACATATTCATCTACATGTGCAACTCATGCATTACCCTTAGGTCATTTATTTGTCCTTCCTTGATGTTAAGGCCACACATAGTCTCTATTTCCTTCTTCGCACTGGAAATAGGTTCCACAAAAGCCTCCTCTTCTCGACCCTCTTTGAAATCTTCCTCTCCCTCTTTGGTCTCAATTATTTTGATCACAAAGGCAGTAAGTGTTATCTCCTTTCTAGTTCTAGTTACCACTAGATCCTTCACCCTTATTTTGATCTTCATTGAAACCTCTATATGACCATCCACTGGTCTTTCCACCATGGCGCCCACCTGTTTTATTGCTACCAAAACTTTTATTCAACCTGTTTTCTACCTTCAAAGAAAACTAATATGCATCTTCAATGGTAGACATTCTTACTAGACCCAACTCTTCTTGAATACTCAACTTTAATCCATTGATGTAACAAGAAAATTTTTCCTTGTTGTCCTTAGAATTGCCTATTCTAATTAGGACATGGTAGAATTATTATATAAATATTTGACAAATTTTCCTACTTGTTTCAACCCCTACATAATCTTCAACAAATCTAGCTCATAGTCCAAAGGAATGAACTATATTTTTAATTTTTCCACCATCTAGTCCCATTTGGTTATTTTCCCTTTTCCTCTTTGATTTCTTTCTATTTGTACCTCTTTCCACAAAATATTCGTATGACCTTTTAGCTTGGTCTTTGCAAATTTGACCCTCTCAAGATCTTCCACCTTTCTCATACTCATAGTACTCCTCCATATCATTGATCCAATCAATCAACTCTTCTGGATTAATGTAGGATGCCAAAATCTTACACATGGATTGTATAGATTTAGCCATCCTCATAGAATAACATATAACATTCCTTCAAACAATTGATAAAACCAACTCAAGCATGCAAATAAGAAATGAAATACAACCTATTCTATGGTGGATTGGTGCCCTACATGAAGATGTGAGAGAGCCCTTTCCCAATCCTTTTCCAAGCTAAATGAGATAGACAATGAGTTGCTATGAGCTCAAGTTGCCTATAGTTTTGATGCATTCAAAATGTGTTGTTGAAATGAGAGAAAATGGCTTGCATTTATAGGAGAAGTTGATAGAAGAGAGGCCAAAATTAGGCAATGTGGGACTAAATCCCATCCAATAGGATAGAGACACTTGTCATAATGGGATTGGTCAAAGCTTGTGCAAGTTTTGGCCAATGTGCCCATTCAAATTTGAAAAATGTCAATAAATGCATGTTGTTGAGGGTTTTGGGGGGAATAATCTTTGTCCAAAAAAGTCAAAGATGAGAGTTATTGAGGGAAAATAAGTCTTTTTAATAAATCAAATAAATTGATTTATTGGTGCAAGTGGGTGGGTTAGTTAGGAGTTTAGATTTGACTCTAGTTGAGTCAAAAGCTAGAGAATGATAATTATGATTAGAAGTTAATTAATTTAGATTAATTAACTTAGGGGATTTTAGGGATTTGACATTTGATTAAATCAGTTTGATTTATTAAATCAAATGAGAAGAACATAAGGATTAAATAATTTGATTTATTTAATGAACCTTAGGAAATTAATCAATAAATATTTTAATTGATTAATAGAAGAAATGAATGTTAACTTGTATGATGCATGATTATTATTTTTGCATGTCTACAATTAAGATTTCTAAAAAATGTAGAAACACAATCTTTGGCCTTTTTTGAATCTTATAGATGGCCTTAAATAATTTAACTTGATCTGGAGCTATTGCATCTTGTTCTTCTTCAAATATTTCCTCATTTTAGCTTCATCTCCTCTCCTTTTCTTGGATCAAACCGTTGATGTAGATCCTATTGCATTGCTTGAACTTGTCTTTGCATGGATCTAAAACCATCTTCTGGTACAATAGCATTTCTTCCACCACCATGGTTTCTTTGTAGAGGTATTTTGATCACTTTTCGTAGAAACCCACAACAACAAGCCCTAGTCACGTTTAGCGATCTATTTACACACTCAAGAAAAATTGCTCTGATACCACTTGATGAGGGCTACACTGCCTAAAAACCACACAAAACACAACAATAGATACCAATAGAAAAGATGCAAGACAAAAAATATCTCACTTTTATTTATTTTCAGAAAATGAAATTATAGATTTAGAAATTGCAATGCTATAGCCTCATGGGCTTGGTTCATTACAACAAAATAAACTATCAAAGAAAATCTATTATTCATAGCTACAATCTACACTAATGGAGCCACCTTCTACAACCCTCACTTAGCCATTTTATTTTACTCAATAACTACCCTAGAATGTTCTATAAAGTGTACTTTCCCTTTTGTTTTGGTGCCAAAGGTCCTATCATTTGATTTCTTACCTAGGAAGATATTTTAATGAAATTCACTTTTTTCATGGAGCAGCTTCTTAGGGCCATCACTTTTGATCTGATTGTCATATTTTTAATTGTAATAAATCATTGGAAAGCTTGTGAAGAGATCTATTGCCATATGAAGGGCCTCAATTTTTAGTTTTAAACTTCATTAGAGAAATTCCCTGGGATGAAAAATTAATATATTCCAAATGGTATAGGATTTTGAGATGATTCTTTCACCAAAAATCTTATTTTCTAATTTCACTCCTTGGGGTCAATTTTTGTGTCCATATGACTTGACAAGGCTGACTTACTAAAAATTGTAGGTGACTATTTTTGGTTGTTTCAAAGTTCTAGCTATCCCAAAGAATGCATGATTCATTGTGGGGCCCAAGACAACCAAGGAAACTACAAAAAAATGAAAATACAATATTTTTGGGTGATGCAAGATTTCCCTTACACCACTAGATGCTCCTACATCAGACACCCAAGATAATTTGAAAAGTGACCCTGTCACTTCCTAAGTGTTAAAGGGAAACCAAGATGGTTAACCTCAACTTTAGATAACCATGAAAAATCTTCAAGAGGCCTTCCTCTCCATTTCACCAAGTACTTTGCATATTATTTTTTTCTTGTGGTTCTACCCACACGACTATCTAGAATTTATTCTATCTCTTCCTTTTTTGAAATAGGTGCCAAAACGTTCCACTATCCCTCTATCAATTCATTCTCCTTAACTGCTTCATGATATTCTATCAAATAGACAATGTTTAAAATAGGTGAAACATGAATCTCACTTAGAAAATCCACCTCATATGCATTTCTTGAATCATGCTTCTTCAAGATCTTGCATGGTCCAAACTTCATCATCTTTAACTTATTGTATGTACCAACTAGAAACCTCTCTTTCAAATAATGAACCATGACTTCATCTCCTATTTGAAACTCCTTATACCTCCTTTTCTAATCAAACTTAGCCTTATATTGATATTTCATCTTATTGGTATGCTTCTTCACCTCATCGTGCAGATTATTTAGATACTCAACAAAATATTTAGGCTCAACACTTCTCTTCTCTCCTTTATCCATCTTTCTTAGTACAAAAGCACACTTGAAAATACTCCCATATACAATCTGGAATGGTGAATTACCAGTGCTCCTATTGATAGAATTATTATAAGAAAATTCCACATATGGTAAAATCAAATCCCATCCCATGTAGCTGACGGTAATTTATTTACCCAAAATTGATGAAACGAAAAGGGTTTTTAAAGGAGATTCTTATCTTTCCACCAATATAAATTATTCTTTATTTTGAATTTAATAAATAATTATTATTCATTTTCTATTTGAATTAATACTAAAGTCCTGATTGATAGGCTGATTGAAAAAACTATATAGCTTTCAAACAATATCACATTTTTTGAATCCGAAACATGTGTCACATTCTATGCTTCACATACTATAGGATTAAAAAAAAATTGATTTTCATGAAGTTTTTACCAAGTTAGGTGGTCAAACATAGGATTTTTAAATTTTTTTAAAATTTCTAATAAAAAATCATAATTAATTATTTACTTGGAAACAAATAACAAAAAAATATGCATCATATCAGTACATGAGTCCTCGACTTTTATCTAAAATATTATCATTTTATTGTGGGTAGGGTGGTCAGACAGACACCTACATCTTATTTTTTCCCTAAAATTTAAGTACTATTGCATTGAAGTTTTAAATATTCACCAAATATATTTATTTATGAAAAAAAAACCTAGTAGTTTAGAAACTACATTCAATTTTCTACAAATATTATTCCTCCATATTTTTGAAATAATATAGATAACTTATTCAATTTTTTATGTCAAGTTTCCTAACATTGACTTTTTCAATTTTCATTGCCACTTAAGGGCCATTTTTTTCCATGATTATCTTGCACATACCCATTACCCAGAATCCTATTCACCACCTTCCTTTGTCCATTAGTCTATGGGTGGTGCATAGAACTAAACTTCAAATCTATCTTCAACTTTTTCCATAATGTCTTTTAGAAATAACCAACAAATTTAGTATGTATATCTTAAACTTGTTGGCAACGCAATGATAAGTGACTAAGAGGGGGGGGGTTTAATCAATTGTCACATAATTTAAAACTTATTCAAAATTATTAACCTTTAATCTCATATCTGATTTTTAATAGTAAAAGCATGAATTAACAACACATCATAAATACACAACACCAAGATTTTCATTGTGGAAACCCTATTAGGGGAAAAAATATGGTGGAGGTCAATCCATAATTTATACCCATTAAAAGCATAAGAAAAATGAATAAGGAATGCACGTGCATTCAGGCACAATACCTAGAGCTCGCTGGTCAAAGGAAGACTCATTGTCTTACATAAAACTTTCAAATTAAACCCATCTAAAGAAATTGAACTGAGAAAGTAGCATTTGCTAATGCATGAGTATAGTTTTAGTTAAGCACATGAACTCTTCTTCACACTTTTCTTTTCTTTCGAATGATCTAAACCTTTTTTGCACATATTCACACCTAATAGACTTGCACACCACTCAAATGAGAAAACAATCACTTATATTTATCCACAAAAATAATTTACATTTGTGAACCCCAGTCCTAGACCTCCACAAATGTGAGAAAAAAACACAATACTAGATTGAAATGCAAGTTAGAACAAGGATTCCCCATGAAATCCATTTACAATATTCAAAATAGGAAATGATATGAAGAACAAAACAATAAACTAAGTTAAATCCTAATTCAAAAAATGCAAACACTTGATCCCATGGGGGAACTGGTGCCAATTATGTGTAGAAATTGGCCCTTTCCAAACTCATTTATAAGATTGATGATATGATGAATATTTGATCCACTTTGGTCGAATTCTTGCATAATCTAGTTAAGATCTTGATAAAATAGATGAAAATAGATATGCTTGATGATGAAGTTGAGTATAGTAAGTTTACTCAAGTTGTGGATAATCAAATGCAATAGATGAGGCCTCTATTTATAGATTTGGATAAATGTGGGACAAAAGACCAACCAATGAGAAAAGGCCACTTGTCCACATGTGATTGGAGGAGGAATGAACACATTTTGGTCAATGTGCATGATAAATGCTATTGGATTCAAATTTGAAATTTGAAAGTGACATGTTTAGAGGGAAGACAAAATGGAGTTAATGTCAGCTAGCTCAAGGCCAAGGACATGTAAGAGGCATTAAATGCCTTGTTTGAAGTACCCATCCCTTTTGGAGGAATTTTTGAATTAGAAGAATATTCCACAAAAGATGCCCTTTTGAATTGAAATTGATGAAATAATAAATCAAATAAATTGATTTATTGTGCAAGTTGCAAAATCTAGAGGATTGGAGTGATTAGGATTAGCATTAATTAGGATTTGATTAATCAAGAGGAAGATTAGTTGATTTGACCATTTTGACTTGGATTTCAGGATTTAAATAAATCAAAATGAGAGGAATAATGATTTTAGACATGATTAAATAAAGATTGGTTTATTTAACTAAGGAGAATGATGTTAGATTAACTAAAATAAACATTAATCTATTTAATTTAAGGGGATGACTCTAGAGATTTAATTAAACAAAATGAATTACTTAATTAAAAGAGAGACTATCATATTAACTAAATAAATTTGATTTATTTAATTAATAGAAGATGGTGACTTAATGAGATCAAAGGGGATTTATTTAATTAAGAGATGAAATGTGATGAATTTAATCAAATAAAGATTATTCAATTAAATTAATTAGTAAAGGGGATGATTTTAGGAAGAAATGATGTTAGTAAGATCAAGATCAAGTGTGTAGGATCATTTTGTATTTTTTTCAAGTCTACATTTTTCCCCTCTTTGAAGAAATGCACTTGTTGGATTGGTTCAAAGAATAAACTGTTTTGATCAAAATTTTAAAAAAATCCAATTTTTTTAGATGCCCCACTATTGCCCCAGTGAGAAGGATTACACTGGTATACTACCCCCTTGAGATATTGAGTGGAAATGTTCGATTTTTTGATCGAGATCGTGATAAAATGTGAGAGGAGTGGTTCTATTGATCAGAGGATGAAAGCTAATTCTTTAGAAAGATCAGATATTTGGCATAGACAATTTTGATGATGTATAGTCAGTCATCGGTCACGAGTAGCCTCATGTATATTTTGATACAACACACTGATTTTGGATAGAAATGTTAGTAAGGATAGAAGAATAAGAAGAACAAAATGATGAAAGGAGGATCCAGAAGCCTACATTATTAATGATGATGATGATGATTTGCTTACCAGGAGTCGAGATTTTAAAAGGGCCAATTACTTTATGTTTGATAACACACATAGGTATGATGCATCAAGGTATGAAGGACTAGGATTGCGTTTTACCTAGTGTGATGGATTTTGACTCGACAATCAGATAGGAGTATTCTTGTTCACATTTGACATACACAAACCTTGCTAGGCTATACCTAACAAAGCAATTATTTTCCAAGTTATATTACAAGAATATCCAACAAGCATAGTAGAAAAAAGATAATGATCATTGCCCCATTCCTTTCTCTCAAAATATTTATATTTAGACATCATCAAGAGGTCCTTGGAATGAACGTAATAGGATAAATCTGAAGAAAAGATAAAGTAAGAAAACAAGCTAATGTTCTTCATACCGCTAGCCAAGACTAAAATACAGTAATGCCTAATGCTAATGTCCATCACAGGAAGGTCGCATTCTTAGAACATGTTATGATAAGGTGATAATGATATTTTGATTGGATGATAAACTATTGATATTCCAAGTTGATCAAATTGTTGAATTACTAACCTAGACTTAAAGACTTTGTTGATTTGGTGTTCACTTTTGAACTTGCTAGACTTGCTTCTGACTGACTCATCAAAGGATGAGGATGACGATTGATTTATTATGAATGAGGTTATTGCAGGCAAAAGCAAGATGAGACATATGCACCATTTTGGGTTTTTTCAAATGTTTTGTGGTTGTTTTTGGTGTTTTGAAATGTTTTGAGGCTATCTTTGGGATTTTTGAGATTTATGACCAAGAGAATAACTTAAAGACCTATCCTAGGGGTCTTGAGAGTTAATCAATAGATTAGCCTTGCCTACGTTAGACACGCAAAGACCTAGTAGTTTGATTAACACAGACTTGGCTCAATGATGAGATAGATGGGAAAACGGATTTTCATTGTGACGAATGCCTATAGGACTGACCAAGTGTGTCTCAGGGGATGATCAAAGATCAACCTTGCCTACGTTCAAGCTCAGAAAAGATGTAGTTAGGACTAATGAAAAACACCATTGACTTGATTGATTTTTTTGTTTTATTTTTTTGACTTTTTCACTTTTTTTTGGATTTTGAATGATTTGGATTTTGGCTCGCAAATTCTTGACCAATTTGACTTCACGTTTTCCAATGTTCAAATCACCATATAATTTGGATGATATATATATCAATATTTATTCCCAAAGAAAGATGTAAATATCTGCCCTGAGTGTCTAGCAATGTTTGAAAGGCCATGGGTGGATTCTTGGATAGATGGATGGATGGATGGGTATGGATCATCTTGCAATAAGATAAGGTGTTTGAATAGAGGATTCTAATTTGGAAAATTATTTAAGGCTTGGATAACATTGGGTAGGATAGAATCAATGAAAATGACCCATGTCAAGATGTCTACCATAAGCAAGTGTAAAGTGTGCACCAAACTTGGTCAAGATCAAGATAATTTGGAAGATGGATGCAAATATATGAAAATGGATGGGATAAATCATTCATGGATGAATAGACCTATTATGGATAAGATGGAGGGAATGTTGGCTTTATTATGGATGTGATAAGATGCTTTCACTTGAACTAGTGCATGTAGATGCTCGATTCTACACATGATGCCTGTTTACAAGGTTTTCATCATGGTACTTTCCCAAAGTTCCATCGTAGTGTTTTTCACTAGAGGATGATTTTTTTTTTTACTCTTTTTAATCATTTTTTCTGATTTTATTTTATTTTTTGGAATTTTTTATATTTTTTGACTTTTTAAGATTTTTTCCATAATATTTAAGCTCATGTTGAACCACTTGGTGGTGTTGATGTAGATTCCTTTGTCATAATTTTTCATCAGTATCATTCTTGAAGAATCTTCCTTGCTAAGATACGTGCACTTGAATGCAACTTTTGAGAAAAAAAATTGTTTTGTTGATACTAGAGTTAACTTTGTCTTTGTGTGCACATCACAATAGAGTGTCTTATGAATCCTTATGATGAAGGGTCATTTCCAACACATGGTCAATGTAAGAATTATATATCATGCATGGATGTGTGGATGGTTTTATGTGTTTAGGAATAAGAGATGGACTGGTTGATAGTTTGGAACCTTTGACTCTCCAAACTTGGGTAGATGAGCAATTATAGATGGATACGGAAGTGTGTATGGAATTAGGACCAACTACTTGATATATTTTTTACGTCGCTTGGGAAAATTTCTTTTTCTTTTGTGGACATCTTTGATGGATACTTTTCGCTTCTTTATTTTTTCCCATAGTGTATTTGACTAATGGAGTTTAATAGGGATCATATTTCTTTGTATTTTTTGGTATCCATATGTGTTTGATTTATCTGATATGCTTCTTAGCTTATTTTTCTTTGATAATTTTCTTTGTGCTTCAATTCAAGACCTTCTTTTGATGTTGGTCCCAATTTGTAGATGGGGTGATGGGTGGATGAAGATTTATGAGGTGGTTGGTTGTAGTATTAGCATTGGTTTCACCATAAGGATTCTTCATGTCCCCTATGTTGATGTTTTCTTGAGACAAAGTTGCCCCCAGTATGGTGGTAGTAGCATCTTTGTTCTTTGATTCTCCCTATTTTGAGATTTCTTGTTCAATAAGAATTCTCTGATAAATGACCACTGTAGATGTTGTTATTTCAATTTTCTACTCTGTTGACTTTGGAATATCCTATTTTGTTTGGCCTATTCCCTTGAGTGGATAATACTAGATATCTTCATACATGATGTCCTCAGTCTAAATTTGGGATATATCTGATCTCGATGTTGACAACTTAATTTGACTATAGGAATCAATAACCTACTCCTTTTGTGTAATAATGGCAGGAGTAAAGGAATCTTGTTCTAAATGAAGATCATCTACGTGTCCATCCAAGGAAATCATCTCATGGGTGGATGGAGGAGTATGTGCTATGTGGATGTGATCATCTTGTATAGATAGGAGAGTGTCTATTATATCAATGTAGTAGCTCGGAGATACAAATTCTTGATCTCGAATGATTTCAGAATTGCTTTCAACATGCCTTGGATCAAGTTCTTGACATGGGTCAGTTTCAATGGATGGATATCTTACAAAGGGTTCTTGGATATCTTTATTAGGAATGGGAAGTGGCTCGATATCCTCTTGAGCTTTGAGTGGAATTGGATCAAATGTTGAGTTGAGGATCCCTTTAGTATCTGTAACCATGAGGTCAAAGGATGTCAATATGTCTTCAGAAGGACCATTGCAAGACCTTGGTGATAGATGTTGATCATTCTTTGGAATAAATTCTTGAGATATGTCCTCTAACTCATTAGGTGAAGTAGAGACATTGTCAACACAATCATTGGTGAATGGATCTTGGATTATGTCAATAGGATCAAATAACATCAACACTCCTTGAAATAGGTCTTTGTAGGAGGGGTCTTGATCATGAATAAAAAATGGCTCTTGATGTATGTTGATTTGATTGTTGAATGAGTTGGAAACATCTTCAAGGTTCTCATTGATGGCTAGATATTGATCATTGTTTTCAAAAAAATTGGTGGGAGTTTGTTGAAAGCTCTGTTATGTGAGTAAGGTTTGTTGATATGCCTACATTTTTTGTGCCAACAATTCTTGTTGTTGGTCTTGTTGTTGGGCTAGTAATTGGGTTGCTTTTTATTGCGCTTGATACTTTTGTAGGCCTATTTGAAATTATTGTTATAATTGTGCTTGGTATTGAGCTTGCACTTGCACTTGTTGAGCTTGGTGTTGGGTTTGAGCTTGAGCCTATGAATGTTGGGTTGCTTGTGCAGCTTGGGAAGCTTGTTGATTGTTCTGAAGTGTTCTTTGATATGTGGCTTATTGAGCTTCTTGCAACACGGTAATGAATGAGTTTTTCATGTTGTGATTTGGTGGTGGTGGTGGCAGATTAGGAATAGTGTTGACTATTGTGATGAGAGGATTCATTTTATTGATGATTGAGATTTGTGTAGTGGAGCATGTGATTGATATGCTTAGTCCTTGGGAGACCATGTTTTGAGATATTTTGGGGGTGGTAGATGATGTGTTGATTGTTGGGGTTTCTTGAATGGTCACCACCTGTTGTTGCAATATTTGTGGCAAGATGAGAGGATTCGGTATGATGTTTTGATTTATGATTGGAGTGTTGCTTGGATTCGGTTGATTGATGGTTGGTAAAGGGGGAAGGCTCATGCCTTTATTGTTTGGTTGATAGATTTGTAAGTTTTGACTTTGATTTAAATCTACCATAGGAAAAGATGTTCCAAAATTTAGATTGGGAAAAAAAAAAATTGTACATTGAGGTAGGTAGGAGATAATGATCCCATGTATGGATTGTACAAATGCAAGTTTTGAAAATTGATTGGCATCATATGGCTTGGATACTTCGGTTGAATTGGACTACTCATGATGGATAAATCAATTTTATATTCCATGTTCCCCTTATGTTTTGAACTTGTTGCAAAAGTGAACCTCTAGGGTGTTTAGGACCAATGATGAGATGAAAGATGAAAAGGTGAGTGATATGGGTGTTTGATCTTGTAGGAAATTTTGATCAATGCTAGACTTTAGGACTTGATTGATTTGATTTGATTTTGATTGAGGATAATTTGACTAAGTATGTTAAGTCAAAAAAATTGATTTTGGATAATGAACTTGTAAACTCTAGGAATTTGTGTTATCCTAGAGTAAACTCATACACAAGTAGATAATTTTACTAAGTGTGTTAAGTCAAAAAGGTTATAATGAAATGGATAATTTGAGTAAGTGTGTTAAGTCAAACAAGATGATTTTAATTTTTCCTAAAAGTCTAGCATGAATGATGTTTTCAAAATTTCCAAGAGTTTGTTGGTGAGATGGGATTTGCTTGATTTTTGAGATGAGTGAAGTGTTTGACTTGATCATAGATGAACCTAAGAAGAATTTTTTACTAGACCAAGATATTGAAGAATGTTTTTTTCCAAAAGATCAATGTTCGCATGGACAACCATAAGACAAAAGATTACAAGCACATGTGTGGGGTTCAACTAGGGTTAATCTTGATTAATGACTTTCTTTTTACCACAAACACTTATTGCTTAGTTTTCCAAACTAAATATCCAATGTCCAAATTTTATTTCATCCCAAAAAGTGCATTATGTGGAAATCAAGAAAATTAAGGAAATCATTCCCTAATGTTGACTTTAGTGAGAGCAAATTGTGATTAAGTCCAAATACTTAGAAGCCTCTAAGGATGAAATCCCTAGGGAAAGAATGGGCATTTTAGTTCTTCAAAGGTATTTTCTTCCCCTAAAGGGTTTGGAATTTTGAAGATCTTGCGAATGTTTGTTTTCAATTTCTTTCAATCAAATCAATGTTTTTTTGATTCCAAGAACATGTACAATCCTAGGATTAAGAGACAATATTTGTTGGGGTCCCACTTGGATAAATCCAGCTACACATATTTAGTGTGGATGATTAGATTCTTGACCACACAGGCTCCCCCTTACAGTGTACTCACTTCTCGTGTCATCCAAGCATCAGTACCCATGAATCTCCCATGGCATACTTTTCATCACTACAATAGAAACACATGTATACATGGGGTGACTTCGAAGAACATGACCTTTTGCACCAAAAAATAGAAAGGACTTTGGTCTTTGCTAAAAAAGGGGTTTTAATGTGGTAATTTCATTCATGAGGGACTATCCATACAGCAAAAGACCATTGTTTCCCTTGTCGTTGCAATAATCCTCATGATTCTCAAACTTTCCTTGAGAATCCACACTTATATACCAGTTGGAAGTCGTTTGGCTTTAGCATGTTCCCGATTGGGTCGTTCCCTTGGGTGATTAATTTTTCCCACAAGGAAGACCCTCTAAGATAAAAAAAAAAGCGAGCAAGCATATCCCGTAGTTTAATTAACCTTCATTGAAAAACAAAGGGAGAACACTCGCAATATGCCACACTCACACTCAGAAGATTCGTTCAATTTTTTAAGACCCGAATGAAATGTGAAGGTAATTACCTAAAAAATTTAATATCACCACCAATAATTTTTATTCTCAAGATCACAATAAACCGTGAGATAAAACATATGTCTTTTTAGTGATATTACCATGGGTAAGTAATTACAAGATAAGAAAACACTTGTTCATTTTAATCCTTCAAAGCAATGATTTGATTCTTTTTATAGCACCAAAATGAAATACAAAGTTTTCCTTGTTCAATTTTTAATATTCAAACCAAATCTAGTGATTTTGTCCTAAATTTCATTTTAAGCCCTTTGTTTGCAAAACTGAAAACTTTTGTTGTGTTCTTTGTACAGCCCAAAAGAAATTTAGTGTTTCTAAAAGAATAAAGGCAATCAAATCCTTAGGAAGGTGTTATAATTTCTCCCAATTTTTTTGAAAATACTTGATACAATGATATGATAAAATCATAAAGAACCCTTGGCCTTCATTTTCCTTCCTCCACTTTTGATCAAGAAATTTCCTTTTTTGGTAGATTTCAACAATTGTTAGATTTTTCCAATTTTGGTAATTTCGCATGCATAACTTTGAGAGACCTGTTTTTTCCCAAAAAAATTATAAAGCTAAAATAGGATGAATTTCCAACTAACATCCTAAATTTGAAACATAATTTTCAAGTTAAATTAAAAAAAATAACTATATAAAAACTAGAAAAAAACACTAAATTCGCATTTAGAGGGTCAAGATGAAAGTTTGAAGCCCCGAAAATGTGCCAAAATGGCCACCAACCAACTCAATTTTAATTGGAAGTCCACCTACCGCCTCATAATGAAACTGCCTATAAAATTTCAACCAAAACCCACATTTGAGTCAAAAGTTATGACCTCGGGAAGTTCTTGCATCACAAAAAATGTTAAAAATAATCAGAAATCTGCCTTTTACCCAACTCCAACAGTGCAATCCGTAGGTGCAACACAATTTTAGAAGTCCAATGGTGCATTATAGAACCGCTGATGACTGAGAGTGATGCTTTGCACAAAAATAGTGACCACGATTGTGGCTCTGTTTGGCAAGAGGCGCTAATTCAAATTTGGAAAACCCGTGATTGAGTTTGAAATTTGAATTTTTCAAGTGTGAAGACTCCAGCGGCAGACTTTAGAATTTAGAAGTGGTGCAATATAGCACCAATGGACTGGTAGCAGTGCATTTTAAAGCCACTAGACTATGAGCGATGCAATTTTCTATGAGCTGCAAAAAAAATTAGAAAAACATGTATTTTTTTGAAAAAATGTTATTAGAACTTGAGATTTGCCCTCCTTCTAGCGCAAAAATGTGAACCCCAATCATAGACCTGCATAAAAGTGACAAAAAAACACAATATTAGATTGAAATGCAAGCTAAAACAAGGATTCCCCATGAAATCTATCTACAATATTCAAAATATGAAAAGATATGAAGAATAAAACAAGCAACTAAGTTAAATCCTAATTCAAATAATGCAAAAACTTGATCCCATCGGGGAATTGGTGCCAATTATGTGTATAAATTGTCCCTTTCCCAACTCCTTTGTAAGCTTGATTATATGATGAATATTTGAACCACTTTGGTTGAATTCCTGCATAACCTAGGTAAGATCTTGATAAAATAGATGAAAATAGATGTGCTTGATTATGAAGTTGAGTATAGTAAGTTTACTCAAGTTGTGGATGATCAAATGCAATAAAGGAGGCCTTTATTTATAGATTTGAAGAATGGAATATTGAACAATTTGGATGAATGTGGGACAAAAGACCAACCAATAAGAAGAAGCCACTTTTCCACATGTGATTGGAGAAGGAATGAGCACATTTTGGTCAATGTGCATGATAAATTCTATTGGATTCAAATTTGCAATTTGAAAGTGACATGTTTAGAGGGAAGGGAAATGGAGTTAATGTCAGTTGGCTCAAGGCCAAGGACATGTAAGAGGCATTAAATGCCTTGTTGGAAGTACCCATCCCTTTTGGAGGGATTTTTGAATTGGAAGAATATTCCACAAAAGATGTCCTTTTGAATGGAAATTAATGAATTAATAAATTAAATAAATTGATTTATTGTGCAATTTACAAAATCTAGAGGATTGTAGTGATTAGGATTAGCAATAATCAGGATTTGATTAATTAAGAGGGGGATTAGCTGATTTGACCATTTTGACTTGGATTTCAGGATTTAAATAAATCAAAATGAGAAGAATGATGATTCTAGACTTAATTACATAAAGATTGATTTATTTAACTAAGGAGAATGATTTTAGACTAATCAAATAAAGATTAATTTTTTTAATTTAAGGGGATGACTTTAGAGATTTAATTAAACAAAGTGAATTACTTAATTAAAAAGGAGACTATTAGATTAACTAAATAAATTTGATTTATTTAATTAATAGAAGATGGTGACTTAATTATATTAAAGGGGATTTATTTAATTAAGAGATGAAATGTGATGAATTTAATCAAATAAATATTATTCAATTAAATTAATTAGTAAAGGGGATGATTTTAAGAAGAAACGATATTAGTAAGATTAGGATCAAGTGTGTAGGATCAACTTGTATATTTTTCATGTCTACAACATTGTGTCAAGTCGGCTTTAAAAAATAATAAAATGAATGCAAAATTTCGGCCCAAAACAATAAAAATTATTAATGTGCATCCACAAAGGTTGGCCACAACATATTAGAGACCTAAAACAATGTCCTCGAACACAAAAATAAATAAAAAAAGATTCCTTGAAGATCCATAACATGCTACAAGCACTTTGTAGACCATCAACATGGAAAACATGAACACATAAGAGAAAATCTCATATCAGTAGAATAATGATCAATGCAGACATGCAACATCGATAGAACATGATCTAGAATCATCCACAAACTTCAAGAACATACACAACACTTCAGATTACCAAAAACACATTATCTTCTTCTATGAACACCATTTCGAGTAAGAGAATAATTGTCAGAACACAAAACTTTATAACTTACTCAAATATTCATGCGCACCTCTAAAAATTATGGAGTAGGAACTTAATACATATGCAATCAAATCCTTTAATACAAAACTTATCATCATCAACATACTAAACATTCTAGAACGAACTGAAATTCACTGCTTCACAGACAACCTGTAACAAATTTTATTACAATTTTCTCAATATCCTCAACATATACAGTCTTAAAGACTTTAATTCTAATAGTGTTGACATCAATGACAACCACATGTCAAAATTACAACCACAATAGGGTGATCCCACAAAGCTGGTTTATAATTTTTGAGAGGAACTGATTTTTGCTAAAATCACATATTTTTAGAAAATATAATGATTTAAGCCTTTAAAAGTTCCATTTTAAGGATTCCAATTGAAGAGGGTTTGATCAAACCACCTTAGATAAAACCCCCTTGCATAGAACCTTGCCAGTTTTAAACCATACCTATAAATGAGTCTCCTTTACACCTATCAAAATGAGCTATCCCATGAATATAATTTTAATATGTTTTGGTTTTATTATGTATATGTTTTTTTAGTTTTATTAAGCATAAGGTTTTCAGTGAAAATCAAGCTCTCCGTTTTGCACATGTGGAAAAATAGAAAATTATCAAAATAATTTTTTTTAAAATATGTTTGTGCTGGGTATTGATGTCCTTGATCCATTAATTTTTTTTTTTTTAATTTTGATACATACAAAAAAAATTATGTTGTATACAGTCCGCCTATGTCTAAATTGCAATTGGTTTGACTTCAAAAATCTAATAAGGAAACAGCATTCAATAAAAAACTATGAAACCAAATGAAAGTGCTAGATATCTTAGTTAAAATTCTAAATTCGAAAAAATTATAATTGTATCCTTCATACAAAAAAAGTTATAATGTATACAGTGAGCGTCTCTTTTTAAAAATGTTGTTTTCTGAAAAAACCAGTTTTTGTGGGAGATGGAAAAAGAAGTGCAATATTATTCCAAAAAAATTGAAAAAAATATTTTTAGAATCTATAGAAAAAATTTGATGAGAGTCTAGTTTACATCATCTTCAAATTCCTCACGGTTTAGACGCTATAGGTGCCCGAATGTGAAGATTTGGTTAAAAATAATAATTTCAGTGTCCAATTTGGCCAAAAATTGTAAACCACTATTGCGGGATCACCTTCATCAAAAAATCTCCCCCTTTGGCATTGATGGCAACATGTGATGTGAAAAATACACCATCAATTAAACTAACTCTTCTTCCAACAATATCCTCTTTACATTTCTCTTATTATACTGTTCTTCTCCCCCTTGGTTTTTTACATTACTCTTCTCCCTCTTTTCTTTTGACTCTTCCATAATTTTTCACATTAGTCTTCTCCCCCTTTGACATCAATGGAAAAGGTACACAAGCTCTAAACCACATATCTGAATCATTTGACTACTCCCCTTGAGTAGCAACAACCACAACACCAATCCGGATCAATATTTAACAATAAATGCATGGAATGATGCAAATACTATGCATCTTAGTTTTGATTAAGAGGGGTAATCACCCCCAACTTCTCTGTGAGATACTCAAAAGTATCCTTAGGAAAAGGATTAGTAAAGATGCTTGAAATTTATTCCTTAGTAGGCACATACTCCAATCTAAATTCCTTATCACTCACTTTGTCTCTCGAAAAGTGGTACTTGATAGATATATGGGTATGTGTAGGATCATCATGGAAAAATAGGCCCTTAAGTGGCAAAAAATTAAGAAAAATCAGACTTAGGAATCTTGACCTAAAAATTTGAATAAGTTATCTATATTATTTCAAAAATAAGTAATAATAGAATTTGTAGAAAATTGAATGTAGTTTCTAAATTACTAGGTTTATTTTATAAAAAAATCTATTTGGTGACAATTTGAAATTTCAATACACTAGTACTTAAATTTCAGGGAAAAAATAAGTAGGTGTCTTTCTGACCACCCTAACCACATTAAAATGATAATATTTTTTTATAATATTTTAAATGTAATTGGAGGACTCATTTATTGATGTGATGCACATTTTTTTATAATTTATTTCCAAGTAAATAATTAATTATAATTGTTTTATTACAACTTTTTAAAAATATAAAGATTTGTATGTTTGACCACCTTAACTTGGTGAAAACTTCATGAAATTCAATTTTTTATTTTTTAATCTTATAATATGTGAAGCATAGAATGTGACACATTTTTTGGATTAAAAAAAGTATCATACCGTTTGAAAGCTATAGATGTTTTTCAATCAGCCTAAAAATCAACACTTTAGTCGTAATTCAATAGAAAATGGATATAAATTATTTATTAAATTCAAAGTAAAACATAATTTATATTGCTGGAAAGATAAGAATCTCCTTTAAAAACCCTTTTCATTTCATCAATTTTGGGTAAAATAAAAATTCATCAGCCACATACCCATAATATTACAACTTTTTGGCCCATCATGATCCTGCACATACCCATATGCTTGGTCTTTGAATACAACACCGGGTTTTTTGAAATGTTTATAGCACTTGAGTTATCACAAAATATGGAAATAGGTTCATCATACACAATTCTGATATCTTTCAGTATTTTCTTCATCCATAATACTTGAGTACAATTGTTAGCAATAGCAATGTATTATGCCTCTGTAGTAGACAAAAAATCGACATTCTACTTTTTTTTTAACCATGAAATCATCTTCTTCCCCAAGAAAAATTCGCCAGCACTAGTACTTTTCCTATCATTTACATCTCCTTCCCAATCAACATTAGTAAAGGCACTTAAAGTAAGATCATCATCTTTTGGATACCATAGGCCAAAATCAATTGTTCCTTTCAAGTAATTGAAAATCCTCTTCACAGTAGTCACATGAGATTCCTTAGGATCATCTTGAAATGTAGCAACAATGTAGACAACATTCATGATATCTGGTCTAGTTTGAGTCAAATAAAGCAATCCACCAATCATTGATTTGCACATAGTCTAATTTTCCTTTAGAGAATCATCATTATGTGTTAACTTGCATCTGGTCACCATGGGTGTACCAATTGGCTTTGAATCTTCCATAGAAAATTTATTTATAGATTCCTTCACATACTTGGACTGAGATATAAATGTTCATTTATCTATCTAAGTAATTTGTAGTCCCAAAAATAATTTCAGTTCTCCAATCATTGGCATCTCATTAGCAAACTTCATGCACAAACCATCATCTCCTCCAAAAATGATATCAGATCAACAAAGACTTACACAAACAAATTTGTATCATCATCAATCTTGAAATATAGATTACTATCAGTAGTACCTTTGTTAAATCCAAGTTTTTGCAAGTATTTGTCCAATCTGGCATACCAAGCTCGAGGGGCTTGTTTGAGTCCATACAATGTTTTCTTCACTTGATGTAAATCATGTCTCCCTGATCAATCAATTTAAATCCATCAAGTTGCTCAATATACACCTCTTCTTCTAATTCACCATTTAGAAATGTTGTCTTGACATCCATCTGATACACTTTGTAGTTTTTGTGAGAAACATAAGCAAGAAACAATCTTACAACTTCAATTCTATTAACAAGAGAAAACGTTTCTTCAAAGTCAATTTCTTCCATTTGAGAATATCCTTTGCACACCAATATTTCTTTTTTCTAATAACTTCACCTTGTTCATTCAACTTGTTTCTTAAAACCCATTTAGTTCCAATAACAATTTTGTCTTTAGGTCTAGGATGAAAATGCAACTAATCTCCCACTAAATGGAGAAAAGGGGAAAACCCAGTGGGAAGAAAACCCCTCTTCGAAAAAAGGAGATGAAATGCAGAAAGGTGATGATTGGAGGACTCAACATCATCCCCCCAAGGACAACAATCATCACATGGATACAATACAATCAATGCCCCCCCCATAGGAGGGAAATAGAGAGACTATATAGCCCCCCCAAAATATGTGATCACCTGCAAAAAAGGTAAGTGTATGTAGACAAAACATGATCCAATGTCAACAAACAACTTGTCTCCCTTTTGGGAGAAACAAAACTAGGTGCAAGTGCAGAGATGCTTCCCATTCCGAATAGGAATTGAAGGAAGGATGGATGTATATGAATGTTGATGATGTCTCTGAAAGCTGCTCATGTGTCTCCTTGCCTGATGAAGATGAAGATGCCACAACCCACTCAGGTACATACCCAATCAATGTAGAAGGTGACAAATCAGGACGATGCGAAAATAGATGTTGAACAAAATCCAAAGACTGTGATGATTTGACAACAGGAGTGCAATGACTATCATCAAATAGGAGAGATATCCCCTCAAATATTTCCTCCAAATCTGAAATGTGAGACTCCACAAACAAGGATGCAATGTTTGATAGATAGGAATCCCAATCAGGAAGATAAGTGATACTGATTGTAATCAAATCACTGAAGATGAAGGTACATCAACTGTCTCTGATGGAGAAGCAGGAGGATCGAAAGAACCCTCTTCATCCTCATCCTCATCTAAAGATTCAAAGTATTCCAAACATTCAAACTCCTGCATAGTATCTGCATCATAGGGTATCCTGTCGGAAAGATGAAGAGGCACAAGATAATTTGAAATAGGATCATCTGGGAATGGCTGAATGTCATGATCTCCATATATCTCCCAAATTTTAGTCCAAAGAGTATGAGGGCAATCATAATGATCAACACTTTTCAAGGTGGAAACATCAATATGCATTGCAATGACTCCTAAGACATGATCCCTTTTGCAATTCCAAGAAAATTTCTTACTGTCAGTACCAGGAGGGGGAATAATATTATACAAATTTGGCAACAAATGAAGCCATCAGAGATGTGTGATGATACCATTTCTCTATTGTGTGTAGTTTCCCCATTTCAACATGATCAAAGCAAGATGAAATGAGAACCCCATAATGAACTATGATGCATAAAATCATGTTTCTAAAAGAGAATATGTGCTAACAAGAGTCAACACATTGAACCCCCCTTTTTACTCAATCAAAGAACCCCCCCAGGAAAATATGATTTGGCACTTTATATTAGTGCGTTTACAACTTCTACCAGCAAGAAATACTAAGTGGTCTTGATTTCAATGCATTACAAAACCCTCATAAATAGGGTGTAAACTGAAACTACAGTATTGGAACTCAGACAAGTAAAACTAACAGTACAACTGCAATCTACTCAAAAAATCATGCACTTTCAAAAAAAGAATCACCTCGATATGAGGTCGTATGAGAAAGTTATGCATCTTTGAAGTTCCCAAAACGAGAACCGTGCAATGTCACAACTGAGAATCTGCAATTTGTAAAAAATTTCTGCATTAAAACCAAAAAACCTCTGCACTAGTGCATAGAGCACAAAAAAATAGCCAAATTCAAAAAAACATTCGTGAGAAACGAAGTTCGTATGAGCAAGAACAGAGCATTGGAAAACTGCCTTCAAATCTGAAACTGCCAACGGAGAGGGGTACGGCTGAAGCTTTCTGAGTTCATTTTTGCAACATATACAGATTGCATGCAAAAACCAAAAAGTACCTAGATGGTTTTTTTATGCGGCAAACAAAACCCAGATGGCATTTTTTCTTGCAGATGTACTGAAGATGTAGATCTAGTGTAAAATAGACGCCTTTAGCAACAAAAAATGACCCCAACAACCAAAAAATGACATGCAAAGGTTGAATCAGCTACCTAAAACATGAAAAGGCATGTTGGAACCTGCAATGTTGATTAAAAATTCAAAATATGCAAGTTAGTTGTCAGATTTGAACTTGAAACCCCGGTTCCGCAATTGTGTATCATGATCTCTGTTTCGGTGAAGCAAAAGCCAGATCTGGCTTTCTCAACAGCCCTGGACTTGGATATAAGCTCAGATTTCCTCCAACATGCACCAAAAGTGACCTTCCAAGAAAACCTTAATATGGAGACAACCTCAAAGAAGATCTTACAGCCATAGCTCAATCCTCAGATTTGGGAAGAGTCTTGTAGGAAGGGCTCTGATACCATGTTAGAAATCTTGAATAAGATTAATAACCAGGAACACCTGCAAAAAAAATGATAAATCTTCCACAAGAGGATATGCAAGAATGAGCTTGCTTGATATTAAGACCTCTCAAATGATGATGTAAAAAGGATGTTTCAAATGATATAAAAACCCTCCTTATATAGGAAAGGGTGAGACACAAGATGCATTAAGATGTTGCCATGTGTCTTGATCTAGCAACATGTAACAACAAGAAAACCCTAACAACATTATTAAAAGATTAAATGCAACCTAGGGTTAATATGACCTAAGTTAACTTATGCTAGTGTAATAAATAAATAATTACACTAACGATTTTGAATTTGTTGTAGTTTTTTTTTCATTCCTTCAATCCAATGTTCATCTTTGCATGCTTCATTAACATTACTTGGCTCAGTCTTTGAAATTAAAGAATATTCTTATGCAATTCTTCTCCTAGTCTAGACGCCTTTATTCTTATCTCCTATAATTTGGTTTTATGAATGATGTAATCTCACATACCTTGGAGTCTTAGGTTGATATTGAATTTTAGGCTCTTGTGATCTCTCTTATGTGCTTTCACTAGTCTCTTATTCTTCTTGATTTACCAGAACAATCTGAACTTGATTTGAAGTCTGATTCTTGTTTGTACTATCATTTTGATCATCAAAATTGTTGGTGCAATTAATTATTTAATTACACTTTATTAAGTTTACTTAATTAATAAGTAAGCTTTATTTAATTGAACTAATTTTAGTTCAAAATTAGGTTTTAACTTTAGGTTTATGCATACATTGATTTTATAAAGCAATTCATCATTTTTAATTTCTTAATTCCTGAATACAATTCATTTGCACATCTTTATGCAAATTTCTTTTCTTTTTTTGTTTTTCTCTTGTGGAAGGTATTTTATAGTTTGCATGTCTGATCTTGGTTTCTAACATGGTATCCGAGCCTTGATTTGCAGCCCCTTCTCAGTTTTTGGAGAAATTCATTACAGAGCACATTCAGGGTTCCTCGAGGGTTTCATGCCTTAAGCTTATTTCTGGAGCATTTTGGATCAGATTGAACATCTCTATTGGATTTAGAGTATTGGAAAAAGTTAGGATTGGATTTTATTTTGTTTATTTTTATCTTTGTTTATTAGATCTATGAAGGTTTGAAGCTATGACAACTTTTTGCTAGATCAAAGGGTTTTTCCATCATTTTTTAAGAAACTTTGACCTTGAGCATTTTTTAGTTACATCGATTTTTGTGCAATTTTGCCTTAATTTTTGTGCCTTCTTGATTTTTTTGCTACCTTAGTTTTCATGCCATGAAGGTACAACTGAATATTTTATTATCTTTTTAATCTTTATTTTAATAAAATATTTGGTTTAAAGCCAAAATTAGCATTTTTAGTAAAATGGTCGTATCTTGAGCATACAAAGTCCATTTTTTGAAAACAAGATACTGTTGGAAAACTGGTTCCATGACCAATCTAGTGGCTCAAGTATTTTTTATAGATTTTTCTCCAGATTTAGTTTCCAAACTTTTGAATTCAGATGAAGCATTTTTTGCTTCAGAGAGAATAACTTTTTCCTCGGTTATTAGTTTTTTCGTGATCCAAGCGTTATCAAAAAGTTGATTCAATCCTTTATACAGATCTGAGGTCAATTTTAATCATGGAGGTACATGTGAACATTTCTTTGTGTATTCACTCTTTGTTGTTTTCATGCTATATGTTTGCATTTTCTCTTTGATTTATGCATGTTTTTCATGTTTTCCTTTTACAATCATGGGGTATTGTAATAAATGAACTTCTACAAAGTTCCATCAGGGGGGATTCTTGCATAATAATTTGATTAGAGTGTATTTGAATGGTATGCACTTTGATCTCATCTTCATATTGATGGAAACTCGAATGAGTTGTATTTGGGTTATGTAGTTTCTTTTGGCCACATCTTACTCATATCTTGAAACATTTTGGTTTGCATCACTTCACATCTCAGATTGAGATCCTATGGCTAATGATCCTCAATTGCATTAGATTCACATTGGGTCACATCTCAGTTTGAGGTTCATTCATTTTATGGTTAATGTTCCAGATTCTTCATGGTACTTGCTCCTATGGATCAGTTTTAGTCACAATTTGGCATCGACATCGAGATACACATAGCTTCCAGATTATTTCACCAAATCATTCCCTCTTATGGGAGGCATCATTTATTCATCTATTTTTGCTTCATAGATTCTAGGGTTGTTCCAGTTTGTGAGTTTTTCAGTGTTCCTTGGGATTGGTTCCGTTGTTAAATTATCATGATTCCACCTGAGTCCTTAAGTGATTCTCATATGGTTTGTTGTAAATAGAGGTATCTTTTCTTGCTTTCCAAATTTAGGATTCCATTTTTACTCCACCAGTGTTCTTGCAGTGCTTCTTTGCAACAAGTCATCTCATTGAGGGTGGGTTTTGTCCCATTGGGTTTTCTCCTTTTTCCCATTGATTGCATTTGTACATGGGTACCTAACATGGCCTTGTAGCCAAGACCCATTCATTCTTTCATGGGCCCATCCTTTCATTATTTGCATTATTTTTAGTCTCCCTAAGTTGCACTTAATGGGGGGTGTTGGTGTAATTAATTATTTAATTAAACTGTATTAAGTTTACCTAGGTAATAATTAGTTTACTTAATTAATAAGTAAGCTTTATTTAGTTGAGTTTATTTTAGGTCAACATTAGGTTTTACCTTTAGGGTTATGCATACATTTCTTTTACAAATCAATTTATCTTTTGTAATTTCTCAATTCGTGAATTATTCATTTGCACATCTTCATGCAAATTGCTTTGTTTTTTTTGTTTTTCTCTTGTGGAAGGTTTTTTATGGTTTACATGTGTGATATTGGTTTGTAACATGGTCCTACAAGAACAGGAAGCCTAAATGGTGGCAGGTACTTTATGCTCTTTATTGGTAATTACTCTAGGATGACATGGGTTACATTTTTTAGAGAAAAGGCTATCTTATTGATGGTGTTTTTGGCACAACAAAAACTCAACAAAATATTGAAATCCTATCTCTCTTGAAAGGTAAACCTCTTTCAACAAGCCTCAAGAGGTAACCCCAAGGTCTCTAACATCTGGTCTTGACAATGCAGAAATAACTTAATGATAAATGTGAAATGTTGGTAATCACAAGGGGCCTTACGAAGCAACTATTGGAAGTTTCAAACTCATTAGATTTTGTAATATTTTGATATTTTTAATTCTAGAACTAGCCCAAATTTAAAAGAAATGACAAAAGATAAGGGTTTAGAGAGATTTATGCTCTAAACTAACTCTGAAGATCAATCATAATTTAATGATGAATGTTGTAAACAAAAAAGTCCCCAATGAAACCAATCTATGTTTGATCAAGCAAAAATCTGCAGCTACACAAAAATGATGCAACCTTATGAGGAAATAAAAAATAAATTAAATTATGAGTATATACCCACATACCCAATGATTGACATAATGTAAATAAACCTTCATAGTTGAACTTAGCGCAAAATGAGGCCTAGACTAACTTTACATAGCAATTTATAATCAACAAATTGCTAAAAGTATGGACTAGAGATCGATCAACATCATTCACATTTCACAATTATCATGAAAGAACTAAAATATAATATCTAACATACAACAGATAATCCCCAAAGAAATTTAAAGATAAGGAATAGAAAGAACCGTGCAAGATAAAAAACACAAGAAATAACACCAAAGAACAATGTCTTCACTTATATTGAATCACCCAAAACTTGCAACAACTCTTCTATTCTCAAAGTTTCAGCACGTGCTCTCAAAAAACTAACTCCTAACTTGAATTCAGCTATTACAATAATGTCTAGCCCTTAGAATGAATTAAGACTCTTAATTTTATAGGAAAAAAGCCTCTAGGGCAACCTAAAATTAGGGCTCACAGAGAAAGGTCGGTCATGCATCCGAGTTTGCTAAATTTAGCTAGCCATGTAGGGCTGATTAAAAGATTCCTTTGAATATGTCAAGATTACACTTTTAGAATCCATAAGTTGGGGGGCCTAGGCAATTTCAGACCTTCTGATGCATCCTATTTCTATAATCTAACTAAAACTCGCTAGCCTTTGCATGTCTAACATGGATTCCTAGGTAGTGTCTTGTTGGTTGTCTTCTCCCTCTTTGTCAACTTCCAATTTATTGGTTAATTCCTTACCCTTTTCCAATATTTCCTTCACATCTATTGGTTCTAGGACTAGAATACATTTCATCTTTATTTTATAACCCTTTAATTCTTCCAAATACTATGGCATCACCTTATCCCATTCTATTTGCAACTCTTGATATTTTTCCAGCTTGGAAATTTAGATGTTTGCATCTTCTAGGTGGCCTTTTTCTATTGGAGCACCATCAGAAGGGGCATAAATTTCATGCCACCAAGTATTTAATTGATCAATGTTCATTTTTTCCTAGATAATCTTCTTCCTCCCAGTCATTATATCCTGAAACCCAACGCAACTATTTTATATCTCCTTCATCTTTCCTTGTAATTTCATTATTTTCTTCAAAACTTTATTGAGGAGTTATTTCTTGAATTTCCATACTTCAATCCAATCCTTCACTTTCCCAATTTCATCTTGGGAGAAGATATTCAACTTAGCCAATTGGTCCTTAGGTGTTTGTAGAATTCTCTTTATCTCTTCAACAGTAGATTCATCAGCCTTCTTGCAGTCTACAAAAAATTGTGAGGTATGCTCAAGAAAGTCAGAAGCACTGGTATGAATGCTGAGAATTTTTCCAATCGCTTCATCTTCTCTTTCACTAACTTCTCGAAGCCACCCTTGATTATTATGAACAAAGGTCTTTAGCCTCTAAATTTCTGACACTACCTCCTTGGGCAACAATCCCTCAGGAATCGCACCTTCACTTCTAACAACCTGCAATGGCTTCATTCAATTGCTTCTTTATCTTTTCCTTTTGCTCTGTTTCTCTATATAGTATTCTCAAAATTTTCTAAGAAGAATCTTGAAACTCTTCCTTGTTTTTTCTCTAGTGGTTGGCCCTAAATTTATAGTTTGTACAATGTAATCATATGGCCTAACTTCATCTTTGAACTTATCACCTGAGGCACTGCCACATGTACAACTTTGTTATTGAATTAATCCCATGTAATATTTGAGACTGTTCGCGCTCTTTTCCTTTGCTTAGCTTGCCCCCATTGTTCTAATCATTTTTCCCAACTTTGGATCTCCTCTTGTAGAGTTATTAGCCTCTTACCCTTTTTTTGAGCCATTATCGAATAGCTGGTTGTTTTGTATTCACCTCCAGAGAAGGAGCTTCTTTCTCACCCCTATTTTTTTATGGACTGTCAACTATCTCTTCCATATTTATCTCAAATTCAAGTTGATTCTCTTTCTCATTAATTATTTCCTTCTCTTGAGACTTAGATTTATGTTCTTGAAGTATCCTCGATCCTACATCCTTTCGATGTGTACCAAGGTCAATTTGTCCCAATTCCTACATTTTCTACCTCCATTCTTCATTGGTAGGAGTAGAAAATTACTCATCCTCCATTTCATGTTTCTCAAGGTTATCATCCTCTTGAATTACCTCTTCTAATACTTGAACATTTTGGAGAGGAGAATCATTTCTTGATTTAATTCTTCCTCCGGATTATCTACAATTGGTGCTTCTTCATCTTGCACCTTTTCTTCCATTTCTTTCACTTCCTTTACCAAAGATTTCCTCTGCCTAGGAGTACCTTTTCTCACATATACTTGGGGTTCTTCCCTAGAACTATCAATCTCCATAACTTTAGCTGAGGATAGAGCATCAGTATCTGCATTTCCTTTTCTAGATTTTTCTTCCTTTTGCCTCTCCATAACCAACCTCCTTTTCCTCATTGCTTGGGATGTCTCACTTTCTGTAGTAAAAGTGATAACCTAAGGAGTCCTCTTGGATTTGGGAAATGGTTTCTCCCCTTGATTTTATTGTGCTTGGCTCCTATTTCTTCTTTTGACTGACACTAGTTTATCACCTTATTGTTCTTCACCACCATGAGTGGTGTCATCCTTATCATCTTTTGTTCCATGCTTAGAATGAGATTCGATGTCTCTCATTAAATCATACGTGAACCTAGTGCCATCGGCTCCTAGTTCCTAGATATTTTTCTTTACCCATTGCCTTGAATACCTTTAGATTGGTTCAGTTACCTGATCAAGATATGACAGTTCTTCTTCTAACCAATTTATCTATGGCAATGATTTGTTCATGTATGGTTCATAATCTTGTCATTACACCAAGTCTATCTCATCATCGTGTACTTGATTAGGTGCTTCTATTATCTTGTACAGTCTTATCATTTTGAGAGGCATCTAGGAGAATCTTCTTCTAAGAACTTCAAAGTCATCTCTACAATTTTCCCAATAGTCTTCTATATGATTCATATGTATAAATTTTTTGTTGGCCTACCTCATGGCCCTCTTGTAGGTGTCAAACCTATCCCTATTGGTATGAGAATACAACTAAAATTGTCTCATCTCCTTCTCAGAGTGTTGAGAACTTTGAATGGATGGGAATGATTCTAGATTCCCAATCCTTAATGGAATTTTTTCTCCCAACCCCTTTTTTTTCATGATTTTGTTGGAATCAAGGGAACACTGAGAGGGGGGTTGAATCAGTGTTCAATAAATTTTAACTTTATCAATATGAAACTTGAAACAATTTCAAAATTGCATTAAATAAAAGATGCAAGCATTCAAAGTAATCATTCACAACACCATAACACAAGGATTTTTACGTGGAAACCTTGTTAGGAGAAAAACCGTGGTGGAGTTTAATCCACAATTTGAGTACTCAAATATAAATTTTACAAAAGAGAATTCATTTGCATTCAGGAAGACTTCCCATAACACACTACTCAAAAGGGAAGGTGCATAGCCTTACAAAATATTATATTAAAACCATTTGAAGGTTGAATTAAAATAGTAGCATCTATTTATGTCAAGTTACAGTTTCAGTGAAGCTGAAAGATTATATTCTGAGTCCTCTTTCGGACTCTGCATTTCTCTCTATTCTTCTTTTCTCTTCAATTTGCATCAAAAATCCTTAATTCACATCACTACTCTTTTTATTTTTACATTATACACACATTCAAACACTTCCACACTCATACTCGTACAAAATGATAAAACCAAACTCATATATATATCTGCTAACAAGGATTTAACCTTTCATCGGTCGACGCCATAAAATATTAAGTTATTTTCAACTTGTCGGATAGATCCTTAATTAGATCTTCTTGTGTATCTTCCAAACTCGGTTAAGATATGGAGAGTTCCCAAAAAAACATCTTTTAAACATATGAACATTTAATTAATAACCCATTATACATCCGCAATTGTTATACTTGATGGGTCAGCTTTTTACCATAAATATTCAACAGATTAATGTACCGGATCTCCTAGATCAAATACTAGTGAATGAAAATCAAAAAAATCCTGCATTAAGGTATTCCAAACATCAAAAAACATTTCTACGAGATTCATAACTCAAAATACTAGTTCGATGAGGTAATCAGATCAACATTTGTGCTTTTAACTAGATTTCATGTTCTTTTCCTTGTTTAGCCAGTAGAGACCAAAACTAGATTGTAGACCAGATGTATGACTTAGGTTGTCATCAATGAAAAAAATTACAGGCCATATTCCAACAATCTCCCCCTTTGGTATTGATGGCAACACTTAGTGAAAAATGACTAAGTGTCAGAATCATTATAAGTATGTTACCAAATGTTTACTACACTCTCTCCCCCTAAGATTTATAATGCATTTTTCGCAACATTATCTCCCCCTTTTACATCAATGAAAAAGAATAGAGAATTCCAAAAATGAAAAAAAGTGACAAAACATGTGTTCAAAATCTCCAAAACTTCAAAACATATATGTCGACAGTTCTCCCCCTTTGACCAAAACTTCAAAAATCTGAAACAGTTTTGAAAACAATCAACTGCTACTTAAGAAAATTATCTTATGTTGTTCCTTCACATTCAGAAGGAACTTCTTCCAATCATTTATTGTGATCCCAAAGATTGTGATCAAGATGTTATTCTTGGATGTCTTGTTGATAATTTCAATGAGAGATTCGAGAATTTTGATTGCTTCCTCTAGTTTTTATCATTTCCTTAGAATCTCAAACATCTATTCCAATCTACATTCGGTTAAGTCCTTTACCTTCTAGAAGGTTTCCACAAGTGTGTTCTTTGAGAATTGAACTTTTGTGTGTTCAGATTGTAGATCCCAAATATTTTTCTTGATTGTACCATCTAGGTCTTGAGACATATAAGAGTTTTTCCCAATCCCATTCAACTCCATTTCAATCAGTTCTAGTTTCTCTTTGTATTTTCCAACTATATGAGGCCAACGAATGCAACAGTTGTAGATGTTAGTGGTTGCATTGATGCATTATATCAACTCATTCATTTTCTTCTTCAGTTTGGTGAGATATGGCATGAATTTCTCCTTCAAGATAGAGATAACTTCACCTTTTTCTTTATCTTGAGCCTTAGAGTTCAATGTTTCTTGATTGCATTCAATAATTCATAAAGAAGAATGTTCTGCAAACTTTCCAATTTGATCTTGCATTGCTCAACATGAGCATTTAGCACACACAAAATCATGTCATGATCATATGATGGTCTAATAGACCATAACTTAGATTTTTTTTGCATTCCACCTTCTTCTTGAATAAGCTTTTGTAGATTCTCCTTGGTTAGGTCATCATCTTCCTCACTTCCCTCTGAAATTTCCTTTTTCAATTCATTTTTCTATGGGTCCTCAATTTCATCATCGGATTCTTCATCCAATATATCTACAATTTCATTTTCTTTTCCTTTTTCTTTTGTTCTAGGAATATTAGGTTCCAGAGGGTTGTACTCAATATTTTCTATTTCCCTTTTATTATTTTTCTCTTTCTATCGGAAGTGGAACCAACTTCAAGTGTTCTTTCCAAAAGAGAAACACATGTTGAACCAAACATTCATAGAAAATTCGCATTAAAATTTTCAAATTTTTCATCACAGTTAGCCAAATTCTTGAAATATGTGAAGATTTGCTTACATACCAGTTCATTTGTTTTCCACATAACATTATCAATCTTAGGTAAGTGACTCAAGAAGTACATTACTAAATATATCACTAATGTACTGAACCTGAAAGGGTAACCTATCTCTTTGGTTAATTTCACATTCTCCATTAACTAATCCTTTATCAGTCCACATAGATCAAAGTCTTGACCATCAATCATCATATTATGAGAAATGTAGACTATGCCAACCATTTTTTCTCCTTCTTGATTTATGTAAAATATTTTATATGTTATCCCTTGCAAAATGTACTTTGTAACAAGATTTTTGATCATCGAGATTATCAGTGCTCTCTGATCTCTAATTACTTTGGTTAGGGTTTCAACCTCTTTTTCTTCGAAGTATTTCTTCCTTGGTATGTCTCTGAATTTGCATAATCCATTCAAAATTTTGATTGCCTCCTTTGAAATAATGTAGTTTTTGTCTAGAATCAAAGTGTCGTTGTGTAATCTTCTGATGATGAATTTCACGAATTCTAAATTCTTCAAATAGGTAAACTCATTCTAAATATATAAGTTCTTGTTCTTTGCTTCATTCAATTTCTTTAATTCATTAGGCAACAAAAATTTTCTCATAGACCTAATCTTTGCACTATTATATTCGTCTAGAATAATTTTTCTTTTGATTTGTTCCATTTTTCTTTTCATACTTTAGGGTTTATAGCTGCACACCAAATTGTATAAAGATTTTGAAAAAAATTGAAATACCTAATGGATTTCAAGTTTCACCAATGTATTAGCTTCTCTGTGTCAAAATTATTCGACCAGGTCCTCTCCTTGTTTTATTTGATGAAAAATAACAAATGAAAGTTACAACCTGTCTTTTATAGCTCGCACACTTGTAATAAATGTGTTTGCCCTATTTTTCTAGATACTTTTTTTTCTCAAATAGTGAGAGAAAAATTCTTCTGGGGACCTATGAACTCTCTAAGTTCTCTTGTGAATTTTCACCCAAACTTCTACACATTATTAGTACACATTTTTTATCATTCTTCACGTTCTGGTACTAGCTACGAATAGGGGAGGAAGGATTTTCTTGAACAACTCCCCCTAGTCCAGTGGCCCGAGATTAATTATCGGATGCATTACCAGAAGAAGGTTTCATTGAAGAACCATTTCCAGAATCAGAATCATTCTTCCTTACCCATTTCTTCTTCATCTAATCTTTGATTTCATCTATACTTACTTTTCCTTTTCCTTTGTCATCTTTCTCTATATTTTTTCCTTTGTATACTAGACCTCTTTGTCCACATTTTTGTTTCTACAAAATCTTGCAATGTGACCATATTTATTGCAATTGTAGCACAACATACTTCCTTGTCCTAACCAATCATTCCAATGGTTTATTCTTTATCTACATTGATTATAAATATGCCAAAATTTTCCACATATATAACACTCAAAATTCCTTCTATCAATAGAGTAACTTGACACATTTCTACATTCAATTTATTTATGAACAAATTTTTTGCAATTCAAACATTGACTAGAGAGTGATGACTTTCTTGACTTCATATTATTTCTACACTGAGTAGCCATATGATTGAATTTGTTCGAAGCAAAAAAATATCCGTTAAACCTCTGAGCATTAGGTTGTCTTATCGGATACCTTCCACTTATATTCATCTGGTTGTCTTCTCTAAAACTATTTTGTCCTAATCTACAACTTTCTCCTTTTTCATATCCAAGACCTTTCTTATCTTTTCCACTCTTTTTCCCTTGAGTTAGCTCATCAAGCTTCACTAAGCTAATCTTAAAATTTTCTTTGTATTCATTTTCAATGATAAGATCATTCCTAAGAGTAGCAATCTACTTACCAATTTCTTCTTCATTGTTTTTGGATCTTTGTAATTCACTTTATAATAGAGTGAATTATTCATTTATTCTTCTACATTCATCATATTTCTCTTTCAGGGCCTGAGTAAGGTTCTCTTCATTCTTCTTCCTTTCTTCAATCTCTTTATTCATCTTCATCACCATAGATTCCATTTCATGTTTTAGGTTTGCATTATGTTTGATAAGATTTTCATATTCTTTAGTGATTTCCTTCAAGGTTTGATTCAGGTGAGCATCATCCAGATTTTTGTTCTCCTTATGTTGTATTTGACCACAAAGATCCTTTCTCCTCTCCCTGTATTGAACAATCTGATCCTTCAATGAATGAATGAATTTATTTGCATCTTTAAGATTCTCTCTCAATTCCTTGCCTTCTACTTTAGATTGATCAAGGTCATCAAATGCCACCAGAAGCTTCTGCTAAATACCATCAAAATCTATTACATTCCAAGATCCACCTCAAGCTACTAAAATTCTTTATGGGAACTAAGCTCTAATATCAATTGTTAGACTCAAGGGAAAATTTAGAGGGAGGATGAATCGGTGTTTTGTAAATTTAAACTTTATCAATCTGAAACTTGAAACCATTTCAACATTGCATTAAAGAAAATATGCAAGAATTCAAAGTAATCATTCACAACACCATAACACAAGGATTTTTGGATGGAAACCCTATTAGGGGAAAAACCATAGTGGAGGTTAATCCATAATTTGAGTACTCAAATTTAAATGTTTACAAAAGAGAATGCTCTTGCATTCAGGAACACTGCCTAGAGCACACTACTTAAAAGGGAAGCCTTACTATCTTACAAAATTTCAGATTAAAATCATCTAAAATTTGAACTAAGATAGTAGCATCTATTTATGCCAAGTTACAGTTTCAGTGAAGCTCAAAGAATAGATTTTGAGTCCTCTATCTAACTCTGCATTTCTCTTTGTTTTGCTTTGCTATGCTCTTCAATTCACATTAAAAATCCTTAATTTGCATCACTACTCTTCTAAGTTTTTCATTATACACACATTCGCACACTTCCACACTCATACTCATACAAAATCATAAAACCAAACTCATATATATCCGCTAACAGGGATTTAACCAATCATCATTCGGCTCCATAATATATTAAGTTATTTTCAACTTGTTGGCTAGATCCTTAATTAGATCTTAATGTGTATCCTACAAATTTGGTTAATACATAGAGAGGGCCCAAATAAAAATATTTTGAATATATGAACATTTAATTAATAACCCCTATTACATCCACAATTGTTATACTTGATGGGTTATCTTTTTACCACAAATATTCAATAGATTAATGTACCAGATCTCCTAGATCACGTACTATTGAATGCACATCAAAAAAAAAATTCAATAAGGTATTCCAAACATAAAAAAACCTTTCTATTAGATACATACCTCAAAATACCAGTTCGAAGAGGTAATCAGATTGACATTTGTGCCTTTAACCAGATGCCCTATTCTTTGCTCTATTTTGCGGGTAGAGACAAAAACTAGACTATAGAATGGATGATTGACTTAGGTTTTTTTCCTAAGGAAAACTACATGTATCACTTGGTGTTGTCGATTATGGAAACCCTAATTGATGATCAGATCCACACACTATAATTGAGTCATATCGGCGGGAAGATTGAAGATTGTCAAGGAAGAACAGAGTATTTGGTAACATAGTGTTCATTGATTTTTGTGAAGATTTCAGGGTATTATTTTGTATTGTACATCCTAGGGAATTTTTGTTGGTATATTATATTTTATTCTACTAAATTTTAGTGTCTCGTATTATTTTGTGTGGAAGTTAGAAGATTCGGTTGACTTGTTCTGAAGTTTTATTGTATTATGGCCGACTTCGTAAATGTATTAATTCATGGATGTATGAGAAATAATTTGTTAGGTATTTCTATGTTTGTGTATTTGTTTTGGGTCCTATCCAAGTTGTGGCTGACCATTAAGGATATGTGTTGATAAAAAAATTTGACAAGGTAATTGGTGCAGGAGCACCCAAGATATTGAATGCCTTCAATAGGCTAATGTGTGAATTTATAATGTTCAAGACAAATTTCATATTCCAAAACCATGTAAAGGCTAAATTTAATGTATTTAACATCATGAGTAAGTCTAAGGTGGTCAAGGAAAGGAAAAAGTGAAAATTAGTAATATTGTCATATTGACAAATATGTAAAAAGTAGGAATATGAAAATAAAAAGTGGGATTTGAAGTGATAGGTCATTCGAGGTAGTTGAAGGGGTGGTTATTAGTTTAGAAAGTTATAAAAAATCATGTAAAGGATGATAAAAATCAGATTTGTTGTATACTTGAAAATAATTTAATAAAGAATGTTCCCTATTTTCTTGTTTTACAGTAATTTCTTCTCTAGACTAGTAGACCATAAGCTATATAATTTTTTTTCTCTTAGGAAAAAGAGGTAACATCTATTTAGGGGTGTTGGATAGGTCTCTATAAAATTTAGATTAAATAAGATCATATCTATGTGTTTTGTTTGAGAAAACCCAGTTAAGGGTTTGAGAGTCTTGTAAGGAATACGCTTCCCATCCCACCATTATAGGGTCAGTAGAATGGTGGGATGGCCTATTTTTTTCTTATTTAATATGATTTAAGTGATATATTTTTTGGATAGGGACAGCGAATGCAAGATTGCAGGGTTTGATTGTTGCTCCGAGAGGAAACAGTGTTTTCCAAGCTTTGGAAGTTGACCAACTCAGGGAGTTTGAAGAAATGGCATATGTACACACTTGGAAATGATATCAAATGATCTTGTAGACATATTGTGACAAGTTTCAGGTGGTGGCCAAAGAGATAGAGGTTTGCAAGTGTGGGTTTCACAAAACCCTCCCCGCTTTGGTTCTTGTTCACCCTATAAATAAGGGTTTGGTAAATCAATACATTTCCAATTTTCTCTGCTCCTAGAAATGTTGAAATACTGAGTTTTATGACATGATTAAATACTCTTTATAGTTTTTTGGAAAGTTGGAGTTGAATAGATGGTGGTTTCTTTGAAAATATAATCTAATTTGAGGCCATTAGGCATGGACAGTCAATTGTTCTGATGTTTCCTCCAAAATAGAAGGGTTTGATATTGTAGTATGTCAAATGTGGATGAAATGGATTCTTAAAAATATATATAGTTCATGGAGATACAATCAAGGATGGTTGGTATAACCATTTTTTTCATAAGACAATGTTATAAGGAATATGTTGGCTCATTTCCTTAGAATAGTGAATCTGATATAATAGTGACCTGAGCAATTTAAGTTGTCTTGAGACTGCTAAAGTAATGAACTTAAGGATTTCTAAATTCTTGGATAGAGTTTAGGAACCATATCATGTTGTTTGGGTGTATGGAACACTAGGAACCTTATGAGCTATAATGGTGTTTGACTGCAAGGTTGGGTGAATAGAGGTATGGTTTCTTAGTATCTATCATGATAATGAAATTGGAGATGCATGGAGAGTTGGTAATTGATAAGAATAATTTGTTGCCTTGGTGAGTGAGTGGGTTGGTGGACTCTTGTGTAGTGAATGAATTGAAGAATGAACATAAGTTGTGAATGTTAAAAATAATGATTTAATTCAAAGCTTCCTAATGGTGATATGAAGATGAATATGTTGAAATGGATCTCCTCATGGTTTGGTTTTGGGTCTAAAGTACCCCTATTAGGTTGTGGTTGACAGTTTTTTTTGCATTAGTAACAACCTCTTGTGGGAAAATTAGTTTTAGGGAGGACCTATTGTGCCAAACTAAGTGACCTCTAGATTTTAAAGAAGTTGGATTCTTTTATAACTAGGGTTTTGGAATGGGAAAAGGAAACAAATATAAAATAAAATGATCTATCTAGGGAAATGTGCCAAGATTTAGATATTAGGCACGGTAAATCTATCTTGAGGATAAGATTTAAGGGCCTGTTGGGCAGTCTGCTACATCCCAAGATGCAAAAAATAAAGATAAAAGACTGAGTTATTCAGTAATGTGACATAAAATAACCATTCATACACATTTACCAGTAAGAAGAGTCAAAGACATGATCTAAACCAGCAAAATTGTATTAATTTATAGAATTCAGTGAATGAAACATCCAATACAATAATGGCATGGTAAAAATTATCAAATATTTGAAGAAGACAAAAGGGCCAGACAATGGCATAGTCTATGAATTATTTACAATAACCTAATAAAGAAAATAAAGGCCTAGTTCTTTTATCAATTCCTTCGCTAAACTCTGAACAAAAGTTGGAACTCTTGGAACTTTTGGAACCTCTTTTGCTTCTCAAGAAGAATAAGTATTTATAATGGAAACTTGTCTTGATGAGAAAGCAACCAAAAATATGCTTTGAGTATGAGTAATAATGTATTAGCAATTATTACTCCCTGGTTGTTGTAACTGAAAATATTCGGGCCATGAACGGGGATGTCCAAGGATCGTCATCCTTTGTGAATGATGGTAGTTATCCCAATGGACTAGAGCACGAACATGTGCAATCCACTCATGGCAGAATTTTAAGAGCATGGCAGTTGGTGATAGGTTACCGCTTGCCTAGCTTTCTTCTACAATGAAGATCCTAGAATATCACACGACGAGTGGTTGGGGCCTGATGCTTATACTTCCCTTTGAGTGATTAAAATATTGTGATATGAAGACACATGGGGGTCTTTAGCATACCATGCCAAATGGTGGGTTCTGCGAAGAAATGTGTGTGAACTTATGCTACGTGACATGCGGTCAGGAACCGAAAAGGAAGCGATGCAAAGAGGCTCCAAATCTTGTGAACAATTGACACATGGAAGCTTGTCACAAGCTTTTCTTGGCAAGTGATCGAAAGGAACTCTTGTGGGGAGTGCTTAGCCGACAAGTGGTAGTATTTGCACAAATATGTGGGAAAGGAGCCCAATATTGCTAATTTCATGGGGGTGTGGCCGCTACTTAGGCAAAAAAAAAATCACCCAAAGGGAGCTTGGGAATTTAGAGTTCATAGCTTTTGGGGACTTATCAGGGGCATTTCACTTGCGAAATGAGGAACCCAAAATTTTCTAGCCTGTAGACCAGAGACTTATCCATCGGTCAGTGTGGTTAGAGCTTTGTGAGGGAATTTTGTAGAGGTTGCCACTCCTCTTCAAATGGAGGTGATAAGTCACACAAAGATTCCTCTGCTCTTTGCAGCTTGATTTCTTCTTTGTAAGGCATCACTGACAATATATTAGACCATGACTCAAATTGAAATAGAAGAAATGTGATCGACTGAGTGATGCTCTAAAAATCCTTAGTAGCAAGGGGTTGGCTGAAATCCTGAAAGGTAGAGATATCATGTTTCTTTTCTTCGATCAATGTTGTGATATGCTTCGCTGTGACTACTGACTCATCCTTGGGGAACGAAGAAGGTAAACCAATTTGAACTAGGTGGGAGAACCTAGATCATATGCTATTCATAGCCTGCACCAACCTGGCGATACATTTTTTGGTATGAAGGATAACTACACAGTAGTGGATGATCCTGTTGGCTATTTTAGTAGCGGCCCTTCAGTCTTCAATCCCTACTTTTGTCAAGACATCATCTTCGACATGATATAACCTATTTAATAATATTTCGGCCTCCAGAAACTTTTCCATAATGGACCAAGGAATTTTCTTGATTGCCTCTTGAACTCTCCCACCTAGCTCTGTTGCCTCTGCCATAAATTAAAATGTCATTTATAGAGTTAGGAAGAAGGCTTTCACTCTTTCCCATAGGAAATGTGCAAGTGTTCGGCTATTTATAAGAGGTCTATTTGATCGGTCGATGGTAAGGTTGAGTCCTTCAATGGGGTGATCTCCTCATTCTTCTATTCTATATCTTGCGTGAGTTTCACAACCCTTTGGTTTGCTATAGTGAGTTGCCCTTGCAGGATTCATGACTCTGTGAGCCAGCTAGCCTCGTCTCTCTCTTTGTTTGTCATTTCTTTCTCTAATGTATACTTAATTTCTAAAATTTAATTTTCCATTTTGAGCATGATGAATCTAGAAATTTGCATCCTTTTGTTGCATCTATTTTTCTAGTTGGCAAGATTCTTCATCCTTCTATTGTATCTCCTATTCCAATTTTTCTGATTGGCATTGATATTCTTGGTTCTTTTACTACATCTCAGCTACCAAATTAGGATTGAGTGATTGAATTCTTGTAAGTTGTTCTTGGAGCTTTGCTCCTTCTACCTCTCTTTTTTGTGATAGGTGCTTAAAGTCAGCTTCCATAGCCTTTTCCTTGGAGACCAAGACGTCAAATCTGTCTTTCAGATTTTAACCTCCTCTTTTTCCTGAGCTGGCGACCAAACTTAAGAAAGTTAGTGGTCATTACCCATTGTGTTTCTGCTATGAGCTCCACCTTATACCATGGTTGGTTCATGCTCGATTCAAGCCCAACAGAATACATTTTTTAGTCATCTAGCTGCATCTCCCCTTGTGGTTTGTTGACAGTCAGTAACATTGTCACAAAATGCAGCTACTCTTGAGCCTCATGAAAAATAGTGTGCAAGTTTGGCTTTGCTGGCCTCTTAGCATATTTTTCTCTTCTTTTCTAGCTTATGATTTCTCATGCATGCTTCATTTTTTTGCCCTCTGATAAGAATTCATTGAGCGATCTGATGATTCATCCTATGGATGGTGCATCGGGAGGAAGAGAGAAAGGAAATGAGAAGACGTTAGTCCTAGGTGACTTCTTCTTTTGAATCTTCACAATCTGAGGTGAGAAAGGAGGGATACTCCAGTAATCAAACTATGAACCTGAAGGGCCCAAAGAGAGTGGATTCATGATGGTCTCCATTTTATAGGAAGAGTGGATCGACTCAGATAATATCATAGCAAGGGATGTATCAATGAAGGTAGTAGGGGTAGAGTACATGATGATTTGAGATGTGGAATGGGCCAAGGAGAATGGAGTGAGCTATGGAGGAGTAAGGGAAAATGGGGTCGTATGAGAGAATTCAGTAAAACCCCTCGAGGTTATTGAAGTAGAGATCAAAATGCATTGGTCATTGCATGAAATAAGAGGCATCGCAGATACAACAAGGGCAACCAAGGTTTACAAAATCAAAGAAGGGGGATCAGAAAATACCTGCGGTGTGGATGTATCCCCTTCGTTCAATGGTAGTTCTTTGCTTGTGCCTAGGTCCTATGAAAATTCTCTAGACAATGCCTTGGTTTGTTGCTGCTTTTTTGGTGGTGAGCTGCCAGCTGCTACGGTTTCGACTTGTTTCGGCGAGGTCAGTAGGGTTCTCCTCACTATCTAGGTGTAACTCAGTTAAGACCTTGCACTCGATATATTTTCCTGTACATTAGAGGAAACATTAAGAAGTTGTTTCAATGACATCTCCTTTTGTTGTGCAAAGGTGTCATGTATTTCTACTTCTAGTTGAGCCCTTTCATCTGATTACGACTCGACTTCCTTAGAACTAGAATTATTTTCACCGCTCTCATTGGAATATGGATGCTCACTATTCCACAATTTGTTGAATTTGAAATCCATCTCCAGGTTGTTATAGGGAGCCTCATTGTGTTAGGTTTCTTGGCGGTATATCTAGAATTTATTGATCTTCTCTTCCTTCTAGTCGTAACTATTTATCAAATTATTGCGTAAGGTTGTTGGGTATGTGCAAGATCATGATGGGCCAAAAAGTGGCAATATGTTTAAGTGATCTGATGGCCAATGTGGCTGATGACTTTTTTTTTACCCAAAATTGATGAAACAAAAAGGGATTTTAAAGGAGATTCTCAGATTTCCACCAATATAAATTATTTTTTACTTTGAATTTAATAAATAATTATTATTCATTTTCTATTTTTGTTACGACTAAAGTCCTGATTGATAGGTTGATTGAAAACATCTATAGATTTCAAATGGTATAACATTTTTTGAATCTGAAACATGTGTCACATTCTATGTTTTGCATACTATAGGATTAAAACAACAAAAATTTAACTTCATGAAGTTTTTACCAAGTTAAGGTGGTCAGACATATGAGTTTTTATATATTTTGAAAGTTGTAATAAAAAAATCATAATTAATTATTTACTTGGAAAAAATTTACAAAAAAATATGCATCACATTGGGACATGAGTCTTCTACTTATATATAAAATCTTTTAAAAAATTATTATCATTTTATTGTGGTTAGGGTGGTTATATAGACACCTACTTCTTAATTTTTCCTTGCAATTTAAGTACTACTCCATTGAAATTTCAAATTTTCACCAAATAGATTTTTCTTTAAATAAATAAACCTACTAGTTTAGAAAATAAATTCATTTTTCTACAAATTATATTGTTACATATTCTTGAAATAATATAAATAACTTATTCAAATTTTTATGTCAAGTTTCCTAACTCTGATTTTCTTAATTTTCATTACCACTTAAGGGCCCATTTTTTCCATGATGATCCTGCACATACCCTATTCCCATCCTTCTATTTCTGGCTAACTACCTAGTCTAATAGTAGAACCTTAGCTAGGGTGGCTGACCATATTTGGTGGGAATGTAAGCTAAGTCAATGATACATTCATCTACATCTAAAACTATATTTCGATGTTCTTCCCAGTAAGGTCGGGGATAGTGCGTTACCTTGACATACTTATTTGGCAGGTCGTTGTCGTGGTTGTAGTTCCATTTTTCATAGATCCATACCAACCCAAGATGATCCAAATTCACCTCCAATATGTTGTGAGTCTTTTTATTATCCATGACCATAGTTTTGAAGCTTATTGGAGGATTGAAAAAACTCTTCTTATGTGCCTTACTACTGCAAAATGTGTCATAGATTACTAAGACCTGGTGGAAAACTTCTAGCACCAGTACCCGATTTGTAAGACATGATGGATGCTAGAAGGGCTCTTTGGTGTAACCACGCAATAGGATGAATGTGAAGTCCCTGCCTAGAAACTAGTTGCATCCTGGAAAAAAGCTCTACATGAGCTTAGTTTGGTACGATTTGAATCGTAAGACACTGTTATCCCCTCTTAAAACCCACAAAATCAGACACAAGAAATAGTTCAAAAATGCGTAATAGTCATATGTCACAGAGAGGAGTGGAGTCCATGCGAAACCTAGCTTCCTTCACTAGTTTTCATCAAAGATAGAGAGCTGAAAACACCTCTGGAAGAAGTTGGGGTTTTGGTGTAGGAACATATGCACAAGGAAGGATGGGAACTTGAACCTCCATTGAAGCTTGTATTTAGCTATCTATTTGAGCATTTATTTCTCAATAAATTCAGCGAGATCATACCAAAAGAAAGAATGTTTCCTTTGTAATTGAAAGCCAAATCTTAGCTGAAACTCTTGGACCTCCTTGTCGGAGTCTAGTCCACAATTGAGTGCCATCATTGAGAATGTGTACTTCATATTTGCATGGAAGCTCTTGAGCACCACTAGGATCTTTATTGTCTTATTTTGAGTCTCTTTTCTATAAAAATTCATTGTGAGGTCTCTACTTCTCCAATAGGACTCTCCTTTTGTTGGAGTGAATGGCTCCATTTTCTTCACTTTGATGCTTTTCTCTGAGATGCAGAGCATTATTCCAAATAGATTATTTGCATAATTTTACCATTACCTCTCAACCTTGAATGGTATTGGTCTCTGGGTTGAAACGTTTGATGGCCTCATTAATAATTTAGGGTAGTGGTGGAAAAATGGAACAATATATTGAGGAGGCCCACTGCACTAACACTTTTGCGCCAAAGAATCTGGGTTGCTATTATTTTTCATTCTTTCGCAAGCCACCTCCCTTAGTGACTTGGGATTTCTTGCAAGAATGGGGTCATGAATGTTCTCCCACTCTTCTTGAATCCATTTCTTGTTTTTTTGAGGGCTCCTCCTCTCTACAACTCAGGTATTCACACAGGTTGGCCTTTCTAGTATTCTAAGTGAGGCATAAGAGACATCTTTGAAGACATAAGCACCTAGTATTGCACACGTGACATTAAAAAACTTTGTGCCTCTGCTCCCTCCAGTTCTGCTTGGGACCCTTGAATGGTTGCCATTTCTATTTTTCACCCAGAAAGCACATTGAAGTTGTATGAATGAAACATAAAATGCAACACAACGCTCTTAATCTCAACACTAGGTAGCCTTTTGTTTCAAGTTCAATTCACATCAAGGTAGCGAATTTTCTACAATCACTTATTTTCAACTCCCTTGCTGTGAATTGCACTTTACTTGGTCTCTTTGACAACTCTGTCTTCCCCAATTCCTTTTTCTTGTTGAAGAAATTTTTATGCTCTTTTGTGACTTTTGCATGAGACACTTGGATTTTCTTTGGTTTCTTACATCTAAGCAGGTAGGTAACGACTACTTTTTACATTTAATTCGGCATGCATTGCCAACTCCCTTGTTGCGAATTGCTACTTGCCTCTTTTGAAAAGACATAAATTCATAATCGTATTGGTAATAGTGTCCTTTCGGCATGATTTTCATGGGAACTTGAGTTGTCGGTACAATGCCTGTCACCTCCCCATCTACTTTAGCAATTAATATCTCTCAAAGCATAATCAAGCCAGAATTGCAATGAGTACTTTGAAAAGATTTGAGTTCACCCTTGAAGCTCTAAATGGCTGGCCTGTGTCGTTGCACATAGCCTTTGTCCATATGAGTCGTCACCTGGGGCTGCCACCAATTTGCATTAATTGATTACCACTCATTAAACCTACATGCAACAATTTGTACCTATGGACGCAACCTTACTAGAATGTTGAGTTGGCCTTTTGTGGGATTTTTGAGTAAGCACTCAATTACCATTATGCTTTCTATGAAGACTACCTCAGATATTTATATACATAAGCCTTAATGTAGTAGAAAAATCATTCCTTAGTGTTGTTAGCAAAAGAAACATTAGGTGATTAGATAGGTTTAGAGTTTGCATAGTGATAGCTTGTTAGGTCATGTTGTGGGCAGAGGCTGAAACTATGAATACTCCAATTAGCCTAGTGTGTAACAAGGCTCAATAAGCTTTCTTGGGGGAGATTTCAAGCAGGCGTTTGAAATGTATGACAAAGAACAAGAATTTGCTGGCCATCATAGCCATGAAATGGGTCTTGGGCAAAGACTGTACTGAATACGAAGATAATATTTTGGATAAACACCAAGATTTTCTCTCATTTCATTGCTTCACTGCTTGACTCTTAGGCTTCCAAAGCCATGATCCTTCATTTGGAACTTCAGATCTTTCTAAAAAGGTACCTCGATAGACTCAAAGAGGTAGTGAGAAATGTTGTATATGGCCTAGGGCTTCCCATTGCTAGTGACCTGAGAAAGCATGTTAAAGAGGATGCAATGGTACTATGGGTGCCATTTGTGAGTGGTTTTTGGCTTCAGCCACTTGCAGAGCATCGTGAAAATTCCACCCGTGTATGCCATTTCCTACTATGTTGCTACAATGTTGTGTTGTATTACGACGTGGCTTAGTATACAAATTTTAGGAACCATGTGTTTCCTTTGCCGCTCATCATGGGTCTCGATGTTGCTTCTACCACAAGACTTGTCATTGCTGATAATCTTCCCATTGCTCCCAACAATGTTCCAGTTGATGAAGAAAATACCCATAATGTAGAGATATAAAATTTGGCATGCTTTTTCTCTTTTGTATATATACATCTGAAAGAAGGCTCGAACATATATATGTAATGAAGTCATGCATGTGTTCACGCTTTTGAATTTTTGGCTAAAGGGCCATTTTGACAATGTTTTATCATAGCATATATATATATATATATCGGATATACTTGCTTATGTTTAAACCTCTTTGTCTTCTTTCTTTTGTTTTTGCAACATGGGTTGAATCTTCGGTATCTGAATTTCAATTCTACAACCTAAGTCGCATGAATTTTATCTGCCCTTGTAATAATGGGCTTCATGAAATTTTCCCTACTTCTTTTAACTGTGAAAAATCTGATAAAAGAATTGATCAAAAAAAAATGAAAGGGGAAACTAATAATTTTTTTACAAATTTACACTTGCATAAAACAACTACAGCCTAATTGAACAATTTTAAGTGAATTTCATTGACCGAAACCCGAAGTGGATCTTGTTCCATATTTTCTAATTCAAATGCATTGTTTTGTTTGCATTGAATTATTTTGAAAGGGCCCTCCCAAAGCTTGTCATTTTTTCCATGTTGTACAGCATATGCGGCTCTTTCATTGAGCTTTAGTACCAATTCTCCATAATTTAGACCTTGGTCTGAAGCTTTTTTGTCAAACCATTTCTTAACCACTTGCTAGTGATTAGTCGTGACTATTAGGGCATTCTCCCTTTTCTCTTACATCTCCAATAATTTAGCAAACCGAACCTCCATTGCTCCATTTTCTTCAATCTCTAAAGATTTGAGTAGTTGTAGCGTGGGTATCTCTATAGAGATAGACAATAACACCTCTTTCCCATATAATAGCTCATATGAAGAGGTCTTCAAGGATTGTTTAGGAGTTATGCAATTTTCCCATAGAGTTGCTTAGAGATGCTTATTCCATTTGTTCTCATGATCAAACCCAATCCTTTTGATGAGTTAAATTAAATTCTTATTAGTTGACTCGGCCAAGCCGTTTCCCTATGAGTAATAGTTTGACGATGCTTTCAAGAATATTCCATGCGTAAGTGAAAAATGACATACCTTAGAACCTAGAAATTCTTTGGTGTTGTTTGAGATGATGGTCTTTGGCAGGCCGAACCTTGTTACTAGTCCTTCAAAAAAATCCACAATTTCTACTTCAGTTGAATTCTTTAGGGGTATGACTTTGGTCCATCTTGTAAAGTAATTTGTAGCTATGAGAATCCACTTATGGTCGGTGTTGGAAGCTAGGTTGATCATTCCTATGAATTATCTTCCCCATTCTGCGAATGGTTCATCTAATACTATCAGATTAAGAGTCATGGCATAATTTTTCCTCCTTCCTGCATAGAATTGGCATTCTTTACAGGTCTTTATCATTTTGTGGGAGTCACTAAATAACATGGGCTAGAAGTAGCTAGCATACAAGATTTTGATGGTGGTCATTTTTTCTAAGAAGTACCCACCCTTGGGGCTGCTATGGAATGTGTCAATAATTTTCTTCACTTGCTCCATAGTGACACATCGTAACAAGACACCATTGAAATTCCTTCAGAAAAGGATCCCTTCAACGGGTGCATAACTATTGTTTTGTAATTGGCAGAGCCTCCTTTTCTGAGAAGGAAGGTTTAATAGGTATTTTCCATTTTGTATAAATTTGGTCCTATCTGCTAGCCAACATTCTTTGGTTTTAGCTTCATTCACTAGGATGAGCTTTGCTTCTATTTCAATCTCCTCATTTTGCACCAAATATTTTCATATCCCTCTTCCTTTTATAGTTTTTGTTGGCCTGACTTTGATGTCATATTCCAAGATCTTAGTGATCCAATTGGCCCTTTTTTCAATGATTTCACCGTCCATAATATACTTGTGCACACTATGGAGTATGACATAAACGATCACCTTTTTGCAACATATTAGATGTAAAAAAAATTTGATACCTTTTACAATTATGAATGCTTGTCTTTCGAAAAAAATTTAGTTCACCTCATACTCTTCAAGGTCTGGAAGTGAAAATATATCAGGTTTTCTCCCTTTCCTTTGTTTTCCTTCTAGGTTAGCATGATGGTGATACTTGTATCGCTACTAAAAACATACATCATGAAGTCTTTGGACAAGTCTGGATTTACTAGAATCGGGGCTGATGAAATAGCGTCTTTTACCTTCTCAAAGGCTTCTCTTGCTTCCTTCATCCATTTGAAGAATTGGTGCTTTTTTAACATCAGGGTGATGTGCGAGATCATTCCTGCAAAATAAAAAATGAATTTGCTTACTAAGTTTACCTTTCCCATAAAGGACAATACTCCCTTTTTCTTGACTGGAAGGGGAAATTTTGTAATCGCCTTCACCCTTTCAGGATCAATAGCAATCCCATCTCTGGACACTACATGCCCTAGTAGCTTGCCCTACGATATGCTGAAAACACATTTTTTAGGGTTCAAGGATACCTCGAACTCTTGGCATTTCTTGAAGACCAGCTCTAGATGATTGAAATGGTCATCTTTGGATTTGGAAAAAATAGTCAGGTCATCTAAATAGATGAGGATGATTTTATTGATTAGTTCACTGAAAGGTAGCTTCCACATTTGATAAGCCAAAGGGAAATTTTGGTGTATGTGAATGTTCCCCATTTGGTAGTGAACATAGTTTTATATTGATATTATTCTTTGAATTGGACTTGATTATAGCCCAAGAAGCTCTCTAGTAGAGAAAAAAATTCTGAACTAGCCATAGTCTGTAAAATAGATTCCATGGAAGGCAGCAGGTAATGATATTTTAATGATTCTTTGTTCAAGTTGTGGAATTCAACACAAAGATGAATGTCCCCATTATTTTTACAGACTCACACAAGGTTAGAAACCTAGGTGCTATGCTTGATTGGAAATATGATCCTTGACTAGATCATCTTTCCTAGCTCTTATGCCATTAAGGCTTCAATCTTCGGACTGATAAGCCTCTCTTTTTGTCGGACAGGTTTAGCACCCTCCATGATTTCAATGGTATGTTGGATGATACCAGGATCATATCCTTTGAGGTTATTATAAGACAAGGCTATTACTCCTTTGTATGCTTCATAGAGGCATATCAACCTATCATTTTCATGTTGTGGGACCTCTTTCCCAACTTTCAGTTTTCTTCTACTTTCGACCTCAAGGTCAACATAGTCCGCTTGGTTCACCAAAAAATTCCTCCTATCATTTCTTGCATCATCATAGTCAAAAATATTCTTGAGCATGACCAACCCTTTCAAAAGTGTGTTTGACCTCAATTAAATGATTTTTCCTTCATATGGTTCTTCAATCTTCAGCTGGAGCTTGTCGAAAAACTCACCTGACTGTTGAATGAACGAGGCAATGTGTTTTTCACTTTGAAACACTTGCCAAATTTGATCATTGTCCAAAATGGATTTTCGGATGATTATCTAGACTGAATGTACATTCTTTATCAAGTCATAAAAAGGATCATATTGAGATCTTATCATTGCCATTCAATCAACAGTTATTTTTTTCTTTCTTGGTACTGCATGGATAAAAGATTTGAATCTTTCAACGAGGTCCCATACTTTGTGCCTATAAGATCGGAAGCACACTTTTTTTGTAGAAGAATTGTTTCTAACTTGATTGATTATGAGTTCAAAATATTTGAACACTTTTATTTGTTTGATACCCATGCACTCCACAAGGCTTAGTCCTTGCACAAGACCCTCATATTTGGCCTCATTGTTTGAGCAGACAAACTAAAAATGGAAAGATATGAGAATCTACTCATCATTTGGGGATGTTAGGCATATCCTGACACCAACACCTACTTTTCACCTTGCATCATCAAAGTGCAACATCCATAGCTCTAAATTTTTCTCATCCGCAAATGTATTTTCTATTTTTGGCAACTCTTGATCTTCCTCATAGATGACGCAAGTTCCCAAACTGTTAGTATGATAATTGTCAAAGGGATTGGCATCATCAGAACTAATCAAAAATAATTCTTTGGGAAAGGATTTGGCTTCAGTCACCTTTTATTTTTCTTGCATCTTCATATCGAAGGCTTCCGTTTCAGTGTAATAGGTGTGAGCAGCAATGGTTTCTTCTTTAATGGGAGGAGTATGGGCATCCTTGCAGTTGATAATTGCTTCATCGACCACATTTTTTGAATGCAGGGATTCTAATTCTATCTTTATCTTAGATCCATACTTGGTCCTGAGAATTAGGTGAGACCAATCTAAAGAAAGGTACCCGCCTATCTTTGTCATAAATTCTCATGATAGGCAAAGGCCGAACATGGGGGGAATGTCAACGATCACAATATCTTGCAACACTGTGATTATAGGACAGACAAACAATGTTAACAGGAGCTATGTTATGAGTCCCACTATTTCAAATTTATTCCTATCTAGTTGCATAAATCCTCTTTTTAGGGGCGCATAGCTAATTCCTAAGGCTTCAGCTATTTGCTTGGGCATGGTTGTGGTACTAGCACCAAAGTCAATCATGGAAGTGTGCAATAGTTTCTTACTTATAGGGTAGGGTTGGATGGAACCATCATTGTTCCATGATCTGGGTCTTTGTTCTCAAGAACTCCTAGGTGAATCTCCCACCTGAACCTTTAGGTCCTATCTCATGTATAGTTATCCCTGGTTCTACTGGCCAACCCCACTATCATCTCACTCTCATTCTACCAAGCAAATCTTGGTGCCTTGCCACTAACTCTCCCTTAGCCCTTAATCTTCCCTAAAGGCCAATTTCCCCCATCTCTCCATTTGTTCTTTGCAGGGGTGTAGAGATGTTTCTACAAGCTACACACCTTCCTCCTAGGGTTCTTGTAGGTTCACCAAACTCCATTCTTCCTTCGCTTTCACCAAACCCTCACCTAGGGTTTTAGTTCCCTAATTCTAGGCTTCCCAATTAGGTGTTTCCTTTGAGAGAATGAAGTAACTCTCCTAAATTATCCAAAGAACCCCAAATATTTCCTATGGATTCTTGACACCTATACCCTTCTCTTAAAGAATTCTAGAACCTTGGGTCTCCACTGTCCGTACAGTACTTCAAATTGTTTGTGTTTAAACCTAGGTCTTTTTTGGGTCTTTTCCCTGTCTTCTTGCAAACTGTCAAGGTTTCCTCTCATCGAATGAACTGATGGAGTCTCCTCAATGTAACCATAGCTTGATGACCATCACTCCATCCCTTTCCAATAGGAAAATTGCTTTGAATGGGCACCCCTGCATTTCATAGTGCTTTGCACTTATTGTCTCTACTAGCTGGGCATTGTCAAGCTCGCCTAGGAAGAGAATTTCTTCATGCCTACTAGACTCCTATCTACTCCTAGACCTACTATAATTACAACCATGGAGTCTAGCCTCATTCCCCAAAATCCCGTACACCAGGTACAGTGGGAAAGAGAACTAAAACTCCGTTCTTGATAGGTTGCTAGTCAGATCAGCAACTAAAATAACAAAAAATTAACTAACAAACACACCTGTAAATTGAACTCACACCCTAGATACTACCACAAAAGCTTAGAACATAAGAAAGACTACAATCTACAACAAAATACTGAGCCATGATTGCTCCTAATTACTGAAAAACAAGGAAAACACATAAATTTAAGCAATTCCTCTTACTGTCCACACTTAACATTCATGAAATTTCAAATTACAAACACTTCCAATGCCTTCTAACCTTGCTCACAGGTTGAAGCACACCATAAATAGGCTTTTGGATTCAATTAAGCTTGAGCCTAACTGTTCCATGGCTGGTTGTGGCTTTCCATAAGCCTTATTTTCAAAATTTTAAAACAAACTATCACCTAGGGAGGTCTACAAGGTCAACAAACATCTTTGTAGCCAAACCCCAATCTAGCAAATGGTCAACATGACCTTATGAACATAAAAAAATTTCTCAAATGCCTCTAAGGCATAAATCCAAGGAATGGAAGGGATTTTCCATATGTTAACTAAGCAAGTTATTAAGTCTTGACCTTCTGATTACCCTCCTAGATGATTGTCTTTGGGGTGCTCCTACACCATTCTCCCCCTCAGCACAAACTCTAAGGAATGTGAGGAGAGAGTAGAGAGACATCTATGCCTTTCTTCTTGCACTGAGCTTCATCCATCCATGTGGCTTCAAATTCTGGCTTGTCCTTCCACTTGATGAGGTGCTCCATGTACACTCTCTTCCTTGTAGATTTCTGCACTCTTGACTCCAAGATGCTCTATGCTTGTAGTTTATCTTTAGTAGATAAAGCTATGTTACTGACATCTTTGAAGATTTCCCTACTGGTCTGTGCTATATCATTGACTGATCCCTTGTATCTGATTAAATCAGCAACATTGAAAATAGGTGAAATTCCCAAATCTGCAGGTAGCTCCACCTTGTATGCATTCTTTCCATTCTTGGCTAATACCTTGCATGGTTCTACTCTTTTCATTTGTAACTTGGTTTAAATACCCTTCTGCAACCTTGATTTGTTAAGGTGGACCATGACATAATCTCCTATTGCAAATTGCAAATCCTTTCTTGATATATCTACCATGTCTTTCAGTTTTTGTGTAGCCTTGGTGACTTTCCTCTTTACCTGCTCCTAAATCTCTTTCATGGTTTGAGTGAAGTCTTCAGCATGTCCACTCCTATGTTCCATAGCTCCTAGATCCCTGAGCTCACATATACCTCTTGGGTTCATTCCATACACAATTTCAAAAGGACTCTTCCCTATGGTCCAGTTGACACTATCATTATAGGCATACTCAACCTGTGAGCTTACCATATCCCAAGTCTATCCATATTATTTAGTTAGGCACCTTAGAAGGTTACCTAGCACCCTATTAACCACCTCTATTTTCCCATTGGTCTGAGGATGGTAAGCTGATCCAAAGGATAGGTTGGTACCTAATCTGCTCCATAGAGTCTTCCAAAAGTGACTCATAAATTTAACATCCCTATCTGAAACAATGCTTAGAGGCAATCCATGGATCCTAACAATCTCCTTGAAGAAAAGGTGAGCTAAATAGCTAGCATCATGAGTGGTTTTACAAGGAATAAAGTGACTCATCTTGCTGAATCTGTCCACCACTACATACACACTATCAAATCTAGTATTGGTCTTAGGGAGTCCTACCACAAAATCCATGCTCACACACTCCTATGGTCTATTAGGAATGGGTAGGGGTTGATATAGGCCAGCATTTCTAGCTCCTCCCTTGGCTTTCATACACACAACACATTGCTCCACATATCTCCTGACATCTCTTGAAAACTTAGGCCAATAGTAGAACCATTGCACTAGTTCTAATGTCTTATTGATGCCAAAATGTCCACTAAGACTACCATTATGCTTTTCCTAAATGAGGTTTTCTCTCATTGACCCTTTTGGAACACACAATTAATTCCCTTTAAACAAAAATCCACTTTTCAAAGTATACTCTGAGTATTGGCTATGAAAATGATTCTCAAAGTTAGAACATACCTTGTAGGCCTCTGAGAAATCTTCATCCTCCCCATAGAGATCCTTGAAACTCTCTATGCCAATGCTCTTGATCTGTATCTCTTGGACTGTCAGCAATATTCTACTCAATCCATCTGCTACCTTGTTCATTTATCCCTTCTTGTGCTTGATGGTGAAAGTAAAAGCTTGGATGTACTCCATCCACTTCAAGTGTCTATTGCTCAACTTCTCTTGGGTGTTGATACAACTAAGTGCTTGATTGTCTATAAAGACCACAAAATCCTTTGGTAGAAGGTAATGCCTCCACTTCCTAAGTGATTGAACCAAAGCATAAAGTTCTAGATCATAGGTAGAGTACTTCTTCTTAGCTTCATTAAGCTTTTCACTAAAGAAAGCTATGGGCCTACCTTCTTGACTAAGCACTCCTCCTATTGCAACTCCACTAGCATCACACTCTATAGTAAACAACTTGTCAAAGCTTGGTAATAAGAGAATAGGTTGAGTTGCCACTTCTTGTTTTAGTTTCTCAAACCCTTTCTCAGCCTCTTGAGTCCACACAAACTTAGTTTTCAAACCACCCTTGATTGTCTCTAGGACTGGTGCACATATGCCACTAAAGTTTCTTATGAATTTCCTATAAAACTGAGCCAATCCATGAGAACTTCTTACCTCAGTCCCTGTGGTTGGTGTAGGCCAGTTTAGGATAGCTTCCACCTTGCTTGGATCCATTTTCAATGATCCTTGAGACACTACAAAACCCAAATATACAAGCTCTTGTTTGAAAAATTCACACTTCTCTAGGTTGATGGCCAACTTCTCCTCTTGTAATCTTCTAAGAACCATCTCCACATGTTTAAGGTGTTCTTCTGTTGTCTTGCTGAAGATGAGTATATCATCAAGATATACCACCACAAATATCCCTATAAAGTCTTTGAGTACTTCATTCATGAGCCTCATGAATGTGCTAGGGGCATTAGAGAGGCCAAATGGCATAATTCTCCACTCATACAACCCATCTGTTGTCTTAAATGTTGTCTTCCACTCATCTCCATCCTTGATTCTAATCTGATGGTATCCACTCTTGAGATCCAACTTGGTGAAGTACTATGCTCCTCCAAGACAATCCATCAAGTCTTCAATTCTAGGAATAGGGAAGCTATACCTGATTGTGATTCTATTTATTGCTCTAGAGTCAGTGCATAATCTCCACTTGCCTCCTTTCTTGATTACTAAGACCACTGGTACTGCACATGGGCTGATGCTCTTCTTAATCAAGCCTTGATCCAACAACTCTTGCACTTGTCTAGCTACCTCTAGATTCTAATCCGGTGTAAGCTTATATGTTGATTTTTTAGGAAATGATGCTCTAGGTATGAAGTCAATCTGATGACTAATGGCCCTTTTAGGAGGTAAAGTTGTAGGTGCACCATCACTTACTATGTCCTTATACTTCTCAAGCAAATTATGGACTGCTCTGGGTATGATTGTTTTTCTAGTCTTATCTTCTTCTTTGGACTACAACAAGACTACATAACCTTCACCCCCTTGATGTAGGTTGTTAAGGAACTCCTTGCCACTACTTAACAAGACACTTGGTGTCTTTGACTGTCCTTTATCCTCCTTTGATAGTGACTGCAACTTAAAAGTCTTCCCATGCTTTTTAAAAGATATAGTATTCTCCTTTCCATCATACATGGCACTTCTGTCATACTGCCATGGTCTACCCAATAGTAGATGGCATGCATCCATGGGTAATAGATCACAAATTAGCTTATCTTTGTACCCTCCAATAGAAAATTCCACCGTTACTTGCTCATTGACAAGAACACTCTGCCCTTTGTTTAACCATGTCACTTTGTAGGGGTTCGTGTGGGGCACCTTCTCCAATTTGAGCTTCTTTACTGCCTCTTTTGAGATAATATTATCTATTGAACCTGAATCTACAATGACCTTTCATACTTTTCCAATTATCTTGCATCTCACTCTAAATAGAGCTCTTCTTTGTTTTGGTTCTTCCTTAATGAGTTGTCTGATCAAAACTCTCCTAAACATTAGATTCTCTCCCATTTCAGATTCAATATGACTGATCTCAGGTGATTTGATGCTTATGGTGTCCTCTTGTGCATATGCCACTCTCTTCTCAACATTTGATGAAGATGCCTTCTCTGGGCACCTATAAGTTGGATGGCCTACTTGACCACAATGGTAACATTTCATAGTAGCAAAATATGAATTGCTCCTGCCTGCTCCTCTTCCTCTATTTGATCCTCCTTGAGAACCTCTTCCTCTTCCATAGCCTCCTCTAGAAAGTGTTTCACCTCCATGCTCTGTGAGTTTAGATTCACCTTGGTTTCTTTGTTCATTTCCCCTACCTTGGTAGCCACCTCTATGTGCTCTTTGATCTCTTTGATCTTTGCCTTTGCCTCTACTCTTAGAAGCCTGATCATGTTTCCTCTTGCTTCTTTCCTCGATCTTGATAGCTAACTGATAGCATTGGTGTACTATCTTTGGAACTAGAAGAGTCATCTCCTCTTGGATGTTCCACTTCAAGCCATTAAGATACCTAGCCACTTTGAGACTTTCATCTTCTGAGACATTGGACCTAATACAAATTTTTTGAAACTCCTCAGTGTCGGTGTTCACATCTTGGTCTCTTTGCCTCAAGCTTTGCCTCTTCTTGTGTAGCTAAATCTCATAATCATCTGGTATGTATGCTTCTCTCACTTTTTCCACCATACCTTTCCAAGTTGAAATGGGCTTCTTGCCTTCCTTTTCCCTTTCTGTCTGAATGAATTTCCACCATTTCAAGGTAGATCCTCACAATCTAGACTTGGCTACCTTCACCTTCTGTGCTTCAATGACTCCATCACATTCAAAATGGTTCTCCAAGACTAATTCAGCCTCTAATTTCCCACTAAACAGTGGTATACCTTCATTTGCTTTCCCACTCAAAGATTTCAATGCCTTCAAGAAAGGCTTCTCTTGTAGAATAGGGTCAAGCTCAGGGGTCTTGTCTTCCTCTGCAACCTCTTCACTCTTTGGTTCCCTGCCCTCCAATCTATCACTAACCTCATCAGCCTTGATTTGCACATTGTTCAATGCTTCCTCAAGTTGAGCTAGTCTTTCTCTCAACATCCTATTATCTTCCTCCTGATCTTAAACCTTCTTTGCCAACTCAATTTTTCTCACCATGGTTGTGGAACCACTAGATTCAAGGTCTGACATACAAGTTCTAACCCAAATCTTTAACTTGCTCTGATACCAATCTGGTAGGGTAGGGTTGGATGGAAAAATCACTGTTCCATGCTCTGGGTCTTTGTTCTCAAGAACTCCTAGGTGACTCTCCCACCTTAACCTTTAGGCCCTATGTCATGTATAGGTACCCCTAGTTCTACTGGCCAACCCCACTATCATCTCACTCTCATTCTACCAAGAAAATCTTGGTGCCTTGCCACTAACTCTCCCTTAGCCCTTAATCTTCCCTACAGGCCAATTTCCCCCATCTCTCCATTTGTTCTTTGCAGGGGTGTAGAGATGTTTCTACAAGCTACACACCTTCCTCCTAGGGTTCTTGTAGGTTCACCAAACTCCATTCTTCCTTCGCTTTCACCAAACCCTCACCTAGGGTTTTAGTTCCCTAATTCTAGGCTTCCCAATTAGGTCTTTCCTTTGAGAGAATGAAGTAACTCTCCTAAATTCTCCAAAGAACCCCAAATATTTCCTATGGATTCTTGACACCTATACCCTTCTCTCAAAGAATTTTGGAACCTTGGGTCTCCACTATCCGTATAGTGCTTCAAACTGATCTGTGTTTAAACCTAGGTCTTTTTTGGGTCTTTTCCCTGTCTTCTTGCAAACTGTCAAGGTTTCCTCTCATCAAATGAATTGATGGAGTCTCCTCAACGTACCCACATCTTGATGACCATCACTCCATCCCTTTCCAGCAAGAAACTTGCTTTGAACGGGCACCCCTGCATTTCATAGTGCTTTGCACTTATTGTCTCTACTAGCCGGGCACTGTCAAGCTCGACTAGGAAGAGACTTTCTTCATGCCTACTGGACTCCTATCTACTCCTAGACCTACTATAATTACAACCATGGAGTCTAGCCTCATTCCCCAAAAGCCCTTACACCTGGTACAGTGGGAAAGAGAACTAAAACCCCATTCTTGATAGGTTGCCAGTCAGATCAGCAAGTAAAATAACAACAAATTAACTAACAAACACACCTACAAATTGAAATCACACCCTAGATACTACCACACAAGCTTAGAACATAGGAAACACTACAATCTACAACAAACTACCAAGCCATGATCGCTCCTAATTACTGAAAAACAAGGAAATCACAAAAATTTAAGCAATTCCTCTTACTGTCCACACTTAACATTCATGAAATTTCAAATTACAAACACTTCCAATGCCTTCCAACCTTGCTCACAGGTCGAAGCACACCATAAATAGGCTTTTGGATTTAGTTAAGCTCGAGCCTAACTGTTCCATTGCCGAATGTGGCTTTCCATAAGCCTTATTTTCAAAATTTTAAAACAAACTATCACCTAGGGAAATCTACAAGGTCAACAAACATCTTTGTAGCCAAACCCCAATCTAGCGAATGGTCAACATGACCTTATGAACATAAAACAAGTTCTCAAATGCCTCTAAGGCACAAATCCAAGGAATGGGAGGGATTTTCCATATGTTAACTAAGCAAGTTATTAAGTCTTGACCTTCTGATTACCCTCCTAGATGATTGACTTTGGGGTGCTCCTGCACCACTTACCTCCAATGAGATTCAAGAAGAAAGGTTTAGGTTTCAACTTTTCCCTCTTCTGCTATATTTTAGTCTTCTTCGTAGTGTTCGCAAGAAATTTAGATAGAGGTGATGATTCAATGATCTCTTCAAAAGATTTCTCTATTGGTTGTGCAACCGTATCTTTCTGTAGGGATTCTTGCAGCAATGATTTCTACTCTGGAATGGCTAAGATATCCTAGAGGGAAACATTAGCAGAATATTTCTTCAATTGTTCTGCTACATTGATTGGTGACATAGGTGGAATATTTTGTTCCTTTGCCTTGGTGATAACAATTTATTTTTACACTTGATGCTCTCGGGAAAATGTAGAAGGTCCAGGAGGTTGGTTCAAAATACTCCTAGGTTGTAGAGTGACCGACTCACTTGTGAATATTCTCTTTGATTGGGTGTCATACTCGGACTGCACCTTCGGTGGTTTTGATGTGAATGCTTCATAAGTGAATACTGCTTCATCCCCTTCCATCCATGAGAGGAGGGCATGGCCAGAAGCTATGTCACCCTCCTACTCCAAGGGAATTCCTTATATTTGAGAGGTGACGACCGCATCATCAAATCGGGAAGAGGCATATACAAACTCTCTCGAATTCGATGTTGTGTCTTAGCTACATTGTTCGTCAATATTCTATTGTAAATTGCCATATGGAAAATTTTGAGGCATGTGAGTGTCACCACAAGGATAACACCAAGGATTGAAATATTGTGCAAGATTGTTATGTCTCGCAGTTAGCTCTTTGATGGCGGTGGGGGTGCGATTGTGCTAGATGGAATCTTTTGATTAAAAATCGATACTTCAGGGAATATCCACATGAGGAGGCGAGGTGGAAAATTCCTGAGATTAATTAGATTGTTATTTTCCTTCACTTATATGGTGTATGTGTCTAGTAATGTAGCCCCATCAAGCAACTAGATCATCATAGAAATGTCAGCATTGATGGAATTTAGGTAGAACATGAATGCTAGCTCAACTGATGGTCAGATAACATTCTGGATTCTTTTCCAAGTCATATGAAATCGGGCATTGAAATTTGTCATGGATTTATTTGGGGCCCACTCTATTTTTGATAATTTATGGTATAATGAAGATTTGTCTCTTTCATTCAAGAATCTTTCAAAGAAGGGGTCTCTGAGTTGATCCCATCTACCGATGGTATTGGCAAGTACAGTGCGATACCAATCTAGTGCTCTCTCTCTTAAAGAAGTTGCAAGAAATCTCAATGCTACATTATGATCTATTACTCTGTGAAATAAGCATACATCTGCAACATCCTGTAGATGTTCAGATGGTGTTCTTGAGCCATCTTTGGTGAACTTTGGAATGGCTTTTAAAGCAGATATTGAGATAAGGGCCCATAAGGCAAGTGTTGTTGGGGAAACTAGAGGACTTCCGACGTCCCAAGCCACATAATTTTGGTTTGCGATCAACGTCATGACTAGGATCTGATGATTCTATTGGGCGAGTTTGGATACACGTTGTTACCAACAAGGATACTAACAAGCTGGGTTAAGTTTGTGGTTCATGGCCTAGTCACAGGCTGATGATCTACACACCCTTTTGATTTGGTATAGTTTTTGTAGTCCCATAGGGCGTGCTAGGAAAAGAAAAAACTGTTGATGCCAAAATTTCACAAGGTAATAGCCTCTCATGGGAAACTCAGTTTTAGGGGGAACCTATTATACCAAACTGAGTGACCTCTAGATTTTAAAGAAGTTGAATTCTCCTATAACTGGGGTTTTGGAATGGGAAAAGGAAACAAATATAAAATAAAATCACCTAGCTAGGGTGATGTTCCAAGATTTATATATTAGGCATGGTAAATCTATCTTGAGGATAAGATTTAAGGGCCTAGTGGGTAGTCTTCTGTGTTCCAGGATGGAAAAGTAAAGATAAAATCTTGAGTGATTCACTAATATGACATAAAATAACCATTCATACACATTTTCTTGTAAGAAGAGTCGAAGACATGATCTAAACTAGCAAAATTGTATTAATTTATAAAATTTTGTGAATGAAATATCTAGTACAATAATGGCACACTAAAACTTATCAAATATTTGAAGAAGATAGAAAGGTCGAACAATAGCACAATCTGTGAATTCTTTACAATAACCTAATAAATAAAATAACAGCCTAGTTCTTTTATCAATTCTTTTGCCAAAATCTAAACAAAATTTGGAACTCTTGGAACTTGTGGACCCTCTTTTGCTTCATGAGAAGAAGCAGTATTTATAATGGAAACTTGGCTTGATGAGAAAGAAACCAGAAATATTCTCTAATCGTGAGTAATAATGTATTAGAAATGATTTCCCCTTGGCCATTGCAACTGAAAATATTTGGGCCATGAATGAGGACATCTGAGGACCAAATGCATCCCCTGCGAATGATGGTCGTGGTCCCAACAGACCAGAGCACGGACATGTGAAATCCACTCATAGGGACATTTTAAGAGTATGTCAGTTGGTGATAGGTTGTCACTTGCCTAACTTTCTTTCACAATGAAGTGCCTAGAATATCACATATCAAGCAGTCAGGGCCCGATACTTATACTTCCCTTTGAGTGATGAAAATATTGCGCTATGAAGACACACGGGGGTCTTTGGCATACCACACCAAATGGTGGGGTCTACCAGGAAATGTGTGTGAATTGATTCTATGTGGCGTGCGGTTGGGAATCGAAAAGGAAGCGATGCAAAGAGGCTCCAAAGTTTGCAAACGACTGACACGTGGTAGCCTATTGCAATATTTTCTTGGAAAGTGATCAAAAGGAACCCTTGTAGGGAATGCTCGGTTGACAAGTGACAGTATTGGTACAAGTTTGTGTGAAAGAAGCTTGATATTGTTGATTTCATAGGGGCATGCCGATACTTAAGCATAAACAGAATCACCCGAAGGGAGCTTGGGAATTTATAGTTCACAGTATGCATTACATATCTCTCATAATTTGAGACTGACAGTTGTAATTTTCTTGTGTTCTATTGAATTCGACAAAGTGTAATTGAATCCTATGTTATATATATATATATATATATATATATATATATATATATATATGATCATCCATATCATTTTGGTGTGAGTAGTGTGTGTGTATTGGTGCAAATTATGAATAAGATCAAAGTAGTAGGGTGATAATGCGTAGTTTCACTTGTGCATAGAAGATCTTTATTTTGTGTATGAGTAGAATAGAGAAGAAGTGTAGAATCAGCCTATTGGACAATAGATGTATTATTGTACCTAACTGAAACTACAATAAAGCATTTATAGATGCTATTTTTCTTAGTTCAAGCTTTTAGATGGCTTTAATTTGATTTTCTTATGTAAGGCAGTGAGCTCTAGGAAGTGCACCTGAATGCAAGTGCATTCCCCATTTTGTAATATTCGTTTGAGTATACTCAGATCAATTGTGGATTGGCCATCCACAATGTTTTTTTCCCTAATAGGGTTTACACCTAAATTTTTTGGTGTAATGGTTTTTTGTTTGTTTTCATGTTTATGCACTATGGTTGAATGTTACTAATGCTTGATGATAAAGGTTAATGAAGCTAATTTTTGCACAACACTGATTCACCCCCCTCTTAGTGTATCTGGTTTCCAACAATTGGTATCAGATCTAGTTCCTATGGAAAAATTCTAACCACTTGAGGAGATCTTGAAAGGTGTTTTAATGGATTCAAGCAGTCTTCAATAACAACTTTTGGTGGCCTTGGATGATCTTGATTAGTCAAAAGAAGAAGTTCAAAAATTACAAGGAAATCTATTAGATGCCAAGAAATTCATTGAATCTCTGAAAGATAAAATCAATATGTCTAGAGGGAAGAGAAAGGAACTATGTGATCAGATTAAGCAGAGTGATAGTAGGGTGTTGGCAAGAAGTTGAGTCCTCTTTTTGGCCAAAAATTGGTGGAAGTGTTTTCCCTAATTTTCAGAGTTTCACACATTTGACCTTAAAATTTGAAGCACTTAGAGATGAAATCTTCAAACAAGTCACTAGTCATAAAATGCAGTACTCGGAGTCTAGTTTCCAAATATGTAATTTATTTCAATACCCAAATTGTACAAATTGAGTTTCAATAGGCTTTTGTAAAAAGGGTATGTGCAAGATCATCATGGAAAAAACAGGCCCTTAAGTGGCAATAAAAAGACAGAAAATCAGAGTTAGACAACTTGAGGTAAAAATTTGAATAAGTTATCTATATTATTTCCAAAAAATGTAAAAATAGAATCTGTAGAAAATTGAATTTAGTTTCTAAACTACTAGACCTTTAGTTTTTTCTTTTTAAATCTATTTGGTGAAAATTTGAAACTTCAATGCAGTAGTATTTAAATTTCAGGGTAAAAATAAGAAGTAGGTGTCTGTCTGACCACCCTAACCACAATAAAATGATAATAATTTTTTATAATATTTTAGTTATAAGTAGAGGACTCATGTCCCGATGTGATGCATATTTTTTTATAATTTTTTTCCAAGTAAATAATTAATTATGATTTTTTTATTACAACTTTTAAAAAATATAAAATCTCATCTGTCTACCACCTTAACTTGGTCAAAAATTCATGAAATTCATTTTTTTTTTTAATCCTATAGTATGCAAAGCATAGAATGTGACACATGTTTTGGATTCAAAAAATGTGACACCGTTTGAAAGTTATAGATGTTTTTCAATCAGCCTATCAATTAGGACTTTATTCATAATTCTAACAGAAAATGAATAATAATAATTAATTAAATTCAAAGTAAAGCATAATTTATATTGGTAGAAAGTTGAGAATTTCCTTTAAAAACCATTTTCATTTCATCAGTTTTTGGTTAAAAGAAAGTCGTCAACCACATGGGCCATCATATGGCTTACATATCGCCACTTTTTGGCCCATCATGATCCTGCACATACCCAAAACCACTATTTAAAAGTCATTTTTTTTAACATACCATGCACGTGTATGACATCCATATTTTGACTTAAATTATCATATTTTTCTAAATACTTTTGGGATAAGACTTGTGACTCATTGAAGCTTGTCTTGGATATTTTTTTGTAATTTTTTATTGAATATTTTTTTTTTTGTTAATTTTCTATTAGGCATATTTGTCGTTTAGAAAAATTATCTTGTACGACACACATAAGGTGACCTAAAGTTATCATCTAAAAAAAAAAAAAAATTAAATTGAAAAGAATTGTCTGAAGTTTGTCCTTGTGCAATTCGTTCGTCAAAAATTTATGTTGATCAAAAGGTATTAAAATAGTGAAAAACACTGATATTTAAAGTTTATGGACCAATTTCATCATAAATTAATTGAAAAATAGAAAAATTAATCCAATTGTAAAAAATAAATTACATATTTGAAATATGCATTGTCTCATTTAAAATGGGTTTTAATTTCGTCAAAAAATTCTGCAAAAAAGTCGTCAGCCATATGTCCAAACTCGATTTTTTTCCCTAACATTGTTAGAACCTTCAACTTGCAAGTGAAACTAGGTTGAAGGCCTAGGTTCGGACTCCCAATAATTTTCATGAACCAAAATTCGAGGCAAAAACCCAACCAAAAGGCAAAAAAAAAATTCAAATTATAAAAAATGGGATCCCGTTTCCGATTATTCAATGCGATGACCGTTGGTAGCGGAATGGGATCCCGTTTATTAAATGGGATCCCATATTATAAACGGGATCCCATTCCCCTACCAACGGTCACCGCATTGAATAATCGAAAACGAGATCCTGATTTTAAAACAGGGTCCCATTTCTTTTCAACTATGTTATTTAAATTTACTGTGAAGTCTGCAACTTCACATGTATGGCCGAGAGTAGTAAAATTGGTCTATTTTTCATTGAGCATTTTTTTTACAAGTGGTGACTTGCTTTTTTGATTAATTTTTTCAAAGGAGAGATCCCATTTTTTCAAAGAAAGAACAAAAGGTCTTCAACTTGCAATATGAATTGATTTTTTCAAAGGAGGCATCAAGAAATTAGTTTTAAAGTGGAATTTTGCTAGTTTTCTACTTGTTTTGAGGAACACAAGAGGAAGAATTTAGTCCTTATAGGTCTTGAACTTCCAATTTGAATCAATTTTTTTGAAGAATTTCACTATTTACATTCATTTGTGCTTGAGAATTTTATAATCATGGGAAATAAATATCATAATAAGAGGAGGAATACATTGAATCTTGAAATAAATTGAAGCAAACAAAGAGAAGGAGAGACAAAGAGAAAGAGAAAGAATAATGATAATTATATCAATGAATGATGGGGGAGCATCCAATTCCACAACTATTGAAGATGAAAACTTAGAGGAGACCATGGTTGTAGATGAAGCGAATTTGCAAGAAGTCAATTTGGAGAGGAATATGATTATACAATCAAGTCCTACTATGTCTTCAAATCCCTCTTTCAATGCTATGGAGAATGTTTCAATATGCACAAATCTAGGTACGTCTTCAAATCCACATGTTAGTGAAATGGTAAATTCGTATGTAGAAATTTTGCAAGATGCTAGAATTAACGATGTTGACATTGATAATATTCAGAAAGATGAAAATTTTATAGAATTGGTTGAAAATGATAATGAGAATGATCCTTTTGTTGAAAATGAAATTGATAATAATCCTTTTATTGAAAATGAAAACAAAAACCGTTTTGTTGATGTAAATGAAAATGAAAACCATTTTGTTGATGAAAATGTAAATCGTTTTGAAGTTGAAAATGAAAATGAAAATTTAGAATGTGATGTTGAATTTAATGAAAATACTTTCTTTAAAATTGAAAGTGGTGTTTTTGATAATCTTCTTGGTCAAATTTCTTGGAGGCAATTAAGAACACATGCAAATAAAATATACAACGAATTCTTTTATCGTAAAAAAATTACAATTTAATGTCAACTAATGATGCAATTGATGAGAATGCAAAAAATGAGGAAAATAATGAAAATGTTAGGCTTTTTTGCTAAACCAAAAAGAAAATATCAATCATTAAAACATGCTTTGTGTACTATTGCTAGTGCCATTCAATCGATTAGAAAAAATAGTCGATCTAAAGATAAAAATGCATCAAGAAGAGCTATAACAACTGCTATAGTTAATAAAACAACTTTGAATAAAAGAATGGTAAGAAATATTAGTGAAGTTTTAAAAATACATCCTAAAACATTGCTAAGAGCGAGAAAAAGAAGAATAATTATAGAAAATGATCCTATCAACCAATGTTGGAGTTTCAATGGTCAACTCCCGAGGTCTGATATGAAATAGAATGTTGAAATTAAATCTTTGATTAAAAAATATTGGCATGATAATACTAGGGTTTCATCTAATGCTAGAGATATTTTAAAATTAAGAGTGGGTTCCAAAGTTTGTGATCCTAACCTAGAACACCTATTAGATACAACACAAACTGAATTTGATAGAAAATTTTGTGGTGATTTAGTGTTACCTGGTAATATTAAAATAAGTCAAAGGTATTTTGAAAAATTTAAACTATGGTATGTAAAAATTAATAAGCAATGAATATCTTGTTGTTGTAAAACACATGTTCAATTGCATTATTTTTATGATGTTTTTCGATATATATGTTGTACTTTGCATACTAACATGATTATACAGGAATGTGGTATTAATATGCCACTTGAAGCAATAAGGGAGCTTATTTCAAGTTTTTTTTGTGAAAGATCTAATGGTAAATTGTTTTATTTAAGTTCTTGTATTTCTAGACAATGCATTGACTATGGAAACCTTTCATTCTTAGGAATTTGTATGCATGATAGTGTTGATAATTATTTTGGACAACAATTAGTAGAAGTTAAAAGATTTAAGAATGTTCACTATTCTTTAAAAGATGGAAAAATAGGAAAGCATTGTGATTTAGTTACAAAAAAAGTTAGTGTGCATGCATTCATGAGTGAATTTAAGAATAAGATAGTACCAAAATATATCATGCACTCTTAACATGCTTGATGGCTTGATGGCCAATTCCGCGCATGTAGAAACACATTTCCAATTGGTACTATATTTCTAGTGGTTGATTTTGCAAAAAATTATACTCTAGCTCCACAAGAGGAAATTCAATCACAGTATTATAATTCAGTTCAAGTAGCTATGTTTGTCCATATTGTTTATAGACATGTAGATAATAGCACTGAGGATGATAGAAACATTCTGAGGGAGTATCATTTTTATTTGAGTGACAACCGATTACACTCATCAGATTTTGTTTAATACTATTTTAGTATATTTTACAAAAATTTAAGACAAAGAGGAATCCATATGAAAGAAAACCTCATATGGTCAGATAATTGTACGGGGCAGTTCAAGAATGCTTGAATGTTCTATTGGTTAAGTAGGATTCACAAAGAACTTAATTTCCAACATATATAGAGTTTTTTTGAAGCTAGGCATGGTAAAGGAGAACATCATGGAGCTGGTGTGTGTGTCCAAATAATTCTTGCTAGAGATAAAATTAAATTTGAAGATGTAGTTATATTTAAATATTCACGTGGGATTGTCGATTGGTGTAATACAATATTATCTACACCTGGTTCGAGTGAGTACTCTAGATTTCATCGATTCTTTTGGTTGGTTGAAGAAGATAACATTGTACCTAGAGTTGATTGTGAGACAATTAGTGGATCTACTAAATGGAATTTGTTTAGGAGTTCGACAACAAGAACATGGACTATCTGGACAAGGGAGCTTGCATGTTTTTTCTAGTTTTTTATCTCAAGAGATTGGGAAGCATGTGAAAATAAAGAATGGGTTGAATAGTGGGAGCAAAGATCGTTGACACCTGCACAAGCACATGATCAATATGAAAGAACTATTGAAGAAAATGATCAAGTGTTTGCATCTGAAGACTATGATCGTGTTTCAGACCTTGTACAAGAAGGTAATTTAATTCAATTTATTTCATTTAATTTTTCTTTATTAAGTTATTTTTTAATACTAAATTTTTTATATTGATATGTGCAAGTTATTAAATCAATTTTTGTTTGCAGGACATGTGTATGCTATTGTTGCACTTGAGGGGAATGAAGAGCAAACAAAATATTGGTTGGCTCATTGTGTGGAGAGTAAACATAAGTTAATATCACCTCGAGAAGATGATGATGGCTATCACTATCAAACAGGTACCATGATCCCCTTAAGAAAATGTTTATAACAATATTTTTGATCCCCTTAAACAATTTTTTAGAACAAGTTTTTCATCTCATTAAGAAAATTTTGAGAACTTATATGATTATTGGTTTCATATTTTCCAATAGGATTGGTTGTGGTTGTTGGCACTTGGATATGAAAATACCTAGCAAGGAAGAATGGTCTACCTACATTCAAAGATTATGAACCACATAGAAAAATTATACATTATTCACATTTGGTGGTGGCAACAAATATAAAACTAGATTGGTATCATGGAAGACCTACAAATAAAGTGTTATGGACAATTTCTATGGAAGATAATGAGACAATCATACATGCATTACAAAAAATATAGGATGGAGATGGTACAATGAAATAAGTAAATAGTTAAAATTGATTTATTATCCTTTTTTGTATCCTTAAGACATCATTGCATTGATCTCATACTTTTAAACAAAAAGGAGAGGATGTCTGGATTCAACCAACACAAGTGTGGAATACTTTTAAATGCAGGTACTTGAGTTGTGTACATATAGATAGTTTTATATAATTTAAAATATGTATGTTTTGATGATTTAATTGATATTGCTTGTAAATTTTTGATATTCGGTGGTGTGAAGACCTAGTACATTCTAGGCATGAGTTTGAGATGGCATATCCAAAAAAATTAAACATTATTTTGAGATGACATATATGTACATATATGTCCTTGCATGTCTTCAAATCACTAAATTTCATGCATACATTATTTTAAAATCAATTATATCCTTAAGATGTTGTATTATGACCCCTTAATAAATTCCCTTAAGGCATTGTTTTGTGGCTCCTTAAGACATTGTATTATGACCCCTTAAGACATCCCCTTAAGACATTGTATTATGACCCCTTAAGGCATCCCCTTGAGACATTGTATTATGAACCCTTAATAAATCACCTAAAGACATAATATGACCCCTTAAGACATCCCCTTAAGATGTAATATTACCCCTTAATACATCCCCTTAAGACTTTAAATTATGACCCCTTAAGATGTTCTATTCTGAACCCTTAAGACGTTCTATTATGAACCCTTAAGACATCCCCTAAAGATGTCTTATTATGACCCCTTAAGATGTTGTATTATGACCCCTTAAGATGTCCCCTTATTTGTTTTCAATGTACATCTTATAAATTAGTATTGGATTACATTATTTGTGTTGAAAACTTAAAAAATAGTATTGGATGCCATTATTTGTTTTGACAACTTATAAATTATTGTTGGATTTTATTATTTATAGAATTTATTAATGTTTTTTACTCTCTAATATTGTATAGTTTTTTTTATTTCTTAAAATTTTATCCTTTCTAGTACATAAACGAATTGCTTTGGTTTGTAAATTATGATTTATTGACTAATTATTTATTGACGTGAATTGAATAAGTTCATTGACTAAGTATAGCTAATTATTGAATGTAAATATCATGTATGAGATCACTAAATTTGTAAACTATAATTATTAAAATGTCCTATTAATTTCAACTTTAATTTCATATTTATACTTAATTTCACATTAATGTCCTATATTAATATCTTGACTATGAACATAAAATGCATAAATGTATATGTGTAAATTAAAATTTCAAACAATAATAAAGTTCATAATTTATGTGAATATATTAAGTGCATGAAAAAAATTCCATTAGAGTACAAGCCATGAACTAAAGTCCAACTAAGTACTCAAGGACCATGAATTATAAAGTCCAACATAGTACATGACAAACCAAAAATATAGTCCACAAAGTAAACAAATATAACCCACAAAATCATGTTTCTAGGTCATGAATTGTCTTTATAATCAAGAGACCTCTTCATGCCATGCAACTATGCAGATGATCTGAAACACTCTGTACCAGAGAAAGATGAAATCATATGTAAGACAATGAAAAAAAGTTTAATGACAATTTAATTTATAATTCATCATATTAAAATTAAATTATTGTCATATCTAGGTTTGGTTGCTCTACTACACCTGAAGCAACCTCTACATTCTTTGAATCAATCTAAACAAACAAGACAAAAAAAGTTGAAATTAGATGTACAAGTCTACAATTAAAATTGATTTAATTGAAATTAATTTATAATTTATCATATTTTAATTTTAAGGAGATCTATGTCTAGTGAGGTCCTAGGACAAAATGACATGGCTCAAGTGAATAAAATTTGGTGAAAAAATGATGTCTTTAGCCTGTTTAGGGTTTAGATTTTTGAGTTTAGGGTTTAAGGTAATATGATGGCTTAAGGGAATCTTTGTAGTAAGGTTCTACTACAAAATGTCATGGCTTAAGGGAATCAAATTTGGCTTAACAAAATCTTTGTAGTAAGTTTCTTTGACAAAATGACATGGCTAAAGGGAATCAAATTTGGTGGAGTTGCCTAAAGCAACCAAATTTGATTATAAGGTCCTAAGAAAAAATGGATGCTTTAGTGTTGAGGGTTTAGATTTTAGATTTCGAAGCTTAGGGTTTAATGAACTTAGGTGAAGTTTGGGTGGCCCTTGGAATAATGGACTTGCAAGTTAGTGCCTAGTTTATGAATATTTTTTTATTTTATGAATAGATTGACTATTTCCGTAATAGAAACACATAATTATGTGTGATTAAGATTGAGTTTGATGTATATTTTAATTGGATGTTTTTTTAATTGAATATAAGATTATTTTATTTAATATTTTTTTCATTAATATTAAACTCACTTAAATGAATTTTATGATATAAAACATTTATAATATAAAATTAGTTAATGTTGAATTGAAAGTATTCTATTTTAAATTGTTTGTAATTGAAAGAACCTAAAAGAACCTAGAAAAAAAAATATTTAGATTATTTAGTGTCTAGGTAACTAGTGCAAAAATTTAAATCCTAAACCAATACTCTAAGTACATATATATGGTAAATCCTAAACCGTGGATTTAATCGTTAAAATTTAAAAAATTAAATTCAAAATTTTCCATCCCTTACACATTTAATAATACATTATGAGCCATCTAAAATTGCTTAGCATTCGAAGGCATTCAATTGTCTTTATTTTATCATTTAATTACAATTGATCATTATTTACAAATCATTTAATTTTTTGAAAAGACTATATGCTATGAACACTTCAATAGGAGGACCTAAATTTAATCTAATTATGCATCACCATTTCCAAGTTTGAATACTATTCTCCTCAATCATTTCCATAATCATGAACTTGATCTTATCATGAGGGCTAACCTATGAGAACATGACAATTGAGATCCAACACTCACCCCTAGGTGTTTTTAAATGCCACTAGTTAGTAACTTAAATCTTCATTTCTAAAAGAACTAATTTCTATGTGTCAAGTAACCCTCTCATTTAATTTCACAAAAAATCAATATTATGCATATGTCCTAAACTCTATTCTTTAAATTAATTTATATATTTCTTACCATTATTTTTCTCAAAAATGTATTTAAAAACTATATTTTTCTTCAAAATAGATTATAACTTAAATCTTAATTTCTAATAATTAATTGTTCAAAATCCTCATTTTTCTCTAATAGAATAGACATCTATATTTTTTAAAGAGAGTTAATTTATTTACCATCCCTAATTTAATTTACATTTCTTCTTAAGTAGTTCAACTTCAATTCAAGAACCCTAGATCCCTAGATGAAGCTAGATTTTGAATTTAATCCTCACATAAGGTTTTGAATAGACCCTAGATGAAGCTAGATTTAGAATTTAGCGTGTGTTTTTATTTTTGTTTAATTTTTATTTCATCTTTTTAATAGACTGATTATTTCACCTAAAATTAATTATCAAAATTCATATAAAAGATAGTTCTAAATGAAAATTCATATAGCAATAATGTAATCATTTCACAAAAATTGGAAAGTTTTTCTAATCTAATTATAATTCAACATTGAAACTAAAATTTAACATATCATTTTATCCATACAATGCAAATCAAATTTAAAACATTTAAGCAATGAAAAATAGTTTTCTTGAGCTTGACTATTAGGGTTTTCAAAATCAAAATGATTTGTTCGATTTCAATTTAGGGTTTTAGTAATTTTTATTGTTTCAATTCAATTCAAGGTTTCAATTTTTAAGAAACTAGGGTTTTTAATACAATATTTTAGTTTCAATTCAAACTAGAGTTTTGAATTTATATTTTTTTGGCATTGATTTGAATTTGAGATTTCAAAAAGCTTAGTTATTGTTTCTAAATGCAAATTTTCAATTTATTTCAATTTCTAGGGTTTTGAAATGCAATGTTTTTGTTTCGTTTCAACTAGGGTTTTGATTTTTATTTTTTTTTTGTTTCATCAAACAATTCAAGTTTCAAAAGTTAAATTTTGTTTCTAAAATACAATTCAAGTTTTATTTTTTTGTTTCTATTGAAAATCTTCACAATTTGACGTATTTTTTTAATCTATTTCTAGAATTTCTCATTTCAAAAATAACACAAAATAAAATGCTTAAAATGTAAATAAAAATTGAAATAAACATACTAGAAACAGTAGATTTATCAAAAATTTCATTTTTGAATGTGAAAATGAAAAAAGAAGAGGAAGAGTATGGGTACCTAGAGGTCTTCTGCGAGTCGTCGTCGCTCTCAAACTGAGATCTTGTGCATGCAAGTGAAAATGAAGATTTATTCATTTTAAAAGAAAAAAATAGTCTTACGAAACGGGAAATTGGGATCCCAATTTTTACAAATCCGGATCCTGTTCTTTACAAAATGGGATCCCGTTTCCTCTCTGCAGATTCAGGACCCTCTAGCAAACGGGATCCCGATTTTTAAAAATCGAGATCCCATATTTGCTTTGCCAATTTCATTTTTTCGGCTAAGTCAAAAAATTCCACATTTCGTGGACCCAACTTTGTGCATTTAACAAATAAGAGCATTGAAGAAGAACAACTCAGTGAAGCTTTGAAATAAAAGACAAAAGAATGTCCAAATCTTACCAGAGATAATACAGTTCGAAAACATGAAATGAAATATATCATAATGAAGATGAGCAAGGAGATTGAAGACAAAAAGAAAAATGAAGAGAACCTGACACAGTCCCTGAAGGAAAAATCTGAATTATGTAGCTGATTGAGTAATGAATTGGGACAATCTAAAAATAGTGAAGAGACACTTGAAAAGAAAATAGAAAATTTCAAGAATGAACTTGTTGTTGCTAATGAGTACATAGAGAATTTAAAATCTAGTTCGTCCATGCTTGATGAATTAATTAGGAGTCAAAGAACTCATGGTGACAAGTGAGGTCTTGGATATGAAGAAGGAGAAAGTTCCAAATCTGAGCAAAGAAGTTTCACACAAGGAAACCAAGTGAAAATATATATAAGGTATCTGGTAAGGAAACCTTATGCTCAAATATTTAATGGATATTGTTTCAATTGTAATAAATTTAGACACATGGCCACTCAATGTCAAAGTAAAGTGAATCAAAGTGGTCTATCATTCTTTGATCAGTGTTTTAATTTTCATAAGATTGGTCATAAGTCAAATGAATGTAGAAGTATGATGAATCAATTTTATAGAAACATCAGATGCTATACATACAATAGAATTGGCCATACTGCTAACCAGTGCAGATCAAGAGGAAATTGGTGGAACAACTGGTTCGGTAAGAGAAATGATGTATGCTACAACTGCAACAAATTTGGTCATATTACAACACACCGCTATAACAAAAAAGGTCCAATAAAACAAAGAAAAAGAATACAGAAGGATATCAAAGAAAAAGGAAAAATCACTACAGATGTGGTTAGGCAATAAATTGAAATTAAATGGGTAAAGAAAGAACCCTTTATTGAAGAAAATGTGCTAGCACTAGAACCTTCTTCTGGTAATTCCTCCAAGAATTAGTCTCAGGAATTTGGCCTAGGGTAAGTTGTCAAAGAAAATCATATAAAACCCTAATCAACAAGTGGCACCAATGTGGATGTGTGCAATAGATGCATAAACAATCAAAAAATGATATTGAACTCATTGGAGGAAATAATATGCCATATTGGAGGCCCCGCAAATTTTTTCTCTATCACGGTGTACAATTACAGAGTAACCAGATGAATTATGGTTAAAGCATTTATTGCGATAAAAGAGTTAGGTATGTAAATGATAAAAGGTCATTTCCACACTTCACTTTTAACCTTGCATTTAGAAGAGAAGAATTCTAGAGATATCATAGGAAAACATTAGCGATTTGAGGTGAGATTCAAGCATCGGAAGTGTTTCAACATTCAAATTGTGATCCGGCGAAAAAGGTATTTTTCAAAAAACTTTGTAAAATTTTGAGTTGGGAAAATGAATACTCCTCTATTAGTTGAAGATAAAGATCAACCTCATCCAAAATTTAAGTAGCATCCTTACAAATCCCTTGAGACCAATCCTCTAGAAGCATTTTCGTTTGTTCCGTACAGAGTATTATGAATAGAGGAAATTATGGTTTATATGCATGCCAATACTGAAGAGCTAGGAAGTTCCCAAATCATGAATTTGTACAATCATCATACCATTGGTGAATATTATAGTCTAAAACCAAAACATAAAATCTTGGAAACAAAGAAATTCATTCAGATGGTTAAATTTCCCATGTGTCAAGATTTAGAATGGGTTGAATATGTTTTGATATGAGTGCATGATGAATTTATGTGGCTAACTATTCCGTTCAAAATTACAAAGGAAGCTATCACTGTAGTAACCTGTATAAATTATTCTAGTGGACTACCAATTTTGAAGTCTGTGAAAAACCAAACCATCACTCATGCTAGAGGCTCTACATATGACAGGAGGGAAATGACTATTGACATTATCATCAATGTAGATGTCAAATTTGCATCCATGATCATTGGATACAAAATTTATCATTCTATCTGAGACAACTTTGTATCTGACACAACAATTTATGTCACCTATCAAATGGTGAAGTAAAATGCGGATTATGGTCTCTATGAACTATTGAGAATTCAGCTAATGGAAAATTTGGCAAAGATTAAGAAGGATAAGAAAAACTCTTTCAAATATGGTACCCTAATTTTTTGTTTGTTTTGTTACTTCATGGGTGAAGTTCTGAGAGTTAGAAAAGTTTAGCTGAAAAAAGGAGAAAATGGTAGCGAAATAGATCAAAGATTTTTTATACAATGTTTCAGATATCAAAGCAAGGAATGCAACTATTTGGGGATACTTAAAAGGTTTTCAGAATATGATGCAAGCATGGGAAATAATTCCCACCTCTATTGTAGAGAAATAAAAGGACTCTATTTTCTTCATGGTGAGTATTGATCAATGTATGATGGAGGCCGTTGATCCTAGGACAATCAGGATCATTCCTGTGGGGTATGAAGTTTATGGGAAAGTTATGGATATGTACAGTAAACATATACTGAGAAAACTAGTGGATCTGAGAGAAGAAAGGTTCGATACATTTGTAGAGAAGGAAAAATAGGTGCACAATGAACTAAGAAATATTGTGGTTACTAAAAGAGTTGGAAAAGAGGTTGAAGTTCTTGCAAAGAGTATGGGAGTACCTACTGAATTGCTAAAAGAAGCTAGACAAAAAAGGAAAAAAGCTAAAGTTGCAAGGAAGGCAGCTAAGGAAGCAACAAAAGGTCAATCAATTGGTCTGACAACACCATCTACTAAAGCTAGAACAACTAGAAGCTTCACATCCCATTCAGTCCTTGCAACACAATCAATCCCTATGAAGACTGAAGCCAAGAGATCCGATAAAGATGGGAAGAGAAAGAAAGATATGAGAAAATAGAGTCTGATGAAGAAGTAAACTAAATCAGACATCAAGGCATCAAGGCAACATCAATCGCACAAGACAAGCCTTTCGGTGGAGATAACCAGAAAAAGAAGAAAGAAAAGATTAACAAACTAGGTATGCCAGCTAAAGTAGTTGAAAAAGTTGTGATTAAGGATGCAATCCTTAAACCACTTTGTGAATGGTATCAATTCTTTGATGAATCTGACAAAAGAATTCTTGTAGAAGAAAAATAAATAAATAAAAATATTTTCAATAAAGTGTTGATAGTAATAATGCCAAATCTACCAAAAATCTTATATGACATATTGGAGATGAGGAGAGTTAATGCCATAAATGAAGAAGAAAAAATGAGATAAAGGATCTTAGCAGAGCTTTGTCTAGTAATGACAAAGGATGAGATGAAGGAATTCTTAAAAAGAGAAAATAGAGAATTCAAGAGAAAATCAAGGGTAAACAAACTCATTATTGGGCAAAAAGATGAAGTCATAAAAGAGATTGAGAAAATTATAAGAAATTTTTTGCTAAGTGATAGAATTCATGTAGTTGTTGAGGAGACACATTTTGAAGAAGTTCCCTCTAGTCCGGAAAGAGAAGCAGAAGAAGAAAATGTTGAAAACAAAGTGCACATTGCAAAGTGATCCTATGGAAGTTGAAATGAAAAATGTATTAGTTGGGGAAATGGAAATCAATGAAGGTAATTGAAGAAGTAATAGCTGAAGAAAATAAAATTGAGATTTGTGGTCCATTTGAAGAGAAGAAGGTTAAAGCAAGAGACACTACTAAGGTAGTAAAAAAAAATTGCTTGAAAAAAAGGAAGAACTAGATCCAGAAATAATTGAAGGTCTTATTGACCTATCTATCTTAAGTCCAATCTAGAAGATGAAATTAGCTAAGATTGCTCACGCTCAAGCCAACAAAGAGATACTAAAATCACACATTGAAGATAGTGAACTAGTAAATATTATATCCAAAGTAACGGAGAAGATAATGCCATCATATGTGAAAGATCCATCTAGTTCATCCTCTAGTGAATTGAAAAGGCTTATCAACTCAGTTGACACTCACTTTGAGTCACTAGAAAATTCAGCCATGGTGAAAGTGCATAATGAATTCTATGTTAAAAGTTTTGATGGATTGAAAAAGATGATTTTCCAAGATAAAACACTTTTAACCACATGTGTAAAGAATGTGCAGAATTCTTTATGAGAAGGTGGTAAGATCCACAAAGAATGTTTGTCTTTTTCACAGTTTATTGAAGGAAATGAGAAAAAGGTGAAATTTCTGGAAATCCAGTTAAGCACCATATCTAAAGCATTTGATCTACTAGCTAGTGGTATTGGAAAGACATAGAGTGAAGTGATATCCCAACTTGATAAGATAAAAATACTAAAGCATCAGAATGAAAAAATTGTTGCAAGGACTTGTGAACTTCGAAGCATAATTTGTCCAAAACTTGACATATTGACTAGTGCTCTAAAAGAAGGAGAAGAATCTATAGGAGATGCTAATCCAACCAACCTAGATTCTATAGAGACACAATCTTATTTGATCTATGGTCATACCACAATCCTGGAAAGTCTCAAAAGATTTTGGGACATAAATCTGATTTAGTTGAAGAAAGACTTTGTAGACATCTTTTAGCTCATGTAAGTTAAGGTAACATTTTTGCATAATAGTTTTGATGATTTGATCCATATTTGGTATGTGAACGCTACCTTTTAATTTTATTTCAAAGGGGGAGAAGAAGTGGAGTGAAAAATGTTCAATTGTCTCAGGGGGAGAATTATATTTTGAATTATTGGGTAGTAGTGCAGTCTATCTTGGTACTGGTCCGACACTTAGTCATTTTTCACTAAGTGTTGCCATCAATGCCAAAGGGGTAGATTTTTGGAAAGAAATACTACGTGTATCACTTGGTGTTGTCATTGATGGAAAACCTAATCGATGATCAGATCTTCATACTTTTGATCATACCGACAGGAAGATTTAATATTGTCAAGGAAGAACAAAGTATCTGGTAACACGGTGTTCATCAACATGTATGAAGATTTCAAGTTATTATTTTGTATTGTACATCCTAGGGAATTTTTTTTTGTAAATCATCTTTGTTTCTACTAAAGTGCACTGGCTCATATCAATTTGTGTGGAAGTTAGAAGATTCAGTTAACTCTTTCTCAATTTTTCTTATATTAAGACCGACTTCATAAATGTATTAAGTAGTGGATGTATGAGAAATAACTAGTTAAGTATTTATATTTTTGTATATCTTTGTTTGGGTCTTAGCCAAGTTGTGTCTAACCATTAAGGGTACACATTACATATCTCTCATAATTTGAGGCCGACAATTTTAATTTTCTTGTGTTCTATTGAAGCTAACAAAGTGTAATTGAATCCTATGTTGCGGATATATATATATATATATGATCATCCATATCATTTTGGTGTGAGTAGTGTGTGTATTGGTGTGAATTATGAATAAGAGCAAAGAAAAAGGGAAATAATACATAGTATCACCTGCGCATAGAAGATCTATATTTTGTGTATGAGTAGAATAGAGAAGAAGTGCATAATTAGTCTATTGGACAATAAATCTATTATTGTACCTAATCGAAACTGTAATAAAGAATTTGTAGATGCTAAATTTTCTTAGTTCAATATTTCAAATGGATTTAATCTGATTTTCTTATGTAAGGTAGCGAGCCTTCCTTTTGAGCAGTGAGCTCTAGGCAGTGTGTGTGAATGCAAGTGCATTCCCCATTTTTTAATCTTCATTTGAGTATACTCAGATCAATTTTGAATTGGCCAACCACAATGGTTTATCCCCTGACAGGGTTTCCACGTAAAAATCTTGGTGTTATGGTGTTGTGTTTATTTTCATGTCTATACACTATGGATGAATGTTACTAATGTTTGATGATAAAGGTTAATGAATTTATTTTTTGTACAACACTAATTCACCCCCCCTCTCAATGTAGCTTGTTTCCAATAAGGTTTCCATCAATGACGAAACTTACAAGCCATATGCCAACAGATTTGTTGTATAATTTCCTCAAAATCCATCATTCGCCTTGTTAATTCTAGTGTTAGAAGTCTGTTGGTTGGATTCTATGGTAGTTTGAGTAGGATAGTAGGAGATCCCTGCACCCAGATGTATGTGAACTTTGGGAATTGGATGAAACATTTACCATCTTTCTTAATCAAACCCATGGCCTCAACAGTTATTTTGACATGAAGGGAATTTTGTAACAACCTTCGAATAAACATGAATAAGGCATCATTTTCCCTTCTATATTTGGATGTCTTGTATTGTAATTAAGGGTACACATACCATATCCTATCCTTTCCCAATGCCCCTTTGCAACTCAAGCCCTTGTATTTGGTTTTTCTCACTAACATGTATACCAAATACAATGTCATTATGAATTTGTCAGTTTCTTGTACACTTCTCAATTGGGCATCCAGGTTATTGCTTATGATTCTAGCCCATTGATAGTGTTTGTTCGCCACAATTTATGTGATGGGGAAGAAAATATAAGATTCAAAGATGTGAGATTCTTCCACTCCCATTACCTTGCCCAAGAGGGTTATAATATCATAGTATTCCATCTTAAAATTACTCATGTGTAGTTTCTTGGGTAACTTAGAATAATGAGGATTTGGCTTCAATATCCAAGAATTATTTATGATCTCCAAAGCTTTGTTGGGATATTAATTATAAAAATTAATTGATTCCCCGATGTTTATCTCCTTAATCAGGTGGTGATGTGAATCAATGTTAAAAACCTCTACAATGGACTCCTTGGCAAGGTTTTCCATAACCCTTCCTTGTGGCCCAATTATGATATATTTTCTAGAGTCATAGAGTTTTGCACACTCTAGAACCACCTCTAGACATAGTTGTGTTGGAGGGAATATGGTTGCCTATGCCCAATGTGTGTGGGTGATCACTTCTACTAGTTGGGTAGGTGCATTTCCATACATTCTTTGATGAAAATAATTATAGCCCACGTGCCCAAAATTTGTGTCTCTAATCTTCTCCCAAGTAGAATAAATCTCAAGCTTTGACCAGATACCTTTGAAATCATACTTCATCCTTTATTTTATTTTCTAGACCTCCTCTTGTACCAGAGCAACTTTTTTCTTAGTGGTCTTATCAGGGCTCAATTCACCTTGTATCTACAAATAAAACCATAATTTCCCAGATCCAAATAATATAACACCATGAGATTATATAATACCATACTTAAGATTCATTACTACAAGTTAAGTAGCCTCGTTAAGTGCAAATCAAAAATACCATTACGAGCCCCAAACGTTAATATGAGGGGAAAAACCAATTCCATCATCCAATTGAAAGATATGTGAATGAACTATTGCAAAAATTTGATACCAAAGGGGTAAATTTCATATACACACTGGCTCATTTGTAATGTATTCATAATTGAAGCACAAATACACAAATTTACAATGCCATTTAATTGAGGTGAGAATACAAATTCACTAGTGACGCATAGCAGATAACTCATTCGAAAAGATATCAATGTTTGACTACACAAGGCATGCAAGACAATCAACATCAGCATTCAAACCCATTCATACAAGAAGAAAATATGTGAGAGGTTTGAGGCAAAAAGAGAGGAGTCCAGATAATCTGAGCTAGCTCGAGTTCCTCGGCTAGACAAGAGCTCAAGTAATTTGAGATCGAATTACTCGACATTTAAAACCTCATTCATATTTTTTTCAAAAAGTCTTTGAAATTTTGATATGTAGGCCTTATCATCTCATTTGATAAAAAAAAAAATCCCCATTAAGAAATTAAGTCATTGCATGAACACAAGAAATCGTTATTATTGATCATCATTTTGAGTCACAAAGGCAATTGCAAAGGGGTCAACTAATCTAAGCAAGCTCTAATTTTTTGACCAAAATAAGGTTTGGTTAATCTAAGCTAGCTCAAATTAGCCAAACTCCAACATACTCTTCACGTTTTTCCTTAGAATCTTTGGAATATGAAATATGTTAGTGCTTTGAGGTTCATTCAATCACAAATCGCCCCGCCAAACAAAATTAGGAGCGAGCTCATACATGGGAATTCAACACTTGAAGGGGTGAGTTCACATAAAGGAAGGAAGGAAAGCTCGACGAATTAACCAAGTGGATTAGGGCTCACCTAATTCGAGATACCTCAAATTAGCCAAAATCATCATGTGACCGAAATTTTTCAAAGTGTTTTCCTTTGTTTTAGTCGAACACACAATATCATCTTTTGAATCTTTGTTCATTTATGACTTTGCATGATTCATTTCATGGATCATTGATTTCATTCAATCATTTGAATCAACCATGTATGATTAGGGCACACACAACTAGGTTTAATGAGTCATTTTAAAACCAATGGATACTTCCAGTATTTTAGTATTAATAGTAGGGAATACATGCAAGGTTAAACCCTAAGGTTTCAATGACCACCATTTAATAAATGAATACAAATTAAAACCCTTTCTCAATTTGTGAAAACGGACCTATGAACTCAAAATGATAAAGTGAAAAGTGATGAAGATCAAAATATGAAACTAAAATGAGTGATTCATTGCAACAGATTTACCAAAAAAGCTTGTAACAAAAAAAAACCGCTTGAAAATGGATAGAGACATACCTTAAATGAGTGTACGATGGAGAGAATGCAAAGACGAGTCAGAAATGAATCCTAAAAACATAACCATGAACAATCCTCAAGAGGATGTGAATAAAATTCAATAACAAGATTCTAGGGCAGGATGGAGGAAAAACTTTCTCAATATTTCAGAGGTGAAGTGCAAAATGGGGAAATGGTCGATCAAATAACTATTTAATTCAAAAAAATAACTCACAAAAGAGCATAATTAATGCTAGGTGGTATGGCCAGAAAACTCAGTAATTCAACATGATGCTAGACTCGGCTAATCCAAGGGACCTTGGATTAGCTGATCAAATTAAGGTTCAACTAATCCAAGGGATCTTCAATCAGTCAAAATTCATCATAACTTAGTCAGTTTTGCCTCAAAATCAAAATTATCAAGTGTGGGCCATTCCAAGAGATCTAGGCCACTAGTCTAATGTTGTGAAAGGGGATCAGAATGCAGATTGAACATTGAGGGCACGGGAAAAACGAAAGACCAATCCCTTAAGGGGAAAAATTTTAGACCCTACAAAAAACCAACAAAAAAAAGGAAAGAAAAAAGAGGCAAGTCCCTGCTTTAACAGGGCGTGTGTGCAAAACATGATCAAGAAGTCTCTTGATAGGTTCAAAGTGTTTAAGGAAAGAGTATAAAATGAGGAAAACTTGAAAATCAAATGTTTAAGTTCTGATAGAGGTGGAGATTTTACTTATGGTGAGTTCAATGTATTCTATGAAGAGCATGGCATAAAAAGAAATTATTCTACTCCTAGAACCCCTCAAAAAAATGTAGTTGAAAGAAAGAATCAAACTATGCAAGAGGCTCCCAAAACTATGATGAAAGAAGTCAATGTTCCTGATGTGTATTGGAGAGAAGCAATCCATGCTATTGTTTACATTATTAACAAAGTTTATATCAAAAGTAACAACACCAAAACCCCTTATGAGTTATGGAATGTTAAGACTCCTACTGTGAAATACTTTAAGGTATTTGGAAGTAGATGTTACACTAGAAGAGCTAAAGAAAATCTTGGAAAATTTGATGTTAGATGTGATGAAGGAATTTTCCTTTGATATTGAAATAACAACAAGGATTATAGATGTTTTAATAAGAGACTAGGGAAAATAATTGAAAGTGTTAATGTGAAGGTTGTGTTATGCCCTGCATAACCACCCCATCTTTTTTCTTGGTGAAAATGGGTCCCCCATTTTGTTTCCTATCCTGAGGTCTTTTCCATAAGAATTTTTGGTGTTGTTCTTTTTTCCAAGTCTTTGTGTTTGTTCTTTTACTCTAGAGGAACCAGAACCAGAATTGAATCTTGACTTGGAACTCCTTGTAGTTTCATTTCCTAAATTAGTTCTGATCCTTCTCTCGCCGGTTTCTTCATGTGTTACCTTTTTCGATCTGTATTATTTTTCTTTTCGCAGGCCATATTCAGAACAGATCTTGAACTCAGAACTTGGACAAAGTTATAAGTTTTGTTCCTGCCCCACCTCCACCTCTGCCATTGTATTTTGTCTGTTTTGTCTCAAGGTCGATACTTCCGACCTCATTTTGGTCTTGTTGTCTTATGTTGTCTGTTTCCTTCTTTCTTTTGTCAATGTTGAAACCAAAACTTGAACCAGAACCAAACCTGGAACTTTTCATAAGTTCACTGACAAATTTTAATTTTTCTTCTACTGCCGCTCCCACATTTCTTTTTTTTCTTTCTTCACTCTACTTCAGTTGCATGAAAATTTTGTGCCTATTCTCGTTGTGATCCCACACCTAACCTACCGCATTAATGGAATTAATTTCAGGCTCCTCACACGTACGATATTAAATTTTAACCTTAATTAAGGCTAATTCCCTGGTTATTATTATTTTTTTAATAGTGATATCAAACCAGGGCCAAGATAGAGTAGACCAGCATGATTTTCTCAAAGAACAAGCTTTTTCACATGGATTTGGATTGAGGGCCCACCTATTAGGTAGCGTTTCGAGGTAGGTTTTCTTCTTCATCATGTTTTCCTTTGTTACTTTCATTTTGATTTAACATTTTTTGCACGATTCGTGGGTTTTACTCTCGAATCTCTATTTTTTTCCTTGTTTATTTTCCTCTTTATTTTATTTTCTTTGTTGTCTCATTTTTTTGTGTTTGTCTTTTTTCATTTTTACTTCTCTTTATGCTCTCTTTCACATTTTCTCACATCTATACCATCATGCTCTAGGGTTTAGGGTGTTGCTTTCAATGGGATTCTATTTTTCTTTATGGTATTCGATTGGTTACATATCTCCCCGTCCTTGTCGAATGGTGGGTCGATCATTTCCACCTAGGTTTTTCGATGCCCTAGTTTCTTAGGTTGTCGGGTTTAAATTGGCTATGATTTTTGCATTCATGTCATTTTAAGGTGGTTCCCTAGTCATTGTTTCCTCTTGGTCATATGAGGGATAGTTTTGTGCTTTGGATTTTTTCCCATTCAGCTTATTAAGGTGACTTGTGCTTTAAAGTATTTTTTGGTACTTGGGAATTTTCTCATGATGGCATCATAAATGATCATGGTCAAAGTCGGATCTAGGAATGGTTCTGCTCATGAAACCTTTATTGATGATACATGTCGGATCCGATCACGATCACACTCCCATTGTACTTTATACTATCCAATATCTCTTACCTCAGTGGAAGAAGAAGCGAGATGAGATTGGAATTTAGAACTCCCTCATATATCGAGTAGATTTTCCATTCTGATCCTGGTCCTGATAACTATGATGGCTTCTGTCCTGATCCTGATATATAGTTTGTTCAGATCTTGGTTCCAATCATGATCCCAGTCCCAATAACTATTCTGATTTCATTCCCGGTCTTGATATTTAGTTTGTTCAAATCTCATTCCGATCTTCATCCTGGTCTCATCCCCGGCTATACTTGGAGGTTTTCTAGTCATGATTCTAGCTTGATCTTGCTTCCAATGAGTGAGTAATTTTTCTAAGTATGAGGGGGCTACATGAAGAATCACAGAGTAACATGGAAGGTAAGTTCTCTAATACTATTTTATACTTTCCATGGATCTAATCTTGAGTTGTTAATGGAGGAAGTAAATGATGTCAAGAGCATTTGCAAGGAATTCACAAATGAAAGGTCAGGCAGCTGAGAGTTCCAAACAAGTGAAGCCTAACAATGTAAAGGTAGAGAAACTACCTTATAAAATGAGGTATAAACATCGGATGATCCATATCTAGCAAGCTAGATTCTAGATTGGTAGATATTACAGAAACCAACTTAGGGACATTCAATTGTGAAGAAATGATTGAAGAGACTTTTTCAAAACAAGTTACTGGAAGAATGAAAAGAACAGTCCAATCAGTAATTGCCCATGTTACCTTCTTTCCTCTTTCAGTCCAATGTCCATAGCTAATCTTAGCTATAGTAGGAGAATATAATGCAGTGTCAAGGAAATGTATGGATAAGAAAGGGAATGTCCTAATTGACTTATCCCCATAAATGATGAGGTTGATTTTCAATGCACCTGCTCCCATGAATCCAAAGATATTGATAGAGGCTAATGCATTGAAAAGATTCAATGAGAATAAGGATGTCAATAGAAATCACATGAATAGGAAGTGGTTAAGAACTGAAAATAAATCTTTGACTAAAGTGTCTGATCAACCCAAAAGAGGGGATTTCAAGAAGGAGGTTGATGATTTGATGCTAATGCTTTCTAGAGTATTTGGGAAAAGGGATTATGTATGTTTCAAGGAGTGGATGTTTTAGTTTATTGAAGCTATATTTGATGGTAGACAAAAAATTTATTGGTGCATGATTTTATCTGATACCTTGTACAATCAAATGCTAAATGTAAGGAAAACAAATACTTTCTATATGAAATCTTATGTCATTTATGCAATTGCAAGGATGGGTATTTTCCCAGGATTAAATGTAGTAGGAGTGTTGGGAGAAGCTCTTGAACAACACAAAGTGTGGAATCACTATGATAAATTAAATTTTCAAACATTAGAGGAGTATTATAGGAGACTTAATGATGTATTTTTATATGTCATCATTAATAATTTGACTAGTGATGCAGGTTTCAGACTAAGTAGAGAAACCATGGCATTCATTGCTCAATGGGGACATTGGTATATCTAGTACCCCAAGTTCGCTTACTTCAGGTTATTAGGGTTTGATGGATATAGTCACCTACTCCCTAGGTTTTGCAATGATGGGATGGTCCTCATGGATTTTATATACCAAGCATTGGGAGTCAATGCAAAGTTCAGTATCAAGCACAAACCAGGGTGACATAAATTCCACATGAGGTTGGGAGAGTATTCTTGTCTTCACAATATAGTTGCAAAAACAATATGTGAAGAGTTGAGCTATTTCAAGTTGGGACTCTATATATCTCGAAAGAACTTTTATCGAAAGAGGAAGATGAATAAGTTACTTTCCGCTATTTTTGAAAAGCATTATAATTTTCTAGAGGATTTTTTGTGTGACTTGCAGGATGAATTTGATGTGAGGAAGAGAAATTATGAAAGGCTAACCATTCCACAAATGATTGAGTATGGGGTGAAAGAAGATATTCTTGACACACTATCAGATGATGGTGTGATTTTAGACCCAGTATATGAAGCATCAAAATTGGGCATCCTAGGTTTAGATCTAACTAATTGGGAGGAAGAAGAGTTTATTGATATTAAACAGATTTATAGAACAATAATGGATAGGAGTATCCAATGGGTAGGGTTGAGAATAAAGGAACCACCTATTCAAAATTCAAAGAAAAGGAAAGCCAGGGTAACCAAGGGTTACCAAAGAACCAAAAGGAGAGCAACCCCCAAGGAGAAAATGGAATATCTTCCACCCATCATTGGACGAGCTACTGTTCCTGAAATACCTATAAAGGAAGCTCCTGAAGAACATGGTGTGGAGATTGCAACATCTGGAGAAGGCTCCTCTTCTCAACTTCATATCCCTCAAGAACCTAGTAAGTAAATAACTATGGGTAGTCTTCATGAAGAAGCAAATACACTAGAGGGAAAAGGGCTTAAAGAGGAAGTTCATGACATTGACACAAATTCAGAAGGGAACCATTATAATGATGATATGGAGAAAGATGCATCTTCCCAAAATTTTGAGGAAGATCATGTTCTTACTCTTGAGGATTAGTGGAATTTATTTGAGAATGCCAAGGCACAAGCTGAGGCATTATCAAAGAAACAAGAATCAAATGCTAAAACATAAGTTGTGGCATTAGCTAAACAAAAGAAGATGGATGCCAAGGCTCAAGTTGATGCACTGTTCAAACAACAATAATTAGAAGCTAAAATCAGAGTTGATGCATTGCTCAAACAACAACAATTCAAATCTAAAATCAAAGTTGATACACTACTCAAACAACAACAATTGGAAGCTAAACTCAAAGCTGATGAATTATCTAGGCAAAAACAACAAAAGGAGAAGGAAGAAAATGATAAGCTGGAAATGTTGCAAAAAATCCATGATCTTGAGGAAAAATCCAGACAAAGGAGAGAAAAAGAAGCCCTTGAGGCTAAGTTCAAGGCTATTGAAGAATCTTATAAGAAAAGGGAAGAAGAAGAAATTATATGGAGGGAAAAGGAAGTTGAAGAGCTTGCTAAGAATGAACAAAAGGAGAAAGAGGTATGGGACAAAATCAAGGAGTTAGAAAAGAAAAGAGACCAAATGCTTGAGGAAAAGAGGTTAGAAGAGGAACATTTGAAGAGGGAGCTGGAAGATAAAATTTTGCAGGAGTAGAAGGATAAAGAAGAAGCTGATAGACTCGCACAAGAGGATGCACAAAGGAAATAGAATAATTTGCAAGAGGTTGATTCTTAACCTTAAGCTACCATATTGCAACCATTATCTTTTGTCACTATTGCATGTTCTTCAACACAAGTTACAACTAACCCTAATACTCCAACATGGTTGAAGCTTGACTTGGAGAAGAAATAAATAGTTTAACCTCAACCTATCAATTGGAATGAGATGATGAAGGAAATATATGAGAGACTGAAGAAAAAGGCTAAATTTCTACATTCTACCAAGCTCACCGATGTAGGAGAAATTATTGCTGAATGTGCAATTCTAGTTGTAGATAAGGGTAGAGAAGACATGCAACTAACTGATTATAAATTGGGCACGGTCAACTTGGGGAAACCTACAAGGAACCAACAAATGAATCTTATTGATATTGTACCCTGATCCACCAATTCTAGAATGATCAAAGATAAGCAAAAGAAAGATGAATGTAAAGCCCAATTGGATCAGCTGCATAAATTCTTGAAGGATGTCTCCACTCTAATGTCTCAACAAGTGGATTATTTGGAAACCATAGTCCTATTGAGTAAAAGGGAAGCTTTTGTACTAGAACAGATGAGGATTAAGTTGGGGATGCTTGAAAAGTGGATGGATAGGCTCAATCAAGAGGTTGGTGAAGTTTTGGTAGATAGTTCTGAAATTCATAAAAATGCACTTGATTTGATAACAAAGATGAATCATCATGTTGAAGCCGTAGAGAAATAGGATGAAGAATACAAAGAATATACAAAGAATTTGAAGGACATCAATAAAGCACCAAAGTTAACTCTCCTAGAGCAGTCAATCCTTGAAGAAGATAATACAGATCTCCTTGAAAAGACTCTAAATATAATTTGGTTCAGATCCAACTTCATCTATAAGCATAAGGATGAAGTTCAAGATGCTTGTAAGGACTTAAATGAAAAAATCGATGAATTAGAAGCAGTAGTGGCTATTATAGTCAATGTGGATATTCTGGTCAAAGAAGGTAATCCTTTGGATAAATTGAAGGAGAAGTGGAGCAATAGATTTCATGAGGTAATGCAAAAATAAGATGATGGAGAAGACTTGTTGTCAGATAGGCTCATGGATATCAAAGAGGAGGTAAAAGATACAAGAAGGGAGTTAATTGAATTGAAAGATATGCAAGAATTTTCCTTAGTAGAATTGAAGAGAATGAAATTTGAGTATAACTGGGTAGATGGACCTAATGTGGGTATCCTTCAACAATTATTCTCTAGTTATGATGAGTATCTCCTTGAGCATGTAATGCAAGGGTGAGCTGGAAACAAAAAATTCTCTCTTTGGTATATAACTTCCTCTTCTCTCCTACTTTGTAGGGTTTTGGCATAGGCTGAGATAAAGGTTCCCATCTACCAGTTCTATCTTCTTCCTTGGGCATCAGATTTTGGATAGCAGGGAAATCACTTTTTGAACTAAAATTAGTTCAGTTCCTACATACAGTTATGATTCCTTGATTTGTGAATTTGGTTCTTTGATTGAGAGAAACTTATGCATGGCATGCCTATATGTACTTTTGAGCTCTATTTTGTAAAGGTTTGTTGATGTAAGAAGGATTAGCCACCTGATGTGATAGGAATGATAGTTTTATATTTTTCACAATTGTAGCAAGATACTTTAAAAAATTAAGTAAAAATCATATACCTGTTTTATAATTTTTATATAGTTTTTGAATGTTATTGTTGGAAGTGAATCTCTTTGATAAAATTAATGAATCATAATCAATCCGTATGCCAGTGATTTTCTCTGCCTAATTTTTTTCTATTTGATGCAAATCAATAGGGGAAATCGAATTTCAAGATTATTTCATTGAATTCTTTATGAATGGAATTACTACATGTATGTTGATTTGTGTTTTAGCAATGAGTGAGTGATCTATTTTATATCTCAAATTATTTTGGTGAATGGTTTTGGTAATTGAATTAAGCACTATGAATGTGTGTAATAGTGTATATTATTCTATGGATTACATCATGTTGTGGCTTTTGGTCTACTGAAGAGACACTCGTTGTGGGAAGGCATGTCTGGATACTGAGGAGTCTTATTAATTTTTTAATGTTCTATGCCTTGATCTATATTTTTTTGTTTATTTACCCCCTCCCCCCCCCCAACATAAGCTATTCTATTTGATGCGTTTGTGTTTTTTATTACCAAAAAAGGCCCCTTGAATATTACAGTTACATTGGCCATTGAGTAACATCAACATAGTTGAGAACCAACTACCAATACCTTGGGAGTTACATTACTACATATTATCTTTATCTTTTAGGAGAAATAGGGTAGAGATATTTAATTTTATGTTGTTGTGCACTTTTGACCATCAACAGGTTGATGAAGCTATGTATAGACTAGTGGAAATCAATGAAGTTGAACCTGGTGATCCTATCTATGTGAAAATACAAGAAGAAGAAAAGGAAGAGAAAGAACAAAGTAATGAAAATGAAGAGACTCTAGAACTTGCACCCAAGACTAATAAATATGTTCAGATAAATCACCTAGAGGAACAAATAATTGGAGACAAAATTGGAGTGAAGACAAGAAGCAAAGTGGTTGAGGTAAACTTGTGTTTACTTTCTAAAATAGAACTTAAGTATGTGAGTGAAGAATGTAATGATAAAATCTAGGTTAAAGAAATGAAAGAGGAACTACAATAGATAGAGAAGAATGAGACATGGGAACTAGTCCCTAGACCTACAAATAAGAATGAAATCTGTTCAAAATGGGTATTGAGAAACAAGTTGAATGAAGATGGTGAGGTGGTCAGAAATAAAGAAAGAATTGTATGTAAAGGATATTCAGAGGTTGAAGGAATAGATTTTGAAGAACTTTTTTCAGTTGTTGAAAGTATGGATTCCATTCAAATGTTCTTGGTATTTTTAGCTCATAAATACTTCAAAATATATCAGATGGTTGTCAAGTCTGCATTCTTGAATGAAGAACTGAAATAAGTTTATATGGAGAAATCAGAAGGTTTTGAAGTGTAAGACAAACCAAAGATGGTTTGTAAGTTAAAGGAGGCATTATATGGACTGAATCAAGCTCCCAGAGCTTGGTATGCTAGATTGGATAGATACTTGATAAAGCAGGTTTTCAACAAAGGGTCCTCAGACAACAATCTTTACTCCAAGGTTGAGAAAGACAAGATACTAATAGTTTTGGTATATGTTGATGGCATCATCTTTGGTGGAAATGAAGGTATGTGTAAGATATATGTTGAAGAGATGCAAAAATAATTTTAAATTTCTATGATTGGTGAACTGAATTTATTCCTTGGACTTCAAGTAAATCAAACTGACAAAGGGATATTCATTTCAAAATATAAGTATGTTAAGGAACTATTAAAGAAGTTTGGAATGGATGACTCCAAAATATTTTGTACCCCTATGGTAACTAGATGTAAGCTAAGGATGATGAATCTACTAAATTTGATCAGAGCATGTACAAATTCATGATTGGTGGACTATTTTATCTTACTGCTACTAAACCCGATATCATGCATGCAGTATGTTTAGTTGTAATATTTCAAGAATAATCAAAGGAAGCACATTTTACAAGTGTGAAGAGGATATTATATATCTTAAAGGAACTCTTGACTATGAGCTATGGTATCCAAAATACAATGACTTCACTTTGAATTCCTGCACTAATGTAGATTGGGCCAGTTTTGTAGATGACCAAAAGAGTACAAGTGGCAGTGCATTCTTCCTTGGAGGAAAATTAGTTTCATGGTTGAATATGAAACAAGATTCAATTTCTTTATCCATACATAATTATAATATATTGTAGTAGCATCATGTTGTACACAAGTAATTTAGATGAAGAAAACATTGATGGACATAGGTGTGGTAAGTGATGAGCCTATCTCTATATTGTGTGAAAATACAAGTGATATAAACATTTCAAAGAATCCAATGATGCATTTTAGAACAAAGAACATATTTATCAAGTATCACTTCTTGAGGGAGAAGGTATTGAGGAATGAAGCTAGACTTAAATATGTACCTACCAAAGAAGACATTTTATACATATTCACTAAGGCCCTTCCAAAGGATACTTTTGAGTATCTTAGAGGGAAGTTAGGGGTTACTACCCCACCTTCTTTGAACTAAGTGCACATGGAGGTGAATTAATCCAATGGATTAACATAATCTTTTGTTTTGGATCGATGATTGAGGTCTACTCCTCTAGGGGAATAAAGAAGTGCATTGTTGCAGTATGTGATGTGGGTGTACTCCTTAGCGGTAGTGAACAAATATTTATATGGAAATAATTTCATTTTCCATTAATTTCAAAGGGAGAGATAGAATCATATGAAAATTTTATGCCTGGTAGGTTATCACTTTTGAAAATCATGCATGTATGCTACCTTTGATGGATTTTTACATCATGTGTTGCCATCAATGACAAAGGGGGATATTTTTGCAAGTATGAATGTTTTTGGTGGTGTTTTCATTAATTTTTTCACTGATTTCAACATAGTTCACATTGATTAAGTTGTGTTTTCCCAAGTTCTTTTGAGAAAATTTGAGAAATAAGGAAATTAGTGTTGAACTATGTTTTGAGTGTTCTCTAGTATTGTGATATGTATTTTTAGTATGTTGATCCTATCTATATGCATATTTTTAGGTGTGTTCATAAGCTTAAATGGATCTCATATTCTGAGTTTCAACTTTTGAGTCGATGGAGAGGAGAAGATATGTTCACGTGTGTGTGAACTATTTTTTCAAAACTATTTGTTTGTGGATTGGGAGAAATGTGTTGGCTCCACAACCTTCTGATATTTGGCTTCAGATCTTGTGAATTTGGAAGATGACTCTTTTTGATGGTTTCTATGTTAATTTTCTTGTGGTTTGGCACTCTAGAAGACATACTCCAGAGCTCTTGTTCTTTTTTCGGTTGGTCTGGTTGGACTGGTGAACCATTCTCTATGAATAAAGTTTGTTCATTTTTTTGCAGATGTATCTGAGGTGTTCTAAAAGATGGTAAAATGATTGGTGAAGCATGTTGAGTAATCCACATTTTTTTATCTTGCTGGAGATGCATGTACCTCAAAGATCATTGGTTTTTTCATTAGGTTTGGCTGACCTAGTGCTTACACATTACATTTGTATTTTGCATTCATTTGAGAAAGAGTGTGCATGATCCAAGATGTTGTTTGGGTCCTAAATTAAATATGTAATTGATCTTCTCACATTCTATCCACCACAAGAATTTTGAGTATCCGACCTAGTTTGAATTTTTAATTTGAATTTTTATAGTTGACCTTGATGAATGTTTCTAAGTTTGAAGATGGTATAAAATTAAATCAAGTTGTGGGGAATTTTATATCTATCCATCTATCATCTAGGAATTGAGAAAGTGTGAGAACAAGTGTGAAAATCAGAGAGTGGAAGAGTGAATTGAGGAAAAAGTACTTCAAGATGTTTACAATCTTCTGATGAAGTTGTAAATATGTGGAGCCTTAGTGGTGGATCTTCATTTATCCTTTTGTTGATTTTTTTGTAGGCAATGAGCCTCCTTTCTAGACAGTGATTCCTTCTCAAGGTATTGATCGCTTAATATGGGTAGTGAGCCTTTGTATCTGGGAAGTGAGCCCTCTAGTAGTGATCCTTTATATCTAATATTGCATTACTACTATATTGTGAGTTAATCCTCACCGTGGTTTTTCCCTCATTGGGTTTTTCACATAAATCTAGTCTCTTTGGTGTTTGATTTCTATTATTTTCATTTTATGTTTACACTTAATAACAGATTGGAGTTAAGGTAAAAATATTAAGTTTATAAGTAAAGTAATTTGATACAACTAATTCACCCACCTCTCAGTTGTCTTGGGCATTTCAAAATTATTGTTTGGTGGTGTTTGTGGTACATATCCCTCTGACTTGTTACTAGAATAAATTTCTATTACTTCAACCAATGGTATAACTCTAGATTCCCTAAAGATTAATTTCAAACTAACCCTTCCTTCTAAAGGAATATCCCTAGAAAATGGTAATGAATCAAAAAAAATTGGTGAGATGGTTGGTAGGTAATTGTACATAGCCTCCATCTTCATCTTCCTCTTCACATCACTAATCTAGGAAGGTGTGTGACTAAATATTTTAGTGTCACTCAACCAAATAGAATTATTGTAGTTGGTTCCTTGTATGGTTCTAATGATTGCTTCCCTTTATTTCTTTGCCTTGATGTAGCACTCATTTATGATTACTAACATTCAAGCCATTAATCTAAGATGTACCATCTTGGAACAAGAGTTCAAAACACTAGATAACACTGGATGGAAATAATGATGAGATCATAGGTTCTAGAGCTAAACCTGGTAGCTCTAATACCACATGTAACATACTAACACTTCGATAAAGTAAAAATTTCTAATTTTTTCACATATGAGTAAATAAACAAAGTACAAGCCATTGTAATATAGAAATTTATTTTCTTTATTGATAATTTTCCAATCAAGATGCATAACATATTACATAATGAAATCATTTTCATTTTATATAATGCATCAAATAAATAAAGCATACATTTACATACATAGCTCAAAGAGCTTTAGAACAAATAGCTTTAAGATGGTACACAATACTTCCTTTCAAATATTGGTTCTTTTGTTACCTGTTGTGGAGGAGAAGCATCACTCACAAACTTTTCCACCAACCACAGACTCTTAATATGGTCCCCCGCACATCTATCATTCGATAGATGGTTCTTCCCTTCGATGAATAGTTTGGTAGAGTAACCAATCATGACAACCAACTGAGCATAGTGTTGTGTCCTACATAACTAGAACTTGTAATCCTACAATCTATGTCTAGCAAGTAACAGTGGATCACGGTGAACTAGCAATGGAGCTAAAGGTCATCACATTACTTTGGCCAAAGCTTTTCATTTAGTATGTTCTACTAAGGTTCATCTATCACATACACTAATTAGGACGAATTTGACTTAAGTCCATCTTAAGCTACACATACATATTTCCTTCAATGGATAGTCAATCATCCCAGATAACCTACATCCATATTAATCTACTTGGAATAATCCTACTTAACTAGTAAGTACACAAGTTAGGTATTCCCTCTATGGACAGTCCATTATTCCAAAAATAAACTATATACTTGGGTAACCCTACTTACTCGTAAGTATTTAAAATTCCCTCCTATACTAGATTATATCTTCTAGGAGTAAACATAAGCTTTCCTAGTTAAATCAATAACATAGCTAAATACACCATATGTGCTTTTCATGTTCAATTATACTTAGTAAACAATACCTACGATAAACACCCATCTCCTACTATGGAGTACTTAAAAATATAATATGAAAAATGTGAAGAAATTTTTCCTTAATCTTCTTTTGATTTTTGTCTTTTATACATTTTTGGCTTTGGGATGAATCCGCAGTTAAAGAAAAATTTGTTTTGAAAGGCATCCAATTTTCCACATGGTGGTTGTGCAACTTTTATTTATCATCTTCCTTTTGAGAGAAAGTCAGGGCACGTGTCAATGTGGTGGGTATTTTCTTGGAGGCTATTAAAGAACTGTTGACCATCAAATCTTGTGCCTCTTTGACAACCTTATGGGAAATTCAATTAATAGGGGACCAATTTGCACCTCAATGAATAAATTTGGGATTTTAATAGAAAGTCGACTCTTCTCTGAGTTTGGAGTAAAAGGTAGAAGGAAATGTAAATATAAAACATGAAAATAGTGATACACCAAAGCTTTTACTACATTTCAAACCCAATTATTTTCCGATGAATGATGTATTAGACACAGAATACCAGAACTCTTCATTATTGGGAAGAGAATGAGCAACAAAGGCTAAATACAAGCATAGTGCAAAATTTCAAACCTCCCCATGGGAAGTGCTCATTAAGGTCTGATCAAGTATAAAATTTCCAAAAGTTAACAAAAAAACATCCACAAATTGCATAAACCCTTCCTCTTTTTACAACATAATACGAAGAAATAATAACCCTTAAAGAAATTGGAGAAGTTCAATGGACATAATCCAATTCCCACAAGTTATTGCTATATCATATAATCTTATAGCATGGAAATAAACTAATCAAGCTATTTGAATTGAGTTTAATCAGTGTTTTATTTTGAACAAAAAAATAAAGAATAAACTTGACAAAGGCCATAACATGCACAATTTCATAATTTTATTCTGAATAAATCATGCTTAAATATTAAATGAAATTTCAAACAAAGGTCAGATGCCAATCAAATAATATTTTGAGTTAAAACAATATAAAATAATAGAGAAAATGAATTTTCTACCAACTTTTATCTTTTGAAAATACTTCTATAACTAAGGAAAACTAAAAGAACTTCTTTTTCAAAAAAAAGGAACTCCTTCCTTTTGTCATCGCCGCCAACATCCCAGAATTAAATATTTCCAAATTCCAGCATCTAAAAGCTCCTGATCTGATCATAGATCTTTGATTAGGTTGTGGAAATATTTTCTCGTTAATTCCCAACTACCCCAGTTATGTCATTTAGATATTTAGCAAAACTTAATATCTGAAAACAATCAGATCCTAGAAAATAGCTTAGCAAAATTTGGTTGACCAATCAAATAGTCTGAGGATGCCAAATCGAAGGTTCTAGCCTAAAAAAAAGGAAAACCCAACATGCTTTGAGAAACTCCAAAAAGATATTTCTCCTTTAAATTGAAACCTTCCCAAAGAGAAGAGATGATGTGTCGATTAGGCGGGAAATCTTAGATTTATGAAAATAACCTTAGAGAAAATCCTCACCGAGGTAACAAGTGCCTTGAATTTCTCTTGAAAGGAAGATGCTAAACAAAATCCATGAAGCCACCATGTGGTGCATTGCATGCCTTTTAGAATAAATTTCACTTTAAGCATGGATTCATATCGAAGCCAAAAACGTATAAAATAAAAAAAATCGAAAGAAGATTCAAGGAAAAATTATTTCACAATTCTAGTGACTCACAAGGGACCTTCATTTGCGGAGGCATGAACCTAGAGCTCTGGAAATTCCTAGATTTTTAAGAAGGCTAAATTTTTTACATCCCAATCCAAATCAGTGGCCAAATAAGAGCATGAATGATCGTGTATACTTGATCTTACTCAAAGAATTCCTTAAACTAAACGCCTCCCCATCTTATAGAAATATCTTGAAGGTGATAATAGAGATGAGAAAGGGGAATGATCTTGTGCTCAATTTAATCAATGGTGGGAATCAAGCTTAAACCTAAGAGCTCTGTAGAAGTTTGGAAATTTTGTCTGATTGCATCTGTAATCTACTCAACTGATAGCACATCTCCATCCAATGAGAAAAGACGAGGCAAACCGAAGCTAAGCAAAACATTGAAATCCTTCTTAACCTCATCGACCCTTTTTTCAACACTAATTGGCTCTCTTTTCTCTTTTCTATGAATTTTTGGTAGTAGATGAACTCGTTTTATTTACTTGAGGTGGTTCTTTGATCCTGAATCTATGCACCTCTTAGGGACTCATCAATGTCCACATACAATCTAAAAATCAGATTTTGCAATTCCACGACTTAGGGAGCATATATCTATAGAATTTGGTTGGTCATCAAGCTAACCTTTCCTTTTAATTCTCAAGCATCCCTTAAAAACTATAGGGTTGGCCTGAGAATAAAAACCACAAGTATGATCTATTCCTCATGTGTGGATATCAACTTCTTTAATATCGGAAGGTTCTTAGACCCTTGTGCAATAGTTAACTCCTAATGGAATTGAAGCTATCTTGCTCTTACATTATCCTTCATTTGATTCTTCTCTCAGTGGGAAATTGTTAGTTCATAGTTCAACCTTCCGATCTATTGGTTGTGAACCTGCATAGTAGGCATGATATTTTATTTCTCTTCCCTTTACCTTTGTGCTTCTACCTGGGCCTTTTGTAGATTGTCATAAGCTTGAGATCGGACATCAACCAACTCTCTCTATATGTTTTCTTGAGTACATTAGTATTCTGCGTTTGTTTGGCACTCAATAGCTAGCTCAACTTTTAGCTTTTCAATTTTAGCATACAACTAAACCTATTAACCTTGAGCCTCCTCGAGAAAATTAGTTGCTTCTCCTTGCTGATTTTGTATCTATCTTATGCAAGCCATATTGACATTTCTAGCCTTGATATTTGTCTGCAACCTGCTCACTGTTTCCCTTACATTTATCAACTTTTCCTCATGCTTCTTTAGTTTTATTTCTATCCTTTTATAATCTACATATACCACCTTTTGGGTCACCTTGTCTAGGACCACCTTATCGTGCAAACGAGTTTGATTTAAATCCAAACCCATGGATTTGATGTTGTAATATTCCATATGCATTTTTCCCTCAAGCTTGAACACAAGCAACTTCATGTTCATGATCAATAGATAATTTTTCTCTTCATTGAAGCAAGCTTCAGTTTTCTTGGTAACTAGGTGTGTGGTGTTCTTTAGCTACCCTTTCTTCTTTTTGGCATGTCAGGCCTACTTGGTTGCATTGAAATTCTCTTTGGGACTCTACGGGGTATCAATTCTTTGTGCAACAATGGAAGCACTTGGATAGAGACCAAATAGGGTGATGAAAGGAGAAACCTTAGATGTATGAGAGTGTTATCATGGAAAATGGTGGTATAACAAATTAAGATTGGGCAACTTGGGAAAGCTAGTTAGGGTGAAAAGAGATACAGGTAGAAGGAGAGATGTTTTCCCAGAAGTGGATGGACCTAGAGTGATAGGCAACATGGATGTTTTAGCTCTTTCAATAAGGGCCCTTGATAGGGTGATCAAAGAATCAATAGCAACTGAAGTAGATGTTGTGTGTTCAACATGTGGGGTTACTTCACAAGGTTTATTGTTGAAAATTGATGGGGGTTCATAAAGGTTCAAAAGATTGAGGTCCATGGATGGAGGAATCTTCTCCATAAATTGGGGTAGAGGAGTAACTAGAGATTTGGAGGCAGAAAGAAGAGAGGGATTGAAACTTACCTGGGTCGTGACAACTAAAACACATTCCAGAGGAGACTCTAGTTCTTATTCTCCTCTAAATGATGCATCGGGTCCGCCTAGATCTTGGACTCATCTCCTCTTTCCATGATCAGAACTACTACATTCTAATCCTTTGGTGGCCAATCCCGTTGATAGTTGGCCTTCGATAACCATAGAAAACCTTCCTAGGGATCGTCGAGTTATTTTACCTTTTCTTTAGGCACTGATGGATGCCATGGCTTGTGAGTAATTTTTCCTCGATCCTTTCCTTTTTTCTGATTCCCAGGGATAGGAAGCATGGCATGAAAGTTCATCCTATTCAATCTCATGAATTCTCTCTAGATTTCTATTTTTGGTATCAGCCTCTTCATTTTAAACCTCATTAAGCCTTTCATCATGTGGCCACAATTCTCTAAACAAGGCATTGAGGCACCTCATCTGGTGCAGGAGCACCAAGTTGCTTTCAAGCCTCCATGAGGGAATTTGTAAATAGTTGATCTATTTTGTGTATTGGGTATTATAATAAGGTTTATCAAACCATTTTAGAGGTTTTCTGAGTCTTAGGAAGTCATATTTGAAGTCATTTGTCAAATAATGTTTAAAGTTGTTCCATATTGTAAAAATTGTAAAAGTTGCTCAAGAAAGTTGTCAAGCAACTTGTCAAAAGTGTCATTAAGGTGTTTTTTCAACAAACTAATTACAAGGTGGTTGAAAATAGTTGGTTTTTCTTGGAAATTTATAAGTACACCCTCCAAAACTCGAATGGGGGGGTTGGAGACATTATTTGTGAAGTTTGATGAATGGCAACCTCAAGTTTGGTGTGCATTTTATGATTTCTACATTGTTTTTAGGTTGAAGTTGTGATTTGTATGGACTGGTATGGATTCAAATAATGGAGTATCATATATGGATGGAAATATCTCTATTTCTAGTTTCCAATTATCTTGTTTCATTGAATTTTATTGAGTTTTGTGGAAGATATGACTATTTTGGTGAGGGCAGGTTTAAACATTGCCTAGGGTTTGCAGTTTTGGGAAAAATGCATTAACTTTAGTTTCGACCTTTGGATCTTCATAAAAATTATTTTATCTTAAATCTCACCGAATGGATTGGCTTAATTATTTGTTTTATGTAAGTTATTAATGACTATTTGTTGCATTGAATTGTGAGTTGTTGTGAGAATGATTACACTATGATCTAGAATGCACTTAATCATTGTTTGAGATGAATAATTTTATGAAATTTGTCAAGTAAATGGCATGTTGAGTTGTGAATCCTCTTGCTCTACATCATCATCTCTTGTCAAAACCTCTAGAAATATACCTTCTTCCTTTCCGACCACCCAAAGTATTTTAATTGCATGCTGAGAGATTTACCCATTGGGAGGTTCTTCTAATACAATTCCTACACTACATAGAAATTCAGCCATGTTGGTCATTTGAATGGTATGTGATCCAAGTCGATTTATACTACTGGCCTTTCCTAGGTCAATTTTTCTCTTGACTCAAAATACTCCAGACTCTCATTTTTCAAAGTCGGGAGGTGCCTTGTTGGATTATAGTCCCATGTGTCACAAATTAGAACCAATCCTAAGAGCACCATTTTGTTTGTAAACTCACCCTTTGCTCTTTGCTTCCCCAATGTCACCTGACTATTGGCAATATTAAAGGGGATGAGGTAAATCCCTATCTTATGCCTTATGACACCATAGATGTTGTCAAAAAGGGTTGCCTGACGACATGCCTCTAGAAAAAAAAATCTATCTGATACAAATTTGGGGATTATGAAAGTCTCTCTGATGAAACCATGGAATTTGATAAATGCAAAATCATCACCTAGGAAGTAAACCATCAGGGTCAGAGAAATATTCATCCATTGCAAGACCAGGGGATAAAAATTTCTCATAGGGAATGGGAGAAAACATTTAAGTACTTACCCCATAAAATAATTCACAAACCAGCAGTAATCCCATGTTCTTGAAAGCACATGAGTCCATACAAAAATTGGATGGTAGAAACCCTTTACATCGAACCTAAACATTGAAAAAATTCTCTCCATAAACTCCAAATTCTGATTCAAAATCATGTGAACCAAGAAAGAATAATACCTAAATTTATACTCAGTACCATAGGTCCTCAATTGCTTTAGCATCCCTTTGGCTATGCATCAGAAAAATAATAAGACTTCTAATTTTTCTCATTTTTAAGCATGAATTATAGACCCATTTGAAAGGGATGGAATTCTTCTTCATCATCAAGGGTGCAAATCTAGGCTAGCATTGAGAAAATATACTATGTATCTTTCTTGAACTTTTTGCATGCAAGAGGAAAAGAAAAGTGTTATCTCTTCCATCTTTCCCTTTTTTTATCCTCATAAAAGTTTCCCTTCTTAGATTTGGCTTCCCTGGAAATTTCTATCTCTTCCTCATCAAAGTGCTTAGAGCCCCAAGTTGTAGGGATACACAACATATCTTGTATGTCCACTACGCAAATTGTAACCTTGATCTTCTTGCCAACAATAGCTCATGTTTTCTTGTTGAATCTTTTCGCACATGCTTCTACCAGCTTTGAGCATAGGTGTATGGTGGGAAACATGAACTGTGGTAAACCACAATTTTAGAGTTGATATGTGAAACTTTCAAACAACCCATGTTTCATCATTATTTGGAATGCCCCGTCCCTAAGGCTTTTAGGGTTAGTCACCAACTTTGGGTCAAAAATATTGTTACAAAAATCCTACACTATCTCTTTTCTGATATGATTATCTAGTTGCACTGATTTGGTGTAATCAATTTTTCATTCTTCCAACACTAGGGCATTAGAAAATGAATTCCTCACAAAGATATTTGCATAACCTGGCCTTTTGGATGAGGGTATGTGTAGGATCATGATGGGCCAAAAAGTGGCGATATGTAAGTAATATGATGGCCCATGTGGCCGACAACTTTTTTTTACCAAAAATTGATTACACAATAGGGTTTTTAAAGGAGATCCTCAGCTTTCCACCAATATAAATTATTCTTTACTTTGAATTTAATAAATAATTATTATTCATTTTCTATTTGAATTACGACTAAAGTCCTAATTGATAGGTTGATTGAAAAACATCTATAACTTTCAAACGGTATCACATTTTTTGAATCTAAAACATTTGTCACTTTCTATGCTTCATATAATATAGGATAAAAAATAATTGAATTTCATGAAGTTTTGACCAAGTTAAGGTGGTTAGACATACAAGTTTTTATATTTTTTAAAAATTGTAATAAAAAATTCATAATTAATTATTTACCTGGAAAAAATTATGAAAAAATATGCATCACATCAGTACATGAGTCCTGTACTTATATATAAAATCTTATAAATAAATATTATCAATTTATTGTTGTTAGGGTGGTCAAAAAAACTTCTACTTCTTATTTTTTCCTTGAAATTTAAGTACTACTGCATTGAAATTTCAATTTTTCAACAAATAATTTTTTTATAAAATAAACCTAGTAGTTTATAAACTACATTCAATTTGCTATAGATTATATTCTTACATATTTTTGAAATAATATAGATAACTAATTCAAATTTTTATGTTAAGTTTCCTAACTCTGATTTTTTGAATTTTCATCGCCACTTAAGGGCCTATTTTTTCCATGATGATCCTGCACATACCCACAAGGCTCTAGACTTTCTACCAGATGTTGATACTTATTCCATGGTTGTGTTGAGAAGTTTTAGAGATTTTCTTCAATGAAATGGCCACTTTTTTTATTCTACTCAAAAAATCTACTTTTGGGTGTAGTTAATTCCTTTGCATGTACATGTAGTTAAGGATTTTCCATTATTGTTGGTCCACTAAATTCTACCATCGGGGTGATACATGTGGATTTTGGATCTATATCCCTTAGGAATGCTAAAAATTCCATGATAATGGAATTATTACATAATCCCTACCACCTTTTTCATAAAAAAGCTAATTGGATTGGAAAGCATGCTTTTAGCTATGACAAACATGCTTAAGTAGTGCAAGGTACTTTTGTTAAGATGTGCCTATTTAATTATTTAGAACTTAATGCATCAATATATTTCTTTTCAAATAAGAAAGCTAGTTAGCGTTGATGATGACAAAGGATACATGACGATGATTGGCCTATGCGATTATTTACTCCCAACACCCAAATTTATTTTTCAAGATTCTTGTTATATTTTTTGTATGATTCATTTCCCTCCTGTTGCTTTGGTATTTTCTCCATTGTTTTCTATCCAAAAAATAGACTTCCCGTTGGTTTATTTTTTCAGCACATCTTTTATATAAATAGCTATGCCACCTTATTACAAAATTTATTGAAAAAATAGCTTTTTAAGTTTAGCGAGATTTTGTTCCTATCTCCCATTCCGCTACACTCTAGTGCTTTGTCATATTGTCGGCTAGCCTAGGAACTCCTATTCAACTTCTACCATGAAGGCCACAATATTCCTTCATGGGGGAGGTCACCTGTGAAAAAATTATGTTCCTGGTGAAGAAGTGTAACTGCCTTGGTGTCGTTGCATTCAAGTGGGTAATTGGCCTAGACTATATTGAAGATGAGAACTAGTTGAGAAGAAATTGCAATGTTGTTTCTCACATTGTTGCTTCCTTGCTCAACCTGAACATCACCAAGCCCATGATAATTTAATTGTTCCACTAGATCTTTGAATCCATACTGCTAGAAGGTCTCTATGAAATCATACAAGTGGCTATCCCTAGTGTCGGCATTTTGAGCGCCATGGACATCCACATGCATGTCAATTATGGGATAGATGTATTATAGTTGTCTTTCCTCTCTAACTTCTGCACCATGGACCTTGATGGGCATCATTCAATATATTTTACAGTGGCCAACTGCCTACTATGGGAGTATGGCATGGAAAGCATTTTAGGGATTGACTGGAGAAAACACTTTGAGTTTCTAGTATATAGTCACGACAAGGAGAACTGAGGTCCATGTTGTGTGTTCACCCCCTTTTTCATCTAGACAATGAAGAAGATGAAGAGGAACCTGATGATGATCTAATTTGATTGTGTGACAATGGTTGAAGGCTTATCTTTTACTATTTTTTGCATGTTGCCTCCTTTTTGTTTCTTTTTTCTTTGTGACTCTTTTTGGGTTTGCTCGAGAGAGCTTCATATTTAAATTTGAGCCTCAAGCTTGTATTACATTATATTTTTTTGATGAGCATAATATAATACAATAATTTTCCACTTCCTCTATGTTATTCACATGGATTATTCTCAAAATTAAAATGTATTTATATAGAAATTTTTACATATGGTACATAAGTGTGAATTGTTTTAAAGAACTTGCACATTTTAATGGAATGATTTTAGATAGATATTGTTCACCAGTATATCCATAATGTTACCTTATGTATCTTCAAGTTCATACACATTATTTTCCTTGAACATGCTGATATGGAAGGGTCCCTTCCATAGTGCTTCAAATTTTGTATGTTGTCCTAGTTTCATAGTGTGCTCATTCTACTTTAGTACTAGGATCCCTTCCCTAAAATATGGGTTTGAGCTTTTTTCATTGAACCATCATTTTACTATCGGTTAGTGATCGATCATGCATCCAAGCCTTTTATTTGTCTTCCTTGAGTTTGAGGAGATCTTCCAACCTTACTTCCATCTCATCGCTTTCCTCAATCTCCAAGGATTTTAGTAGTTGCAAATTAGGGATCTCTATGGAAAAAGGTAAAAATATCTTTTCCATATACAAGTTCATAAGGAGAGGCCTTCAGGATCTTCTTGTGTGTAATTTTCTATGCCCATAGAGAAGCTTGCACGTGCTTGTTCCAACCCCTTTATCACTTTGACCCGATGCACTTGATCAGTTTAATTAGGTTTTTGCTAGTTGACTCAACTAACCCATTTCCTTACGGGTAGTAATTTGATGAATTTTTAAAGGTAAAACCCATGTTTTATAGTGAAATGTGAAATCCCCAAACTTACAAAATCTTGTGTGTTGTTGGATATGATGGTTGTTGGTGAACTGAATCTAGTTACCAACTTTTCAAGGAAGTTGATGATCTCGCCCTCTATAGGATTTATTAGTGTGACAGCCTCTATCCACCTTGTAAAGTAGTTGGTCGTCGTAAGGATCCACTTATGGAAAATAATTGAAATATGATTTATTATCATAAAAAAATCCAAACCCCATTGACCAAAGGGTTCCTTAGTTACAATTGGTCTCAAAGGTAAGGCAAAATTATTTATTTTTCCAACAAAATATTGGCACTGAGTACACTTTTGCACTAGATGGTGCAGTTCAAAAATATGGAGGGCCAATAATACCCTACTCACATTATCTTTAAGGCAATAGTCTTGGTGGAGAAATTTCCACCCTCATGACTTCTATGAAATTCATTAAGAACTCTTTCTGCTTTTGGCTTATTCAAACATTAGAGAAGGACACCATCATAATTTCTTTTAAGTAAGATAGCTTCAATTAATAGAAACTTGGTGCATTGTAGTCAGTAGTATCATATTTTGTGAAATGAAATATTGGTTTGGTAATGCCCCTTTTGCATATATTGCATTTTATCTATCATCCAGGACTCATAAGACTCAAACTAGTTTGTGTAAATTTGATCGATCTCATTTTCATCTATGGAACTTGATTCTTGCACAAGATATTTGCACAAACCTCCTTCCCGAACCATCTTGGTTTGTCTAATTTCGTCATCATACTCTAGGATCTTGGTGATCCAGTTCTCCCTCTTCTCAATTATCTTGCCTTCAATGATATACTCTAGAAGATTGGGATGTGTAATGAGAATGGTTATTCTATTGGCTGACAACAAGTGTTAGAATTTTTTTAGGGTTTTAACAATAGAAAAATCCTACTTTTCAATAAAATTATAATTGGCTTCATATCCTTTAAGAGTTCTTGAGTGAAATGTGATAGGATGCTCTCCATTATTTCCTTCATCCTTCTGAGTGGGTAGCAAAGCTATGATATTTTGGCCATTTTATACATAGAGTAGAAAATATTTGCAAAAGTCTAGGTTAGCCAACATCAGAGTGAAATATATAGCTACCTTTTTCTTCTCGAAAGGTTCTTTTCCTTCGAGGGTCCATTTGAATTTTAGGTTCTTTTTTAGCATCAATATGATAGGTCTCGTGATGCCTATAAAGTCTAAAATGAACTAGCTAGAAAATTTGATCTTTCCTAGAAAAGACTGTAGCCCTTTTTGATTCACTGGTAGGGGAAAATCCATTATAGATCTGACCCTTTCAGTTTCTATTACTATTCCCTCCTTTGATACTACAAAACTAAGTAATTTTCATTGGGACACTCCCAAAACACATTTTTTGGGATTCAAGGAAATCCCAAATCATTGAGACTTTTGGAAAACCTTTTCCATATGATCAAAGTGATCATCCTTTGAATTTGAAAATACCATTAGTTCATCCAGATATATTAAAATAATTTGATTAATCAATCCTCTGAAATAAATATACATTTCTCATTGAAAAGTCACACCAGCATTTGAAAGTGTGAATGGAATTTTTGAGTATGCAAACATTCCCTACATAGTGGTAACTATTGTTTTAAGTTGTCACATTCCTTTACATATACCTGGTTATAACCTGAGAAACCATCAAGCAATAAAAGCATCTCTTATTTGGCCACACTTTGTAGGATCTTCTCCATTGTTGGCAAAGGGTAGTGGTTTTTGAGCGAGGCTTTATTCAAATATGTAAAATCAAAATAGAGCCTAATATCACCATTCTTTTTCTGAACTATTACTAGATTAGACACCCAAGTGGAATGCTTAATTGGATATACTATCCTTGATTCGATCAATTTGGTGAGCTCTTTTGCCATCAACGCTTTGACCTTCAAATTGACTAGCCTTTATTTTTTAGAATGGTCTTTGATCCTTTAGAAATTACAATAGTATGTTGAATTATTCTCATATCATACCCTCTAAGATCATCATAGATCAAGGCTACAACACTATCATATCTAGAACATAGATCCTTTAGTCTTTCCTTAACCTTCCGAAAAATGCCCCTTCCAACTTTTAATTTTCTGCCACTTCTAACATCAAGCTCTTCATAATCCCTCACATTTGTAGTGAACCTCTATTTTCTATTTTATGCATCTTCATAGTCAAAAATATTTTCAACAGAGATTAAACCTCAAGGAATCTTATTTCCTTTTAACTCGATAACCTACCCTTTAGGAGATTCTACACTTGGCTGTAAATAGTTGGAAGCTCTTCCTAATTTGAGTAAAAGGGTAGGGATCTGAAAATCATCATCAAATACTTGCCAATTTTGATCATTTTTGAGAATTACTAGTCAGACGATAATGTTTAGTGCATTCTAATTTGTTGTTGAATAAAAAATTAGTTCAAATTGCAAACCGATTGAAGCCATCCAATCAGTGACACTATTTTTAAGATCAGGGAGTAAATCGTATATTAAAATCTTAAAAACACTCAATCAAATCCCATTCTGATGTTTATATGACTTCATTCTTATATTCTTTGCAACGGGTTGCCCACGAACCTAGCTCACAACTAACTCTAAATATCTGAATGCTTGAATTTTCTTTACACCCATTTTCTCTTCAAGAATCAGAACATGAACCAAGGGTTCATATTCTACATCATTTTTCAAGCACGAAAACTGAAAATGAAAATCCTTGAGGGTCTTTGATACTATAAAGGGCATTAGTTGGACACCTGCTCCATAACCATTTTTTCATTTGGCACCATAAAAATATAAGGTCCATAGATGGTTTTCACCCAAATCATATCTCTCCCGATCCTTTATCGATTTCAAAAAGATTTGATTGTCATCGAAGATCACATAGGTGTAGTCTTGTTGCATGAATTTTGTTGAATGGGTTAGAGTCGATGAATTAGTTGAGGAGGACCTCCTCTTAGACAGTCTGGTTACCCGTGTTTTATTTGTCTTCCAACATATCTACACAATATATCTCCCTTTACAAGGAGTTATGTGTTTCTTCAAATCATAGGACTGCATTATCTACGCTGTGTTTTGGATGCAAAAATTCGAATGGAATTTTCATCTTCACCCCACGCTTGGTCCTTAATTCTAGGTGGGACCAATTGAGAACCAAATATCCATCAATATTTATGGTGAAATCTCTTGAAAGACACATCTCGAATACCGAGTGAATGTCTATCACCACTATTTCTTGTGTGACCATTTGGCTTGGACATGAGAAGAGGGTTAATGGTTGATCTCTAATGTGACCTATGGTAAAAACCTTCTTCCCATCTAATTGCATGATTCCCCTCTCAAGGGGCTCATACATAAGTTTCAGGGCATTGAATACTTGTTTTGGCATGATCATTGTATTAGCTCTTGAATCAATCATGTTATTATGAAATTTTTTATCTCCCATAATAAGTGTTAAAATGAAAGGTGTGGGATTTAACTTGCTTACATCTTTCTCTTTTGAATTTTCCTTGACATTCTCATAAGCTGTGACTTTTGAAGTTTGATGGTTTGGTGTAGGTTATTGATCTTTATCTTGATTACATTATAGGGTCAAATCTATCTATGATATTTGTTCTTCCTTCTTTAATGCTTCCCAAAGTAACATCTTAAGTTTAAGAATGGATATGACATCCCACAAAGATACATTAGCAGTTGTCTTCTTCAATTGTTCCACCACATTGAGTATTCCAATTGGTTATAACTTGGGTTGAAATGGTGGTATCTCTCTTGTCTTTGGATGAAAATGATCAGCCATGAATGGGCTCGACATCTTATCAAACTCCTTCACTAGAAATAGTGGATTTCACATCTACTGAGTAGGTTGGTCAGTTACCTACAGAGCCTTCCTTTCTTGCAACTATGATTGACATAACTGAGGTCACAACGGATTTTTTTGTACGTATTCTTCCATCAGCCTTCTTTTAGATCTTATTTTGTAGTCTAATTGTACTTCTACAAAACTAGTCATCGGAGCTTCATTCAAAAATAACACATCCTCTTCCTCCATCCATGAAAATAACAATTGGTCTAGCGCAATATCTAGTTCTTGATTTGAAGACATGCCTTACATTTTCACTTTAAAGAAGGCATTTTCCATTTCAGGGGAGTCATATTCTTTCAAATTCGAGAGTGTTCCCTTGTTCCTTTGTTCTTCTATCTTCTATTGCATATTTCCCCTCAAACAATTTTGAGGCATGTGACTATCATTGCATGGTAAGTGCCATATGTTCTCATCTTCTGCCAGATTGTTCTAGCATGGGATCAACTCTTTACTCTGGTTGTCCTTGACTATCTATAGCAGCATAGTGATGGGCACTATATGGTTTACGAATGCCATTTTTTGACCTCCTCCTTTAAATGGTCCTTGGTATGTGTTTTGTTGATAGGATGGATTTCTCCCCTGATAGGTCTACGTGGATTTCTTCGGAGGCTCCGCTTGTCATTGTTTGATGAAAAATAACTCATTAGAAATGTATTACATGAGACTCTTCATATCATTGATGTCTATTGCTAGAGAAGAAAATCTTGATGTTCTTGAATGCATATTGGGGTACATGTACGTGGATTGTGGCATGGCCGATATCACCACTTTTTGTAGTGGAAGTGCTTCAAGTAGCTTATTCCTGAGGACCACCACATATTTCTATGAATATAGGCATCATAGGTCATGGTGGAAGCTTTATAGCATCAATCAAACTACTCTTTGCACACACAACCAAATCGTATGCATTGGTTAAGATATCCCCTCCCATAAAGGTTATCATAAGTACGATGTCTGAATTGAAAGCCTTCAGGTAGAACATAAATTCCATCACAGTTGGGGGTCGAGCAGTCACAAGGATTCTTTGCTAGGTTTTGTTAAACCTGGTGTTGAAGTCACTCATGGCCTCTTGTGGGGCTCTTTTGATAGTGATAATTAATGTAGTAACAAAGAGTGATCTCCCTTCTCTGAGAAGCATTCAAAATCAGAAGTCAAAGATTGATATCAATCTTGAGCTTTTCCTTTCAAAGAGGTGAACAATAGCCTAAGAGAGATTTTTCTTGCGCTATGTTATGTGCCCTATATACCTTCGCTATATCTTGGAGGTGTATAGAGGGAGTTTTGAAGTCCTATCCAAAATTTTGGGAATAGACTTGAAGGTTTTAGTGGGTATGATAGGTCACACTTCTAGGAGCATAGGATCCGAATCAGCTATGTGAGCCATGGATAATAGATTCCTATGAATCAGATATTTTTTTTTTTGATTTGGAAAGCTCGACCTCCAAGTGGAGTAGATAAGGCTCTAGATCTTTGGCTCTTACTTCTCACTCTACTACTCATTATAGGTGATATAAAACTTCTAAGTCTTCTTCTCCTAGATACCAAGGCAGGTAACTGGGAGTATTGGAAATGGCCTCTTGAGGATGCTCTTCTCTGGATTCTAGGAATAAATTTTTTAGCTTCTCTCCTTGCCTTGATTTAAGAAATATTTTGGACATCTAATTAGACGTTTGAAAATTTTTTTGTCCGATTGGGTGTTCCAAAAAAAGAACTGTTGATCATCAAATATTTCACCTCTCTAATAGCCTTATGGGAAATTCAATGAGTGAGGGACCAATTTGCACCTCACTAAATACCTCATGGATTTTAATAGAAAACAAGCTCTTCTCTGAGCTTGGAGAGAAAGGTAGAAGGAAATGTAAATATAAAACATGAAAATGGTGATACACCAAAGCTTCTACAATATTTCCAACCCAATTATTTTTCTATGAATGATATTTTAGATTAATAATGCCATAGCCCTTCATTGTTGAGAAGAGAATGAACATCAAATGCTAAATACAAGTACAGTGTAGTCTTTCAAATCTCCTCGTGAGAAGTGCTCATTAAGGTTTGATCAAGCATAAAAGTTCCAATAGTTAATAGAAAAACATCTAGAAATTGTGTAAACCATTCCATCTTTTATAGCATAATATGAAGAAACCATAACCCTTAAAGAAACTAGAGAAGTTCAATGGACATGATCCAATTCCTATAGGTTATTATTATATTATATAAACTTACAACATGGAAATCAACTACTCAAACTATTTGAATTAAGCTTAAAATAGTGTTTTATTCTAAACAAAAACATAAATAAGGAACCTCACAAAGACCATAAGATGTACAATTTCAAATACTTCTTCCAAACAAATTATGCTTAACTATCAAATGAAATTTTAAACAAAGGTCAGATTCCAATCCAATAATATTTTGAGTTAAAAAAATATAAAATGCCAGAGAAAAGTAGTTTTTTTCTAGCTTTTAGCCTATGAAAATAATTCTATAAGGAAAACTAAAATAACTTCTTTTTCCAGAAAAAAAGGAACTCCTTTTTGTTGTCGCCCCCTATTTATAGATGAAAAGGGAGAACCACCACCAATGTCCTTGAAGTAAATACTTCTAGATTCAAGCATCGAATAGTTCATGATTTGATCATAGATTTTTGATTAGGTTAGACAATATTTGATCATTAATTCCCAATTGCCTCATTTATGTCATTTAGATATTTAGCAAAAAATTCTATCTAAAAATAATAGGATCCTAGAAAATTTCTTGGGAAAATCTAGTTGACCAATCACATAGGTTGACGATGCCAACTCAAAGGTTCCAGCCTAAAAACAAGGAAAACCCAACATGCTCCAACAAAATCCAAAAAGTGATTTATCCTTTAAAGCACAACCTACCCAAAGTGAAGAGATGACATGTCGAGTGGGTGGGGAATCTTAGATTTATGAAAATAGCCTTAGAGAAAATCCTCGTCGAGCTAACATGTGCCCCAAATTTTTCTAGAATGTAAGAGAATAAATAAAATACGTGCAACCACCATGTGGTGCATTGTGTGCCTTTTGTAACAACTTTATCTTTAAGCGTGGATTCATCCTAAAGCTAAAAATCTATAAAAGATGAAAATCAAAAGAAGATTAAGGAAAAATTGCTTCACAAAAACAACATAATAGCTTCAAATTATTTTTCAAAATAATATAAATTCTCTAATGCATATACCGAAAAAGACTTCTCAACCATGCATGCAAGACACATCATTCAAAGTAAAATAAAAATGAAAAAGAGATCCTCATGCCTATTATCTCTTATCCAAACTGAAGATAGCAATTCAACCCTCTCCAACGACAATTAGCATGATAATGAGCTTCCCGATTTAATGTCATGAATAACTCTATCTCACTTGTTTATATCTTACTTCAATCAAACTATAGCCTTATATCTAAATATAACCTTCTCACAAATTATAAGAACTTGCTTCCTTTATCTCTCTAAATGCAAAGAAAAGTATGGTTGTAAAATACATAATTATGAATTGCAAAAGATTTATTATCTTATGGAGGAATGTTTCCCTCAAAAATGAAATGGTTCAGCTATTTATAGAGAAAACAATCAACCTCAAAGCCTACAATTTAGGCATGTTAATAGATAACAAATTTCATGGAATGCAACACATGAATTTTTTTATAAAGGTGGTGACTTCACAAACTAATACTCATTATAATCACCTACAAGTCAACTTGTTTTGTGAAAATAATTTGAATAACTATTCAATAAGAATATGCATAATTAAAATTTTCACAATGAGAAGAAATCAAAATCAACTCAAATACAAAGGTGGCACCATTTCTATTGTTGGGTCTAGTTTATGTTTCAATTTTGACAGAGTTTATTATCCATTTGTTGCAGTTGTCATAGATTTTGATGCTTGGATGTTCATCTTTTCTATGATATTTCCTCAAACCCATAGTCATTGGGGATAAGCTTATTTTCATAACCTTTAAGTAAAATTGACATACTATATGAACCATCTATGTTAATTTTACATGTGGATTAATGAATGTCACTTTAGGATAGTTACAAATATGTAGTTGTTGTGTGTACTAATATTGTCATGTAGATATAATTAGAGGCCTCCAATTGAGGAAGATTCTATGAGCTATTCATTCACCATACTGGTCAAAAAGGTGATCATTCAATGAGGGAAGACTCTCAATGATAGAAGATTCCTCATTCAAATTGAAATTGTAACCTCCTTGTAAATGGTCTTAGTTTTCTATTGAACGAATATAGGCATTACTATTGTGCTAAATTTGCATTAAGGAAAACCTATTTGACCAAATTCTACGCATGTGTAACCACCTCTCCACTTTTTATGCTTTCCCTAAAGTGGTGTCCTCTTGATCTATTGGAGTTGTCTGCCTTACTAGGTGATTAGTTAGTATCTTTTTTCCTATAAATAAGAATCAGATGCTCCTTCTTACAAGGTTGATTAATCTGATGATGTACTTGCATTCTTAGTTTTTCAGTAATATAGTCATGTTGCTTGAGTGTAATCATGTTTTCAAATGAATAAAATAAAGTTATAAGTTCATGCATATGAGTTTACACTTGTTTTAAGGGATACTCATCCAAGGGGGGCCAATTGGTGAGTATTATGTCTCTTACTTTACTTTAGTTATTATTTTTTGTTCAGTAATTTGTTAAAAATCTAACATTGTCTATTCCTATAGCCACTAGAATTCCATTATGTGTTTGTTCTTGCAGCCAAAGTAGACAGAGTAGTTTCCTATTTGTTCACTCAAATTTTCAATTGTCTTGCATTTCAGCTTATTATAGTTATCGGTTGATGCTCATCACTTATGTTATTTCTTTCCAAGAAATTTAATTTAAACATTGTGTCTTTCTTAGCTATTGGATGAATATGGCTACTTTGGATTCCTAATGCACATACTGTGCTGACCCATTTCAAGTTTGTGTCCTTGATTTGACACTATAAATGCACCTTCATGATGATTAAGACAAATTTTTCAGGTTAGATGTCTAATCTTTGAATCACAACTCTAAGGGCTTACTTGTTGAATCATTGTAGGAGGCCAACATTTTTGACATCGTTGTCGAGGATAGTGTCAAACTAGGGAGTTCTTTAGAGTCATTGATAGTTTTTCTTGTTGTAGTATCTATGGAATTTTGTTACTAGTATACCCCTCATTTAGGAAACTAATGACCCCCCTACTATTTTGCCAATTTTTTGTGTGAGCTAACTGATAGTGAGTTGATACTGTATGCATAGAGGAAAGAGGAGAGATGCTCATGGGGGATTCATTTCTAACAATATTGATCTATTCCAGATAGTTGAATATCATAACTTGGCAAGATATGAAAAAGAAGAAGAGACACACCCCTTTGGTGATACATTTTTGGATCTAACTAGTTTTGAAGTTTCCTCTAAAAATGAAAATCTGATTGAGAACCCCTTTTATTTGGAACTTCATCAAGAAAGCATGGGTGATGCAAATAGAAATAGATCTAACCAACCATATTTTCCTTTCCCCATTGTTCATCAGAATGAAGTAGACAACCTCAAAAATATATTTTCTTCATTCCTTCCTAAGTTCTATGAGCTTTTCATAGAATATCATGATACATTCTTGTTTGAGTTTTATATACTCTATAGGAGTGATGATTATACCACTGATTCCCATAGGATTAAGCTATTCCCTACCACCTTGAAAGAAGCCACATTAAGATGGTTCATGAGCATAGGAAGAAACATTGTGGAGACTTATGAGGACATGAAGAAAAAGTTCCTTGAGAAATACAAGGAGTATTGTAGGGGTAGTCACATGAGAGGAGATGAAATTTTTAGGATGCAGCAAAAGGAAGATGAGAGCCTCAAAGATTACATTTCAAGGTTTCTATTTTTTCTACAAAAATCTCCACACCATATACTCAATGAAGAATCACAAAATATTATTTTCTTAAGAGGAATTAATGACAACTATATAGATGCCTTAGACTTTATGGGAGGAGGAGATGTCACCCATGTTCAGTAGGAGGACATCAAGAAGATATGTCAAAACTATTCTAGGGTAGCTTCAAAGAAAGGGAGAGCTTACCAATCTTCCATAGGTAAGTCATCTACCAATGGATTTTAAAGGATGAAGATTAATCACTTATTAGTAGACTTGAAGCAAGACATCATAAAAAATATGCCTACTCAACTAGATACACTTGAGGCCAAGAAGAAACAAGAGGAGGTAGAGGCAATCTTTGCAAGATATTTCCCTCGTTGCAGAAAAAAGAAGGACTACAGATGTAAGATGATAGATAATATTGATAACAAGCATATGGCACCCAAGTTCAAGCCAATCCAGGGTGAAGATGATCAAGTCTACAATGTTGTACAAAGGAGGCCATGGGCTCCAAGACAAGGCATGCCACCAGATCCACTATCTTTTATTGGACCATATTTTAATTCTTATTCATCTGGTAACCAATGGAAACCCCTATATCCATCCAATTATGGAGGATATCCACCATAGCCTTGGAATAACCCTCCAAATTATTGGACCAATAACTAGAAATCTCCACCCAAATGGCAATAACCTCAAGAAAATTGGTAGCAATTTCAAGGAAATTGGCAGCCACCTCTAGGAAACTAGTAGCAAACATCTCAATTGAGGTGGGATAGCAATGGCCAAACAAGAAAACCAATTACATGTAACCACCTTCTCAGCCCTATAAGTTTGTTATAATGCCTCCTCATAATAGTTCAAGTTCAAATGCACCTAAACCTACTTAGCTCCAAACTTAGCCCACACCTAACCCAAATAATAAACCAATATAATAGCTGATATACTTTGTTGATCCAAATCAATTCCTTGCATATGTTGTGAGTGTAAGTTACATCCACTTGTGTTCAAGAATTACTTTTCCAGCTCCTTCCACACCCATTATTATTGAGCTTCCTATGGAATAAGAGGAGCCTTTGAATGTCCCCATTCAACCAACTTCACTTGAAAATATTGAACCAGTCCTAGTCAAGCGGACTGAACCAAAACCACCATTTCCCTAGACATTGGAAACTATGAAACAAAAGGTAGAGAAGGAGGACACCACTTTTTACCCCTTTTAGATTAGTCGAAGGATATATGTGTCCAAATACCTCTATTTTTGGCCATAAAATATGTTACCATATATGGCAAAGAAATCAAGGAAACATGCCTTAAGAAACTAGGTAAGAAGAAGAAAGATACCACTACAATTCATGTTGTGGGACAACAGACTGACATCATGATTGGGAAAGTGACTATTCCCAAATATAATGACCTAGGGAGTCTCGTGGTAGGAGTTATTAGAAATGGGATTCAGATAAAGAATGCTCTGATTGATTTGGGAGCAATAATAAATGTAATGACTAAGGACATCCTACAACAACTAAATTTTGTAATGAGACCTACTCCTACTATCTTGGAGCTTGCTGATAGTTCTATAGTTAAGCTTGATGGGATCATAGAGGATCTTGTAGTAACTCTAGACTCTTGGGAGTACCCAACAGATTTTATGATTATTTCTCCTAAAGCCACACTAGGTGGGTACCCCATTATTCTTGGAAGGCCATGGTTAGCAATAGAAAATTCCTAGATATTGGATGTTGAATAGGAGACATTACCATTTTTGATGGAAAGAGTACCAAAAATCTTGTTCTCTACCCCCTTCTTAACCATCCTATGATAGGAATGATCCCATATAGCCGCATGTTGGTGAAGAGGATGATGAAGTTAATTTTGTGGTATAGTTTATGATGTTAATCAAAATTTCTTTCATGTAGTTTCAAGATGAAGATGAAGTATTGTCTAACATAATTTATAACCATTGTGAGGTAGAGGAAGAATCATCCTCTCATGTATCTTATTTTGTTGGTCCAGTGAAGACACTCCTACTTGCTCTTCCTATAGTCAAACTTCATATAGCAATAGGTATGTATCATAAATTTTTTCCACATGAACTTGAGGTACCAAGAATTAGTGAAGAAAATATGATAGACTTAACTACACAAGTGTAGGTGTTAGGAGGAAAATATCTAAATATTAACAACAAACTAAGTGAAGAACGATAGTTGTCATTGGAAAACTTACTAAGGGCCCACCAGTGTGTATTTGTGTGGTACTATCATGATATGAAGGGATTGGAACCTAAGCTTTGCACTTATAGGATATACATAAGAGATTATTGTACACAAGTGAGGCAACCACAAAGAAGAATTAACCCTACATTAAGAGAAATTGTAAAAGGGGGAACTATAAAAGTTGTTGGATATAGTATTTATCTACCCCATTTCAGATAGCCAGTGGGTGTCCCCATTGGTGATTGTGCCCAAGAAAGGAGGGAAGGGGCGATTTTTTGTTGATTATAGGTAACTTAATTCTACCACCAAAAAGGACCATTTTACCTTACCTTTCATAGATCAGGTTTTGGAATCACTTGCAGGAAATTAGTACTTTTTTTTCTAAATGGATTCAACGGCTATAACCAAATCCAAATTGCATCAAAGGACCAGGAGAAGACCACCTTTACCTATCTATGGGGGACCTTTTCCTACTCATTACTTCCATTTGGCTTATGCAATGCACCTGAAACTTCTTAGAAGGAAGTCATTAGCATATTTTCAGACATCTCTCTTGATTCCATAAGAATCTATATGAATGACTTCACTACCTATAATGCTGATTTCAATGAAGCATTGGGAAATATCAAGAGTCTCCTACAAAGATTTGAAGACCAAAATTTATCTTTAAATAGTGAAAAGTACTTCATGATGACGTAGAAAGGTTTATTTTGTGGCCGCTACATCTCTCACAAAGGAATTCAAGTAGATCCTTCCAAAATTGAGGTGATCACCAATCTACCTATCCCTACAAAATAAAAAGATAATAAAATTTTCTTAGGACATGTAGCTTATTATAGGAGGTTCATCAAAGACTTAAAAAAAATGGCAACACCATTGTATAATCTCCTAACTAAAGATGCTTAATTCTAATGGACAAAAGACTGTGACAAGGCATTTTTTTACTTGAAAGTAGATTTAACACATGCACCTATACTCAAGGATCCTAATCAGGAGCCTCCTTTTCAAATAAATATAGATGCATCAGACTATGCTATAGGAGCAGTCTTAGGACATAAAGAGGGAGCTATTGAAAATGTTATTTATTTTGTCAACAAAAATCTGCAGGGAATTGAATTCAACTATATAGTGACAGAAAAAGAAATTTTGGCAGTGATCTATACCCTAAAAAAATTTAGGCACTACATAATATGCTACTAGATCTTTGTGCATACCAATCATGCAGCCATTAGATACCTCATGAGTAAATCCTTGATATCAGGTAGGCTAGCAAGATGGTTATTGTTGATGTAGGAATTTTACATAACCATTGTGGATAAACCAGGGAAGGCCAATATTTTTGCAAAATTTATTTTGAGGAAGACTACATTAGAGGAAAATCAAGTCATATATGACTCTTTCCCTAATGAGCATTTATTTTCCATCAGTGTGCAGACACCTTGGTATGCTGACAACTAAATATTTGGTCACAAGGAGAGTTCCTTCTCACTTCTCTCCAAAAGAGAGGAGGGTGCTCATCAAATAATATTTTCTTTTCTCATGGATTGTTGGATTTTTGTTCTACACTGGAATAGACCATGTCATGAGGAGATGTGTGAGGGAAGATGAGACATATGAATTTTTTCATGCATGTCACAATGAACCATATGTAGGGAAATTTGCAGCCAATAGGACACCAATGAAGATGTTGAACATAGGATATTATTGTCCCACACTCCACAAGGATGTAGGGAGATATACAGGGAAGTGTGACAAATGCTAGAGGATGGGCTAACCCACCAAATATGATGAGATTCCACTTTACCCCCAATTAGTAATTACTCTATTTGATAAGTGGGGAGTGGATTTTGTAGGACCCATTGATCCTCCATTAAAGGGTAAATCCAATATATTGGTATGCACTGATTATGTAACCAAGTGGGTAGAAGTTAAGGCCATGAATCATGCAAGAGATAATAACGTTGCATAATTTTCTTATGAGTAAATTTTCACATGATATGGGGTTCTAATTGAAATAGTGACTGATCAAGGGGCATAATTCACTTCAACCCTTATTACAACACTGATCAATGATTACAACATTAAGTACATGAAGTCTAACTCTTATCACCCTCAGACGAATGGCCAAGTTGAGGTGACCAATAGAAAAATTAAAGTCATTCTAACCAAGAAAGTGGCTATCCATAGAAAGGATTGGGAAAGGAAGCTACCAAAAGTTGTTTGGGCCTAGAAAATTACTTGGTAAACAACTACAGGGTTCAATCCATTTGAATTGTTGTATTGAAAGATAGATATGATGCCCATTCAATTTGAGCATAAGTCTCTTAGGACTGCAGTAGACTTGGGGATGGATATCTCTGAGGCACAAAGGGATAAAATCATGCAACTAAATTCTTTGGATGAGATGAGGAAGGTAGCCTTGCATCACATAGAGGTAGTGTAGAATCAGAGAATAAAGTGGCATGAAAAATTAATAAAGGATAAGAAATTCTAGCCAAGTGACTGGGCACTGCTTTATGACTCAAGGTATCAAGATAATGCAAGATAATTGCAAACAAGGTGGCTACAACCATATGAGGTTGCTGAAGTATTTTCCAATGGATTTCTTTAGCTCACTAGCATTGACCTTGTCAAATTTAAGTTTCTTGTCAATGGCCATTTTCTTAGGTTGTATCACAAGCCAACTTCCAAGGAGGAATTCCTACAACAATTCACTCAGCATGCAACACCCAAAATTCCTGTAGTCGAAGGAAAAGAACCAATTGTCCCTCCTTTTGGCTAAATAAGGTATCTAACTTGTCATAATAAATAATGTCACTTTATTGGGGGTCCACTTCTTCACCCATCCACCCATCCATCTCCACATTTCTCTCTTTTCCATCACACCGCCATCATTTCACTTCATTCCATTTCACCTCATTCCACTCCACTTTCATTAATTGCTAAACTGATTTCTTAAAATTTGTTGATACTTTCTCCATAATATTTGCAACAAATATTCCATGAATTTAGGTACGTACACATCAATTTTTTATATCTTAATTATCTTTTAGTACATAAATCTAATTGTTGTACATTAATATGGATTTTCTCCATAGCATGTAATTATTCCCTGCCTCTATCAAATCATCATTACCACCTCATATGTGAGGACACATGTGCAAATTTAGGTTATAGGGGGGAAGTGTGAATACCATGTCCATGTGTCTATCTGTATTGGTTCACATCAGTAAAGTTTAAATTACTGAGCTGATTTAAATTTTGAGTAAGATGACGGCTCACATGTGTGAAATGACTTGAACTGCCACCAATTTTCTTGATCATAGACTTCATTTATTACTCCTTTACTGCCTTTATTTCTCTTATCATAATATTAAGCCAAAAAGGTAAAATTCAGATGACATTGGTGTTGGAAATTTAGCAGCATTATAGGAAGGATAATTTTAGCTTTTAGACAAAGATTGCAGAAATGGAAACTTTGCAGAGCGATTGTTTGATTTTAGACAACTGAACAATGGGAGGTGGGTTAAGTTAAAATGAACCCACAACTCATGATGTATTACTACAAGATGCACCTTGCCTAATCGAGTTAAGAAATTGTGGATGGTTAGATGTTTTCCTGAAACTAAGTATTTTAAATGAAGACGTTGTGTTAGAATTTTCCTAGACATTGTCTGAAGGAAAGACCATGATAAAAGGGTTCGAGGTCATAGGTATTGAAGAAAGGATAGTAAAATTTATAGGGTTGTCTACTAATGGTGAACATTACCCTAATACTAGAGACGATAGGTCAACTAGGTCTGAATTTATAGAGCTTGGTGACCCTCCATTGAGTGTGGAAAAACAAGGTGCGAAGAGAACCTCTCTTTCCAAGCTATGTAAGCAAGTATTTTTTTATGTTGTGAAGTACATTACTTGTGAATGTTGTTAGTCGAATCTACATTTTGTGCACTTCAAAATCTGAGTCACATGAGGCATGGGAGAAGGATGAATTTTCCAAACGTGCTATACCATCTTCCTTCAATAACGGTAGCCTGACCCAAAAAGGTAGGGATAATTTCCTTTGCCACCATTGTCTGATCAAATTTTTAGTTGAGAAGTCTTTGCATGATGTTTCTGATATGACTTGAGAATAATTCTTGAATAGTGATCTAATTAGATCAGAGAATTTGTGACCTAGGGTTTTTTCTTAACCCATAGGGTTAGTAGGAGAATGAGTAATGTTGGAGCCACTCTTGGAGCCTCAACTTTTGGTGCAAGCCCTAGTGTAAACCCTCCTACAACCAAACAAACCATAGAGATTAGTTCTTCTGAGACAAAAAAAATAAAACAAATAAAGTTCCTCTCTAGATTCTAATGATGACGTTCCTCTTGGCATCCTAATGAGAACTAAGGCACAAAAGGAGGCATAAATAAGGAAGGTAAAATATAAAAGGAAAATGATAGAAAAAGAAGTGGCAATCTCTAAGAAACGGAAGATTGAAACTTTTCTTCCTACAACAAAAGAAAAACATGAAATCCCTCCTAGAAAATCAAGACCATTTGGGCTAGCATTTGGTGTATCTCTAGAGAGAAACCCCAAGCCTAGATAAACATCATGGGAGGGTACAAAAGCTCCAATGGAGCAAGTGAATGTCGAGGAAAAATACATATTTGAGGAAGCAACAAGCATAACACTAACAGATCTTGTTGGTATCGTGGAATAAGTTGAAAGCCAATAGTATGGCGAAAATCAAGAGATCTTGTACTCTTGTAGCAAGAGAAGAAGCAAGATTTCCTAAAAAAGGAACAAGAGGCCATGTAGCTAGAACTAGGGGAACGGTCAGTACCCTTATAGCCAGAATTGGTTGATCAAACATAATCCCTACAAATAGAGCTATACAAGGAGCAAGCGAACATGCCAGGAATTTTTTTTGGTAGGAATACATAAGCCCTCTAATTTTTCAATGCACATGGTAGCCATGAATTTAAGGAAAGAAGTACAAAGGAGGGAAGAAGGATGGAAAGAGGAAAAACATAGCCTAAAGAAAGAAATTTAAAAGAGAGATGAAGAGATTGAAGATAAGAGTAAATAAATTACTACTTTAAAGGAAAAGGTGGATAATATGGCACCCTTAGTACCTCAGATCTTAGAATGAAGGACTCCTCCAAGGGTCTATGCTCTGTATTTAAAGTACAAGCATCTTTCTTTTAAGCTAGCAAGGATTTTTTAAGGTTTGAATCCTTCCATTGAGACTCCTCTTGAATTTTTCAATGCTTATCAGATTGCTACTTTTGAAATGAAGATTTTTTTGTGTGAATTATATTTTCATAATTATGTTGTGACCCAAGACAATGATTGGAATCCACTATTGTATGTTGGAGATGTCAAATTAATACATAATGAAATTAGTTGGGGAAAAAAGCTCAAGACTTATAGGCAAATTAAATCTAACACTCCCCTATCCATCAGGGTTGAATCTAGAAATCTAGGAGAAATTTTAAGGGATTGGCACAAAATTATTTATCGATCAAGCTATGGAAATAAGATCCTATTTGAGAGAGAAGTAGTTTATAAAGAATGTGAGGAGGTAGAAAAAAACCATAGGGGAATCTATAATGGGATACCTGTCACAAAGGTAGAATAGTCTAACTAATGAATTGAAACAAGATCAACCTCACTCTATGCAAAACTATGTTGCAACACTCAAGAGAGTTGATAGATATATATAGATTTGAAGGATGAAGGGACAATTTCAGCTTCCATTAGCTTGGAAGCACATATCCTATTGTGGCCTATGCCAAATTTTAAGTATTATCAGTATGATATAGCTGCAAAGAGACATAGATGGATAGGGTTGGACAAACAACAAGGGTTCTATTGGGACCCTGATTCATGCACAACAAGAACTAATGTAGGATAGCTGGAAGTTACAAATTGCAGGGCACTGAACAAGAAAAAGAGCAACTCTTTCTTTGCTAGAGGACCAACAAAACCTTAGGTTGGGGGAGAGTGATGAGTCTACTTTATCGTTCAATTTTGATAGAGTTTATTATCCATTTCTTGTAGTTTTCATAGACCTAGATGCTTGGATGTTGACCTCTTCTATGATATTTCCTCAAAACCATAGACATTGGGCATAGGCTTATTTTCATAACCTTTAAATGACTTTGACATTCTATATTAACTATTTATGTTAATTTTACATGTGGGTTAATGAATTTCCCTTTAAGATAGTTACATATATGTAGTTGTTGTGTGTACTAATATTTTCATGCAAATATAAATAGAGGCCTACAATTGAGGAAGATTATGCCAACTAGATATTCACCGTAACAGTCAACAAGATGATCATTCAATGAGGGACGACTCTCGATGGTGGGAGATTCCTCATTCAAACTAAAATTTTAATCACCTTGTAAATGGTCTTAAGTGTCTGTTGAGAAAATATAGGCATTACTATTGTGCCAAATTTGTGTTAAGGAAAACATGCTTGACCAAATTTCATGCATGCATAAGATCCACTCCACTTTTTATGTTTTCCGTAAAGTGGCATCCTCTTGATCTATTGGAGTTGACTACCTTGCTAGGTGATTAGAAAGTAGCTTCTTTTCCTATAAATAAGACTCGAATTCTCCTTCTCAGAAGGTTGCTTAATCTAATGATGTACTCACATTCTTAGTTTTTCAGTAATACAGTCATGTTGCTCGATTGTACTCATGTTTTCCAATGAATAAAATAAAGTTATAAGGTTGTGCATTTGAGTTTAGACTTGTTTTAAGGGATACTCATCCAAGGGGGGCCACTTGGTGAGTATTATGTCCCTTAGTTTAGTTTAGTTACTTTTTTTGTTTAGTAATTAGTTAAGAATCTAGCATTGTATGTTCCTATAGCCAAAGTAGATAGAGTAGTTTCCTATTTGTTTGCTCAAATTTTCATTTTTGGCATGCATTTAATTTTAGTATAGTTATTGGTTGATGCTCAACACCTATTTTATTTCCTTCCAAGAAATTTAATTTCAAGATTGTGTCTTTCTTAGCTATAGAATGAATATGCTTACTTTGGATTCCCAGTGCACATACTGTGTTGACCCATTTCAAGTTTACATCCCTGGGTTGACAAGTTAAATATACCTTCATGATGATTGAGATAGCTATTCAAGTTAGATGTCCAAGCTCTGAATAACAGTTGTAAGGACTTAGTTGTTAAATCATTGTAGGAGGCCAACATCCATTTCCACTTCCTTCATTTTTGGCGCAGTTAAACTCAATCAACTTCCATTTTATGACATCAAGTTTTCATCGATCGATTTAGTAGATGAATCAACTTGATCAGTTTAATTTGTAAGACAAGGTCAAGGTTGGTCTCAATAATGGCATTGACCAAGTCAAGCATTTTATAGATAACAATATCAAATATAATGTGACGAATTATATCATGTGCCATTCAGTAAGATAATCAGTTAACATAAGCAGTCATTAGCTATTTAATCAATTTCATTTGACATTGTAAACAATGACTATTATCGACCTCCATTCACATAGTCTCTATCAACTATAACAACCTTTATATATCAGATTCTATTGAATTAGAGATAGTCGAATTCTAATAACATATATATTATATTAAATACTACCATTTATTTATATATATATGTATATATATTTATATATAACCATTAATATATATTTAAATGTATATATTATATATCATAGCCAATAGTGTAAGCATACATTCGATATTTATATGTATGTATACATATGAGTATAGGAAAGATAATATATAATAAACACATTATATTGAACTTATGCATATATATATGTATAAATCTATATGCCTCTATGTACATGTATGTGTAGGTATATCTATATCTATGCATCTATATGAGCATATTCATTTTCCAGTGTACACATCTATTGATATACATGTATATACTATACACATATATATATGTTCATATCTATTTCACATATAACCATTCATGACTACCATCATATTGATAAGTTTTTATATGTGGTACATCTATAAATATGGATATATGTGATGTTAGATCCCATTGACATGCATGTGCATATATATAAACATACTTCCATGTACATACCACTTGTCAATGTAATCATAATAGCACAAGAAAGATCTAAAAATCTCAAATAGATAAACATCACCCAATAATGCATGCAGTAGTAAACAACGATCTTGAATGCACACATATTAGGTAAGGATGACTTTCCTATTACCCATAAACTGACTCAACTCAATCATTCTAATGTGGTGTGTGTATATACTTAGATATTTTACTTTTACTGTTTAACTGACCAATATCTTCTCTCGAGTGATACTTCCCCTTCACCTAGAGGAATGGAACACATACCTAAATCCACTAATACATGCACAACATCACCCAATAATGCATTTAGTAGTAAAACAGGCTCTCAAATGCAAACATATCAGCTAAGGATGACTTGCCTATTACCCATAAACTGACTCAACTCAATCATTCTAATGTGGTGTGTGTATATACTTAGATAGTTGAATTTTACCGATTATCTGACCAAGATCTTCTCCCAAGTGATACTTCCCCTTCACCTAGAGGAATGAAACACACACCTACATCCACTAACACATGCACATAATAGTCAATTATTCATAACATATCTAGTATATAAACATCTCCAAAGTTAAAAAAATAATAATTCAATAACCATTCATTCACTTATATGTAGTATTTCACCATGAATAACATCAAATGAGATAACATTCTTATTGATAACAAGGTACAGGCATAATTTAGTCACCTCTAGAATTCATATTACATTCATATTTACCCTATGCAATAATAGTAAATAGTAACTACACAATTGGAGTGTAACACCCTCTACCCACCCTCATATCAATACCAAGTTCAAAACAAACCCATTCCCATCTTAGAGACACCTGAAAAGCAACCATTACCTCCAAGAGAAATCTTCAACTTTACAAGGAAACTTGATAGTAACAATATTTCACAACAACTGATTTATAATGCAAGGAATAGTATGCAACCACAAACCATTCATACTTCATTACCATTACCTCAACCATATATCCTAGTATAAATCCTATTGTTTTGAAACTTCAAGAGCTTGTTCTTTGCCCTGTGATAGTTTTCCACTTCCATGCCTAAGTGTAGGGTTTAGGGTTTTAGATCTAAAGCCTTGTCTCAAATCTTGTAAGTATTAAACTCTTGGTATTTTAATTCTTCATCTACCTTCCACACCTGATTATTAATTGTTTGAGTTACAAATTGATCCATTCACACCATTGTCTTTATCAACCCCTTAGTCTAGGTCTTTCGATCACTAAGTGCATTTTAATTGATTTAATTTTTTCATGGTCGGGCTTAATATTTCTTATCAAGAGACTTAGGTCCTAAGTCTTCATTTCCTGAGGGTTGTGTCATGTCAACATAGTTAGGTCCATTTATTAAAATAACATTTGTACATGTGCACATTTTTTTGATCATTAGATCAAAGGATTTGAACCTTGCTCATTCCCCACCAACCCTGCATGAATAAGATAATTGTTTCCAAAGAGTTGTGGGGTCAGTGGGCTTGCACCATGTGTCTTCTTGTAGAATGTGGGACCAGATCTCCACTATTATTCCCAATACCTTAAGCTCATGAATCAATGGCAATTATGTGTTGTTGGAGTTAATCTCCACCATTTTTCGCTCACCATACAATATTAAAAAAATATTTTTCAAAATGCTACGGGGTAAATGTGCGAATAATGTGTGGACTCTTTTGTCATTGGGGAAAGAAAGGGTGGAGCCCGTGAATGAATGACTTGGTATCCAAATGCGAGGATATCACTGGTTGAAGGACTCATGAATGATGGTGACAAAATTTCAAACTTGTTTGACTTGATCTAAATCATACGATGTTACATCTCGGGACCAAATCAATGTGTATTATTCAAAATAAAATTTGCAAATGTAAGATTCATTTCCTTTCACGAGAGAAAATAGTAATCACAAAAGTTATAGAAATAGATTGTTGGCCTTTCCATTGCACGAAAAATTTGACCTATCAATGACCGATAAAACCGTCATTTAAGATCCACGAGAGGCAGTCAGACCATGTCGCGAACCAAAAGGGATATTTTGGTGGTTAGTCCAACAATCCCCCCCTCAACGTCACCTGAGGGGTTCAAACCTGTGATTGGCTCTTATACCAATTTTTGGCCTTGTCCTTGTACCAAAAGATCGATCTATCAAAACCCGATACAAGCATCAGTTAAGATCCATGGGAGGTGGCTAAACCATGTCATGAACTCAAAGGGAGATGCTAGTGGTTAGAACAACATAGCTATCTAATTTCATCTTAAATGCATCTAAGGTTAAATTTTTAGCAAAATTGAAGATTGCCAAAGGCTTAGAAACATCCTGAAGATCAAGAGAAAGCATTTCTTAGTTCATCATGATCAAAATTATGGTTTCCTATTGTGTCACCAAAAAGTGTAGCCTTTGACACTTTTCACTCATTTGGACCTTTCTTTATGGATTTGGGGCCTTTTTCAACTTATTTTTACCCCTTTTCCAGGCCTTGTGCCAAGGTTTTGTAAGGTGTTGTAAAATATTTTCACACTTTCCTAGGCTTGTCATCACTAATTCAAACCTTTCTTATGGCATAATGAACCCTTAATGCATATGCATACCTTACCTCATTGTGTTTTATGAGACAATCATGAAAAACATTATTAATCACAACTTAAACCAATAAAAAATGCCTAGGTAGACTAGGTCACCACCTTGGGCGACCTAGTCCGATGTGGCATAAAAATAAAAGTTAACTTTATTTTCTTTTGGGATTCTATCTCCTAAACCCTAAGGTTGGCATGTATGGTGTTATTTCAGGAAAATTAGGGCATAACTTGTATAAATAAGGGATTTTCTCATCTTTTTAACCTAATTCCATTCATTCCAAACCCTAATTCCTCTTCTCAAGGACTCTGCTCTCTTTCTCAAGCAAGCTAGGGTTTGAGCATTCCAAGTCAACAAGACATATTTTTTGAATCATTCAAAGGTTGATTATTGCAAAAACACAAGACCTCTCATCATGGAAAGGAAACTTAATCCATTACTCCACTATTTCATGCTTCATTACATTATTTCTATTCATTTTGGTTTAGCTACCTAAAAGTGGTTTGACTAAGGTGAACCCCTAATCCCTAACAATCAATATTTTCTCTTTCTTTCCTTGTGTGTTTGCAAATTTAGGAACATTGAAGATCGTTGAAGGCTTTAAAGACTTTTTGAATACCTATCCTTGCTTGCAAAGCCTAAACACCCAAAAAAACTCACTTCTAGGCTCGGAAATTAGAGTTTTAGAAGCAGACACCTGTGAAGAACTAAAGTGCAGATCTAGGGCTTTTGTTTCCCCTTTAGAATTTACAGAAATCCAAAAGAGAAATAAGTATCCAAAAATGGTGACCTATTCCCACTTGATATTCCTTTCAATGATTTTTACAAATTTAGACACCCATTTGGCAGAAATGATCTCTGAACCATTTTTCTCAAATTTGGGACTTGGTTGCCTAGATTGGCACAAGTGTCCCTTTCAACTTCTACAACATTTTCATCAGCATTCTAGACCTTCATAAAATCCTTCTTCAAATTCTATTTGTACACATTCTATCTCATTCATTTCTATTTAGTTTAATGTACATTCATAGGCCATTTTGTGTATGCTTGCATATCATTCTATGTTTTCTAGCACTTTTCATTTCTTAGGTTTATCATTAATAAATCATTTTCAATTTCAATTTATTGCACTTAGACACATTCACAAACCCAAAATCAACCCCTTTTTGAATGAACTCACCCAAAAATCATATGATTAGGTGAAAGAGATTCATTTTTCCATACAAGATCCTCGATGAAAAACCCTAGGGGCCTATTTAGGGAATCCTCTTTCCCTTTTTTCATAACTTTTTGGTGGTTCATTTTGGTGAACCTGACATTCCTATACCCTCTTGTCTGATTTACGATCCTTCTTCATCCTAGGTTTGCATTGCATTTTGCATTGTTGCATTGTAGGGTTTCACATTTCTTGCATGCATGAAAGTGTATATACTTTACATTCTTGCATCTCCAATCATTATCAATCATCCCAAATATGCACCTACCTTTATTCTTCTAGTCACCCAACCTCATGGCCATCCAAAAAAATTGCAAATTTCTAGAAATTTTGGAAAAAAACCCTAACTGGGACTAATTCGCCATTTTGGGCGACCTAGTCCCTTTCGAGACTTTTCAGTGTCTGTCACAACACTACAAACCTCATTTCTATGCTTTCTTAGGCTCCTAGCACCATATATTATAAGTCTAAAAAGTTTTAGGAACATAGATTTTATCCTTCTAGCTCAAAATCATCATTTTAGGATGGTCATTCTTCAAATCATTTCATCATTAGATCTGAAAATGTTTACATTTCTACAATTTTGCATCACATTAATAAAAATACTTTTCACTTTTGCACATAAAATGTTTATATTCATCAAAATTTTCATTACTTTGTTAAAACTTCTTTTCATTCTTGTATGTATATTAGTTACATTCTTAAATCTTAGCATATATTAGATAAAAAGGTTATGTATTTTTGCATATACATTGTTTATATCGTTGAAACATTGCCCAAAATGGTTACATGCATTTTTCATTTTTATTCAAACAATTTTAGTAGCTTACATAACTATACATGCTAAGAAAAATTTAATCCCCCCTCCCTATGAGAATGTTTTAGTGAAAGAAGAGAAAACTTTGGACATTCCTAATGATCATATTTGTTCTTCTCCTAATATCTCTCCTCTTGGTGACAAAGATATTTTGTTAGAAGAGCCAATCAATGAGAATAATAGTTGTTTCTCTCTGCTTACTTCTCTTAGTGGAAAAGACCTTAATGACCAAGATGGCAATAGCTAATCATGACACTAACATTTGTTTTTCTCATAGTATTTCTCATTTTTGTGAAGAAACTAATTTTCTATTAGAAAACATAATTAGTGCAGGTCATGACTATCCTAGTTGTCCCCCTTCACCTACAACCAAAATTATTTCACAAAACAATCCAATCATTTATCCTTCCCCTATTAGAGATGAGGCTATTTAGAAGAACGAACCTTGGATTGTCAAGAGTCATTAGTTTGTAGTCCTCCTAAAACACTTCCTCCTAGGGAGGATATCATGATACCCATGATAATGATAATATCACACCCTTATAAGAAAGTAAAGAGACATAATTAGCCTCTCTCTTTCTCAAGGATGTTAATATTATTCAACCTCAACTTTTCCTTTACCCCCTTCACACAAACCTTCAACCCAAACCAAACCTGAATTCATCCTATACCCACCTACTCATAATGTGTCACAACAACTGAGTCATAATATTGTTTCTCATACACATTACACAAGAAACAATCCATGACTACAACCATCAAACCCCACCTCCTTACCCCTACCCAATCCCATCTTACCTGCTACCCCTTGCTTAAATTTAACACTTAGGGAGTATGACCTTGTTGACCAGCTAAGAAATACTCCCACTAAATCCTCCTTATGGTATCTCATTCAAGTCTCCCCTCACTATCACAACATGATGCAAGTAGCCTTACAACAAGTTCCTATCCCTTCTAATGAGAAATCAAATGACATAACAACTATTATTCACATAATTAATGCTGATATTGTTTTCACCAAAGTGAGCTTCCTCCTTTGGATGTACACAAAAAAAATGAAGCTTTCGTAATAATCTCTCAATACAACACCAAAGGGATCAAGAAAAATCTTGTACATACCAATTTTTTTCTTAATGTGTGTAGTGTGAGCCTTCTAGATAGGCTTGGCATTGATGGATCCCACATAAAACATGATTCTCTCTCTATCAAAGTATTTGACAATGTCATGAAGCAACCACTCGATATGATTACTATACCTCTTAAAGTTGGAATTGCCACATTGGACACTAAAATCCATTGTATGCCACATGAAATTTCATACAATCTTCTCTTAGGCTGATCATGGATTCATGCTATGAATGAAGTGCCTTGCACTCTTCATCGCAAGATTAAGTACATCTACAACCAAAAAGTGTACACACTTGAAGCTGATCCTAAACTTAACAGTTGCTTAAAATTTGAGAAATCCAAAGAGAATAATTTCAACACCTTAATACAAACCACCCAAGTGGAAACCATCCAAAAATTTCTCTTAGATGATGATTGGGGTTTCTTAGACTTCATACCTCCTTTCTAGATCACATTGGAAACATTCTCATGGCAACCCACAATTCAATATATCGAACTACCATTTATAACTTCCACAAAACCAATAATAAAGCTAATCAATTCGATGAGATTGAAGATAAAATAATTATAGACTTCTCTTTCTATTTTTATGAAGACTCAATGGTGGAAAATAAAGTTATCACATTTTCCCCAAAACTGCAAACCCTCGACAAGGTTCATACTTGCCCTCACAAAAAATGATCATAAATTATTAAAATATTAATGAAATTTGATGAGACTTGAAGAAAATGAAAGTATATTTAAATAGAAAAAAATCCAATTGGTTTCAAATCCAAAATATAGAGTTTAAAATCTGTACCATCACATTTTTCAGACTGTAAATTATGCACAATATTGTTAGAATAGGCAATCTCACCAAAATAGTCATATCTTCCACAAAACTCAAAAAAAATAATGACAAAAAAATAATTGGAAACTAGAAAGATAAATATTTCCATGCATATATGATAATATTATTTGAGTCCATACCAGGCTGTACAAAACACAACTTTAGCCTAGAAACAATGTAAAAATCAGAAAATGCACACAAAACTAGAGGTTGGCATTCATCAAACTTCAATAAATAATGTATCCAACCCGCCAAATCGCATTTTGGAGGGTGTACTTATACATTTACAACCAAAACCAACTATTTTAAACAAAATTTTAATTATTTTGTTGACGAAAGACCTTAATGACACTTTTGGCAAGTTGCTTGACAACTTTCTTTAGCAACTTTTACAATTTTTACAATATGGAACACGTTTAAACAATATTTGACAAATGACTTAAATAGTGACTTCCTAAGACTCAAAAACCTCTAAAATGGTTTGATAAACCTTATTATAAGACCCAATACACAAAATAGAGCAACTATTTACAAATGGCCTCTTGGAGGCTTGAACGCAACTTGGTTCTCCTGAACCATAATGGGAGAATCCAAGATCATAAACAAAGACTCTAAAAAGGGAAACATAGTATTTTCCACACAAGACTTGGTCATTCCTTTAAAATCATCCACCTCACCTACTTTATACAATGAAGCCAACAATAAACCCTCACCCAATCCAAAAAAGTTGAAAAGGTTGTATGGAAAAGGTTATGACCTTATAAAATAACTTGGCTATAGTGGTAAAGGCTATGGTGCTAACGAATAAGGTATCCACAACCCTATTGATCCTAACATGCAAACAACACATCATGGTCTTGTTTATTGTCCTTTAATCAAAATCACCAAGCCTTCTCCTCACAACAACACTCTTCCAAAGCACCCTTCTAACCCAACCTTAGAAAGTGATCCTTTGAAAATAACAAAGGACCCTTTTCTTAAAGCCAATGTTATCTTGCAACCCACTAGTGTTTTTTATTTTACACACTCCTCTAATGGAGTATACAAAATATCACAATATATAGCACCTTGCATAAGTATGACATCCTCTACTAAGCAAGACCCTTCTTTGTTTCATGACAAAGGAAAGCCTTCTCCCCTTGATCAAGAGGGCATCTTGTTGAGACTCCTCCAAGATCATTTGAACTCTCTTCCTCCTAGAACTCAAAAGAAATGTTACCACAAGCATTAATTTTGTGCTTAACACTGAGTTCATGGTCATCACAGTAATGATTATGAGGATTTGAGTAGGAAAATCCAACATCTTAAGGAGCTTGGGGATTTCCCTTCTATGGGGGCACCTAATTCCTCTAATCGATACTGATTTTCACTTAACTTGCATTTCATCAATCCCTTTGGCTCACTCTTGTCCTACACTAAGTGGGGAAAAGGGGTTAGTTATCCTTTCCCTCATATGTCACTTGTCATTGTCTCTTTTGAATTCTCGTTAACCTTTCATGAACATATAAGAGAAATCTTGGGATGTGGACAACGTTTCTTAAGTTGACTCACATGTGACATATCTTATCGAAAACATATGACTCGACATATGGCTTTCTGACCAATCTCTCATGTCTTCCTCCTCTTCTACTTTAAAGCAATTTCTCACAAAAATGGTGGTAGAAACCACTTTAAAGTGGGGGCATACATCACCACTCACATTCCATTGTTTTATTTCATTTTTCTTGTGATTCCCTCTTTTAGAAACATTACGTACAATGTTGTTAAGGATGAGACATCTGCATTTTCCCTCTTTTATGTACAACATGAGTCCATTTTTACTTTTCCTTTCTTGGTGACACTATGCATTATGGTCCTTAACATTGAGACCTCGCATGAACAAAACCAAAATCTCTTTGAACAAATAATTTTCAAAAATCATTTCCTTTTGTGGCCCCTTATCAAAGTTATCAAGAGGTATAACTTTGGTATGGTTTAAGTGAGAATCCCAACCAGCAGTACAAATTTCCCCATATCCACCTACATCTCTCACCATTTGGGAATTCTGCCTATGAACAACCAAATGTCTCATCACTACAGAGTGAGTACACATATTCTCTTCTTTTTGGACATACAATCTATATCTAATCAATGACTCTTTGGACAAATGGTCAAAGCTTGATCCAATCTTTTCAACTTTCTATCTTCTCTTCATTCTATCTCTTTTCATTATATGATCATGCATCTCATCTTGATGCATTCCATTCACCCTTGAATGCATCTTCTTGCATTGATGTCTTCTTGACTTAGAATCTCAAATCTTGGGGACTTGACCACCTTCTTCCCCTATCTTGTTCTTCACCATTCCTCACCGTCTCCATTGGGTTACTTTAGTGTGAGTTTGAAGCAAGTTCACCCTCTCACTAAAGTGGGGGCTAAATGTGTCACCAAAAAGTGTATCCATTGACACTTTTCACTCATTTGGACCTTTTTCTATTGATTTTGTACATTTTTCAACCTCTTTCTACCCATTTTGCAAGCCTTTTGCCAAGGTGTAGTAAAAAAAATTCAAACTTTCCTAGGCTTGTCATCACTAATTCAACCCTTTCTTATGGCATAAGGCCCCCTTAATCCATATACATGCCTTACCTTAGTATTTTTTGAGACACAATCCCGAATTTTTTTATTAATCACAGCTTAAACCAATGAAAAATGCCGAGGTGGACTGAGTCACCACCTTCGGTGACCTAGTCCCATGTGGCATAAAAAATAAATTTAACTTAATTTTATTTTGGGATTTTGTCTCCTAAACCCTAAGGTCAGCCTATATGGTGTTATTTTGGAAAAATTAGGGAGTAAATTGTATAAATAAGGGCTTTTCTCATCTTTTTGACCTGATTCCATTCATTCCAAACCCTAATTCCTCTTCTCAAGAACTCCACTCTCCTTCTCAAGCAAGATAGGGTTTGAGCATCCTAAGTCAAAAATACATCTTTTTTGAAGCATTCAAGGGTTCATTGCTACAACAAGACAAGATCTCTCATCATGGAAATGTAACTTACTCCTTTACTCCATTGTTTCATGCTTCATTACATTATTTCTATTCATTTTTGTTTAGTTGTAACCTAAAAGGGGTTTTACCAAGGCAAACTCCTAATCCCTAACAATCAACATTTTCTCTTTCTTTCCTTGTGTGTTTTCAAATTTAGGCACATTGAATATTAAAATCTTTGAAGAATTTTTGAAGGCCTCTTCTTTCTTGCAAAGTCCAAGAATCCACCAAAAGTCACTTTCAGGGCCAAAAATCAAAGTTTTAGAAGTGAGCACCTGTGAAGAATCGAAGTGCAGCCTGAGGGCTTGCATTTCCCCTTCATAATTTCCAGAAATCTAGAAGAGAACTAAGTCACTAGAAATAGAGACCTAGTCCTATTGGAAATGCCTTTTAGTGAGTTTTATATATTAAGACACCCATTTGGTAGAAATGGGCTCTAGAGTAGTTTTCTCAAATCTAGGACTAGGTCACCTAGATTGAAGCAAGTGTACCTTTCAACTTCTACAATATTTTCATCAGCATTCCAGACCTCCATTAGATCCTTCTTCAAATTCTAGGTGCACACATTTGATCTCATTAATTTTTTTTTAGTTTAGTGTAGATTCTTAGGTCAATTTGTGTATACTTGCATATTATTATGTGTTTTCCAGCACTTTGCATTTCTTAGGTTTAGCATTAATAAATCATTTTTATTTTATTGCAGTTGGCCACATTCACACACACATCACAAACCCACAATCAACCCCTCTTTGAATGAACTCACGCAAAAAGAATATCATTAGGTGAAAGAGAGTCATTCTTCCATCCAAGCTCCTAGGTGAAAAACCCTAGGGGCCTATTTAGGGAATCCTCTTTCCCTTATTTCATAAATTTTTTGGTGGTTCACCTGCCAGCATAAAACTGTATGTTAATCAAACTTTTTATGTGTTGTGTTTGAAATATATTGAGTTAGGGAAAAAAATTATTGTCAATTTTTTCTGTGTTCTTTTCCATTACTTTTTTGTGATTTTAATTTACTTCAAAGAGTTGAAAACCTTATCAAACCCTCTGAAATTGCACCCTTTGATTTGTGCCCTAGTTCCTAAATTCGGGTACTACAACAAGATCTCTCTCCTAGGATATCATTGATTAGTTGAAACCATTCACAAGTAAAAAAATACAAGGGATTAGCTTTTTTTTATGGTTATCAAATTAAATAAGGGTTAACGGATAAAATATGTGATATCAAGGACGCCAATTTTGCATTTTCAAGGTGGCGACTATTCCAAAATTGATTTGGAAATAGGAATTTTGGAGTCCATATCTACAACCCATAGAGGCTAGATTTGGGAAAACTAGTGGTTCCAAATGCATATATGGATGTTGACTTGTTGAGGTACATTGATGCAAGATATGACCTCTTTTTTAGAGTGATCAGGGCATATGATGGTAAAGAAATGGTTAAAATAACCAAAGAGAGATATAAGATATTTTCAATCTACATGAATGGAGTACAAAAATGATCCCTATTGACCTCAAATTCTTCAAGGAAGAATATAAGAACACAAAGGTTCTATTTAAAACAACATTTTTACCCATTCATACTACATCTACTGGGGTAGGGAAGAATAGGAAACAAATAAACATTGGCAAAGATGAACAAGAACCTTTCTCCATGAAATATTTCACAAATTATTTCAAGAAGATAGTTTTCTCTTTATGAAAAATTCTTGGAATGAATGAACCATCTACCATGCCAATAGACCTCATTTACATGGCAGCACATCTTCAACATTTAGAATTAGGGAAAAATTTACTAGAAAATCTTCACCAATTGGTGAATAATTGAAATCAGAACCTCCAAAAACAAAAAATCTAGTATAAGCTAAAAAGTATGCTAAATTGCTAGGTTTTTACAAAATATTAATTTCATCTCAATTAATTTTCCTATACATTATTTTTTAAACTAATAATTGAACTGATTTTCCATGTTAATGATGCATCATTGGAACTAATTCGCTAGTAGTTTATACTGTCATTACAAATATTAATTAAATTTACCAGTAATATTATATTCCTATCATTAATTTTGGGGCAATATCACCACTAATAATAAATTATATTTTTATTTTAGGGATATTTTAGCCTTGAATAGGGCTTTTATTTATTTCCATTGAATAATAAATTATCTTTTTAATCAGATGGTTGTAGGTTGATTTTGTGACCTATATGCACATGCTTTTTAAAAGGCTTGTTGAGGCCTGAAATTATTTTGTGTGGACCAAAAAAAAGTATGGGCCTCAACAAGCCTCTTAAAAGGCAGGTGCCTATAGGTCACATAATCAACCTGCAACCATTCGATTAAAAAGCTAATCAATGGTAACAATTTCACTTTTTATTTAGTCAAATGTATAAAGTGAGATTTAAAAGAACTACTTAATATGTGTGTGCTACAATGGATTTTTTATAGTGAATTTATGGTGCGTAGCGAGGGGCTCTACCCCCTTCACACTTGCAAGGGGTGCTGCCCCTTGACCCCACTAGTGGTTGCCACCCCAAGACCCTACTTCAATATTACAAAAAATAAAAAATAATACATGGGAATTGCATTGACCAACTATGCATTTGTTTAAAGGAGAGATTTAAGATTGTAATTAATATTTTTAGTGATTATTCGCTAGGATTCACCACTGTGATTATTATTTTTACCAATTATTCATTAAGATTCACCAGGATTTAACAAATTTTTAATAATGTGCATAGATTTTCTAGGAAAATTATAGCACTTAGCCAAGATTCACCAGGATTTAACACCTTCATCGAGGGGGATTTCTTAAAGTTATCCTTGCTTAACATATAATATAGTCTATGAATATGCAACATATGTGTCAGAAAAAATGTATAATGGCCTATTATCACTCAAGCCAAAAAATGAATCAATGAGCTCAGGGTGGTACTCTTTACTAATGTATATGTTCCTATATAGGGGGGGGGATGAGTTTTGGCACTGATATGATATTGAAAAAAGAGGGAGCATGGTGTTGATATGCATCTCTAGTGTTGGACCCAAATCCTAGATAAGGATGACTCCAAATTTGATTATGTGGTCTTCAACAATGTTTTTGCCTCAAAATTAAGAAGATTATTAGTTCATAACCCACCAAGTATCCCTAAAGAGATCCATGATTTCTTAAGATCCTTGAAGAAAATTCCTAAGTTGAATTTGAATCATAATTGGGGTGATGTAATAGCATCACCCCATAAAACTATTTTTAGAGTTTATGGCACTCCTATGAACCCTTATGTACTCCCAAGGGATGTGCAATTAATAATAGGATTCATTGAAATAATGAAAGAATTGGGAGCATCACAGATGGCACATTTTCCAAAGCAACAAAAGAAGGGTTCATTCTTCCCTGAATTGACAACATTTGTAGATTTTCTGATGATAAAAGGAGGATGGAATAACTTGGGACAGTTCCTATCACCCTACCAACTAAAAAAAAGACACCCAAGAAATCATGACCCTAAGGGCTTTATTGCTGCCTTGAAGACAAAGCACATGAATGGTACATTATACAAAATTTTTACTATCTTGAGGATGCTATCAAAAACATCATGGATTTCCAAGAACAAGAGGAAAGAAAAGAAAAGTACTATCTTTCGTTCAATAAAATGATGGAGCAAGCTAAAAGGACAAACCCCAAGTATGATTCTATGCCCAACATCATGTGTGAATTGAATAGAATTATGTATGTTCTTGATAATTTGGAGAACATAGTGGGTGTCTTGAGGGTAGAACGTGCAGTGATAGATAAAGGTAAATCAATGGAGGTTGACGTGGATCCCACAATATTTTTGAGGAAAGACCCTCATACTAGCCAGAACCAAAAATAAGAATCTATTCCGAGAAGGAGAGGGTGAAGAAACGAAAAAAAATTACCAACCCCTACTACATCAGAGGGGTCAAGGGTAACTTCTCCTGAGAGATCAATGGCATCACCTCCTAGGCAGACTTCACCTATTATAGTTGAAATTGATTCATCTCTATGGGATCATTTTCCATCAGAGTAGCCACTATCTAAGAAGAAAAAGGTTGAGGTGATGAGGGTAGTTGATTACCTTAATACTGACGAAGATGAAATTTTGATAACACCTGAAGACATTCAACAAGGGATGCCTTCTCCCCCAAGGGAAATTGCATCAAGCTCTAGAGTAAGTGGCCTTAGGCTAGAAAAGGTAAATATAAGTGGCTTGCATAATTTTGTTGACTTAAGGAAAGAATCTTGTAGTGAATTCGTGGTGGATGAATCATTCAGCGAAACAAGAGAATTCAAGGATTTTGTATGGAGAGAAAAAGCTTGAGAATATTCTGAGAATGTGGTGAAAGAAAGAAGTTTGCATCTTGAACTTCTAGAGGAAATTGTGCAAGAAAATATAAGGAAGGTTATGGAAGAGGAATTTCAAGGTATCATAGTAGAATATTGCAGAGCACTTGTGCAAAAAAGTGCTGATTTATTATTGCATGAGTGGGATATAGCCGATACAGTTGTGCTTGCCACTATAAGGAGAGCTGAAAAACCTTTATTCAAAACTAAAGAAGAAGCTAGATTGGCACTTCAAGGGTCGTCTTTCAGTCAAGAGTGGGATGCTTTAGCTATATGGTCATTGTCTCTTGGTTATAGGAAGCCCAAATTTGCATAACCAACTGATTTTAGTAGACAATTGATTATAAAGAGAGTTTCTGATACTCCAACATTAGAAGCAACTGATAGGCATATAAATGTTGATAATTTCACAAAGGAAATAGTTGAGATCCTTACTAAAGATAGAGACATGCATAAAAGTAAGTATAATGAGATCATTGTTGAATATAATAAGAGTTTTCAAAGGGTTGATGAACCTAGAATAGAGCTAGAATTATGGAAACAACAAATGGAAGACATTGAAGTCTCAAGGACCAGATACTTCAAGTCATCTTGCACCCACCTCTCCTATGACTCATACTCAGTCTCCCCTTCCAATGAAACAATCATTGTCAATTGTGCCTTACAATATGGGTCAAGAGCCACTAGTAGTTGAAGAGCCAAGCACATCAGGTGTAGCCCCATCAACTGAGCCTACCAAGGAGGAATTATTACTACAAATTCAAGGATACAAGAATTTTTTTGAACAAGTTGAAAACGGATGTATGTAAACAATTCCAAGATTGTTCATATAGTTTTGAAGCATCTTAATAAAAATATTCAAGTTCAATTAAATAGTATTCATTCAAGTTATTCTTTAATTCTATAAGAAACAAGGTTATCTTAGAGGGATAATGAATTGGATACTCTAATCCTAGATAAATGAATTCCTAGGGCTGAAAACTTGAAATTCATGGCAATTGGGGCTAAGTAGTAGAAGGGTAGATATCCAAGGGTGGTCCCAAATTATAAGTTTGTTAGTGAAAGCAAAGAGCATAATTTTCAAGGATAGGTTGGTCCATTAGATATAAAAATAAGAGAATTGAAGGCCAAATTTTATGAAGTGGATATGACATTGTTACTTGATATCCAACACATGTATGATGAGAGGAAACCTCTACAAACATGGATGGACCAAGTAGAGACAACTATCTCTTCTCAAGCATCTCTCATTTGTGAGAGGGTTAATTTTGACATGTTGAAGAATTCTCGAGAGAAACTATATTTCATCATCAAATTCTTTCAAGACTTTCATAAAGAGGCTAATTTTGTTATGACAAAATATGATCCATATTGGAAAAATATGGATGAAATCATTGGATTCAATTGGCCATTCGATGTAGAGTATGAGCAATGGAAGTGGATTTTTATTAATGAATTGGATTTATAGTCACAAGGATGGAGAAATTATTAAATTGGTCAAGTATAATACAGGTCTAGCCTTAGAAAATGTAGTGTATAAAAGATATGTTTCTCTCAATTAAAAGTGTAATAGTAAGATGCTAACTATTGGTGAATTGGACACTAACACAGATTTTGGTTTCCCCTTTTCCCTCCTTTTGGATATTTTTGTCATTCTGTTGGAAAGGATAAAGATGTTTCAACGATGTGAAGATTACTTGTTACAAAAAACTACCTTTTGGAAGGCGCGAGACTCTACATCGACTAAAGGCAGATTTTTTCTAAATGAGAATATCCTTTGGTTTTGTTGTAACGATGTCTTACGAAAATAACTTGTATAGTCTGTCAAATGAAAATGTGACATGTGTACACCTCAACCTATAGCTTGTGTTTCTCCCTTGTTATTATAAAATGGGATTCAAGGCCATTTTGCAGGTCTCTTGTTGAATTCTAGATTAGAAGCAGATTGAAGGCATAGAGATAATAAATTTTGAGTAGATGTCTTAGGTTTTGAGTTAAGAAAGCAGATTTTGTTAATTATACATGGTTTCCAGGCATATCTAAATCAAATATGCAAATATATTGTGTACATTGTCTCTCGATCTATGCACTTATGTGAATTATTAATAAGAAATTGATCAAAGATCATTTCATTGCTTTTCATTTTTTTTTCTGCAATGAAATATGTTTTAGATATGGCTCTGGTTTAATGAAACAGTTAAAATACTTTGATTAAAGCATGAATATGCACAAAATTTTAGTGGATCTTATAAGTAGTCAAGGATTCTGAGTATTAATGTGTGAATTGTAATAAAATTTCACTAAGATCATGGATATGTGGAATTAAAGTCACCTTATAGTTCAATTTTCTTTGTTTTGACTCCTTACCCTAAGATAAGGCACTAATTTAATGGTGTTGAATGAATTTCCTAAGGTTTTGGTATTTAATTTGAGAAAATTATTCATAAATAAACTCTTAACTTATTTACCTTTGTTGAGGTTGGTGTTATGTCAATTCTCAACTTTAGATGATTGATATTTCAAAGGAATTGCCAATTTCTTTAAAGGTTTCATCTATTTAGCATTTAAATGAGAATGTATCTATTTATTATGTAATGTGTGATATAAATTTCTAGCAAGATCATAAGATTTACATTGTGGGATAATCCTCTCGAGTTTTATAGATCCCAAAGTGCAAGATGAAAGCATTTTAATCTTCCTCTTGTTCATTGGCTAATTATCTCTCAAGTATCCGAGAATTAAGTTAGGCAAGCTCATATGTACTTGGTGGGATCTGATTGGTTCTTTAAAAACAACCAATAGATTGGTGACTCTAATGGGGAGTTAGTTTTGGTAAATATTTTTTCTTTAGAGTGCCTTATCAAAGATCACTATAAATTTTGGTGATTTTTATTCATAGAGTCAATCTATTCATTGTTTCTACTAACCATTGCTCGACTCTTTTCCAAGTGTCCTGCTATATTTTATGCTAAGTTTTCCACCATTTTTGTGCATAAAAGGCCTAAATTTTTACCCTAATTACTTCATATTTATCAAATTTTATCTAATTTTGTAAAGATCTTGCAAATTTTTCATAAATTGTAACACAATTTCTATGAATTTGTCACAATCAATTTGGGTGGCGACTCTAAAATCTCTACACCAGTGCATGTCAATATTTGAAGATATCAAAGAAGTGAAGAAGAAGAATAGAAGAAAGTTCAAAAGGTTGAAAAATGAAAATAAGATTCAAGCATAAATGTGAGGAACTCATGGCTACATGAAGAAACATCCAGAGAAAATATTTGATGGAGAAATAACCAATAACACTAATGGAAAATGGAAAGAAAAGGGTGTAGGAACAAGTAAGTTTATCCCTCATCCAACTCTTAAATGTGAATTTCATTATAATTTTGGCTCTGAACATGAAAGAGACTTTTTAGACTTAAGTGATAATGCATCTCTTCATAGAGGATATTTTTTAATGAAGTCTATTATAAAAGAGCAACCCTTAGATCAAGGCTTAATGTCCATGCAGAGGAGGGAGAGAGATAAAATACAATGAGATAATGTAATTGATAGCCATGCTAGAGTTGAAGGATATCTAACCCCAACCTCTAACACAAATAATACCCTCCCCCTAGATTTGTTAATAGGATTTGATGAATATTCTCATACCAATACTCCCAACCATGCTGAGATTGTAGTGACATCTAATGTTGATACTAACTTAGTAGATGATGATGAAATCTCTAATGATGTTTAGGAAATTAGAATCAAATTAATAGTATTTATTGATTTAGGAAGGAATAGGGATGAGGAAAAAGAAAAGAGGATAAGAGATGTTATGATTTGAAGATACATGCTCTGAAGGATGGTTAATCAAATGGAAGAGCTCGACATATTATCCCATCAATTTGACCAAACAAAGGTTCATGTAGTTCTAGAGATTGTAATAAGGGGTCCTATAACTATCTTAGCTGAAAATTCCTATGTAAACACATGGACTAACCCTGTTGTGAAAGCCTCTATTCTATTTGACCCTATCCTTACTAATATTGAGGATTTTCCTCTATCTATTGATAAGGGAAAGAAACCTATAGGAAGTATAAAGATAAATGAGGGAAGTTCATCTCGGAAGGACATACCAAAGAATAATACTCTTTGATTGGATAAAAATTTAGCAAAAGTAAATGAGGAATTGCAAAGGAAGGTGATTGAGATGGAACTATTAGTTGTGAATTTCGAAAGGAAGAGGAAACTTGATTTCCTACAATCAACCATAAAAGGGTTCTACTCCTAAAACCCAAATCCCTCAAACCCCTATGTCATCTTCAAATCCTCACTTGAATGTTAACCCTTCATCTAGTAAAAATCCTTCCAACTCATCTTCACAACTAGAGAATAAGGCTAAGATGAATCAACAATATGACCAATCTAATTCCCAAAAAACAATAGTTAACACTTGAAATCCAAAAAATAATTATGATAAAAGAAGGATTCGAGATAAACAAAATGAACAGGAGGCATCCATTGGAAGAAGACTATTGCATGTTGATAGGTATAGGCAGTTGTGCTTTGACACAATCCCAGGGTACCCAAATCCTATTCTTGATAATGCTAGAAAACATGTGCCCAAAATCATTGGTAACAATGCTCTCAGTGTTGAAGGCCATCTGAAAGCCTTTCAGATTTTTGTAGAATATTTTGATCTTTGGGATGAGGATTTTGTAATGAAATACCTTATGCAATCATTGAATTAAGATGCTATATATTGGTACTAGGGATTTCTTGATGCAAGCATAGATTCAAAAGAATTTTTCTATAGAATTTTTAGAGAGAAGTATAGAGATCAAGTTGATCCTATTTTTAGGTTAAATTATTTTAACAACATCATGAAGGGAAAAAATGAAATGGTGATAGAATTTTATGCAAGTTTTAGAAAGATATGAACAAAGCTCCTACCTATTTAAGGCCTAATGAGAGGGCATGCTTAGTAATATATTGTAATGCATATGATTCAAATATGTGTTACCTACTCAAGGAAAATAATCTACAAACTCTGAGAGAGGCTTCCAAGATGGAAGATTACATAGATAATAATAGGAGATAATCTAGTAAGGTAGAAAAAAGGGATAACCCTAAAGATTTGAAGAATTTGATAAATTGGATTGAAAATTCTAGAAAAGCTAAAAATCCTAATGATAAGTGGGATCAAATTGTTACTATGTTGAAATAGGTGGCAAAGAATGAGAAGCCTCAATTCCAAATAAATGAAAGGTCACCAAGGTTGTAGGGTTACCCTTACCATACTAACTAGCACAATGGAAAACCAGTTTAAAATATTTAGAAAAATAATCAAGGTACACCTGATCCATTGTAGAAATATTCAACAAATGTTACTAAATATTTTCCATGGTGTGTGGTATGTCAATTTACTCATTCTCCACAAAAATGTGTGGTTGCAAGATCCATAGAGTAGTCACGGGATGATCAAGGGGGTTATGATTCTCATCATGATTAAGATGAATTAACCAATATGTTCATGAATAAATCAGATCTTTCTTGTGATGACTACTCTTTTGAAGATGAGCCTAATAGAAGTGATATGGATGTGCAGAGGCAAGAAGCAAGTATGTACCATCAACAGCTATTTTAAGATGAAGAAAGAGATGATGATTGCAATGTTTAGACTCTTGAGTCAGACAATATCTCTCTAAGAATTCTCACAAATTAATAAATTTAAAATATGACCACTATATTGGCCACTCAAGCAAGAAATAATATTAATCTAAGAAATAAGATTGTGAATGGTGATTAGGGTAAGCCATGCAACATGTTTATCAAAGAAAAGAGTGCATAAAATAAAGGGACCAAGACAAAACCTAAAGAAGGTAAAGGAATCAAAATTTGAACCAAAATACTGATAAGGTCAAGGAAAATAAGCAAGTTACCTCCCAAAATATAAAGGCTAATGATCAAAAGCTAAATGTTAAGATTTTTTTTTTTAAAATGATAATGTAATCACCAAGGAAGTAATACTTCCTGAACCACCAAAATATGAATATGTAGATATGTTCCAGCTATTGTCTCAAGTTAAAGTCATAGTCCCATTATTATAAATGATGATAATTCATGAGCATAAGGAAAAACCAATTGATCTCATAAAAAATGTTGCTATGGTTGGAAAATATAAGGTGGTGATTGATCCACCTAAACTAAACAAGGATCAAGAGAAGAATGATGAAGTAGAAGGGATGATTAATGAAAAACCTGAGATATTCTTGGGAAAAACGATCACTAGAAACCCTATCCAGGTCAACCCATTTTCCTAAGCTTGATCATTGATGGAAAATTACTAGAAAATTGCATTATTGATTCAAAGGCCTCAAAAAATATGATGTCAGTAAAAATCATCCACGAAATGGGCTTAAATATTGATATCACTTATGGAAAGTGTTATGTAATGGACTCGAGAGAAGCGTCTATTATAGGAGTGATCAATAGAGTCCCATATAAGCTTGTAGCATTCCCTATGAAGGAATTGTACATGAGTGTCATAGTGGTGGATATCCCACCAAATTATGGGATGTTGTTGTCAAGACAATGGAGTTCATCTATGGGTGGAGCATATAGTGTGATTTATCATTTGCCACCTTTTCCATTGACAAAAATTATGTCAAGATTTTCAAGGATTCTAGAGCTTGCCATATGATTGAGCCCCTGGAAGAACCAATGATAATCAACTTTGTGGATATTGGTTTGGAAAATTTTCAAGTTGAAGAAGTGAAACAAGAGGAGGAGGTAAAGCCTACAAAAATTAAGAAGGAAGTCTTAGATGCATAACAAGGAGATAATCTTTGGACCATGTACTTTGATGGAGCTTGTTCCAAGGATGGCTTAGGTGCAAGATTTATTCTCATTTACCCACAAGGTAAAGAATTCAAATACTATTTCTTGTTAAAATTTGCATGCACAAATAATGTGGCTGAATATGAATCCTTATTGCTTGGTGTAAAAGTAGAATCAAAACTGTTGGGAATTATACCTCAACTTTCTGGTGACCCCCTTTGAAGACTTAGGCGAATTCTCTTGTTTCCTTGGCAAAGTCTTTTGTTCTGGCAGAGGTGAAACCGGGATGGAACTTGGCATTGTTCCGTTTGCCTTGTTCTGGGTCTTGTTCCCATTCCGTCTCCAGCTCCGCTCCCCATTTTCTTGGATCTTCAAGTTTTGTTCTAGCAGAGGCGGAACCGGATTGGAACTTGGCATTGTTCCTTTTGTCATGTTTCTGGTTTGGCTCTAGCTCCGGCTCTGGCTCCAGCTCTGGCAATCTGTTGCTCTTCGCTTGGTTCTGGCGGAGGTGGAACTAGTTTTGGAAGTCGGCAATGTCTGTTTGCCATGTTCTTGTTCCTGTTCCTGTTCCGACTCCGGGTCCGACTCCTGATTTTGTGATCTAGTTTCTCTGGATGTTTGGATTCTCCTCAAGGAGTTTTCCTCCACTTTTTCCATTTTCTGGATTGTTGTTTCTTGCAGTTGGCGGAGGCAGAACCAGAACCAATTTGGTTCCTGATCTTGGACTTTTGGTAAAGTCCTGTTTTTGTTCCTATTCTGTCCTCTACTCTGATTCTAATATTTTGTGCTCCCATCTTGGTTTGACCCTGGGTTGACTTTACTCGGTCAGTCCTATTTCTGATGTGTTCCTCTTTCCTGTGGGCGGACGCGAAACCGAATTGGTTCCTGAACCTGTAATTTCAGTGGAGTCATGTTTCGACTCCAGTTTCATCTCCGTCTCTGACTCCAACTCCGGCAGTGTGCTTTTTCGGTGGAGTCCTGTTTCAACTCTTGTTCCAACTCCGACTCCGGCAGTCTTAGGTTTGGCTTGAAGCCTTGGACGCACCCGATGTCTATTTGACCATTTTGGTTGCTCTGTCAGCTGCGATTGCTGATGGGTCTTGGACGTGTGGCACCTAGTTGAATAGTGATTGGATGGCTACCTAACTTGTTGTGCTGCATGTTTTGTCAATGAAGGTTGGTGGAGCTGAACCCATTTTTGGAATGGCATTGAATGCCTAGATAGCTCGTTGCAGGGAGATCTGTCAGATTTGACCAGATGCATGATTTGCAGATGGTCTTCTTTGCTCTTGTTGGATGAGAGATGTATTATTTCTCAAGTAAGTAAGTTCGACGAGTCTATAAGAGTCATGGGTTCCAGAGCAAGTGCAAGATGTACAAGCTGAATGCGCGACCATGAGATTGCGAGCAGGATGCACGGGCATGTGAATGCGTGAGCATGGGGCTGCAAGCATAATGCATGATGCATGATGCGAGATTGCAGCAATTGGACTTGCAGGTTGGAGAGCCAAAGGTGTGAAGAGATTTGTAGAGAGATGGAGAGGGTGTTCAAGCAGTTTGCTTAGGCAATGTAACTATGAACACTCTATCTCTCGGATCTGGGCATGGGAATCATTGGAGGCCAAATGACTGGGTTGGCCATGAGGCTAGCTGTGACAGTCATCTGAGGAGCTGAGAGGAATCTTGTGGGTACCTATTACTTCTCCAGTTGAACAAGATGTAACTCTTGTATTGGATTTGAGCCTGATATTGTATTGTAACTGGTTTTGTTGTTGAATAATACAATGGCTCAAAATTTTGGAGTGTGGGGTTTTTACCTGAAAGGGTTTTGCCCATGTATATCTTTGTGTCTTCTTGTTGTCTTTCATGGTATCTGGTTATGTTGAATCTATTTCTTGTTGCATTCATTTCTCTCAGAGGATCAATGGGGGATCAACTGTGCTTGTTTCTACTTTATAGCATAGTTGGTTGTGTCTTTGTTGTAATTTTGAATTTAAATCACTAAAGGCACTACTGTCTTAGATGCCTATCTTGATGACAGATAGAATTCGTATCACCAACAAGTGGTATCAGGGCTGGTAGCTTGTTGCTCATGATACCAACAAGTGGTATCAGAGCATGTTTAAGGGAGGTTGTGGCTTGATGATACTGACAGTGGTATCAGAGCCTTCTCCTGGTTGCTGAAGTTCTGGGTTTTCTACTGTGGTGATTTCTTAGCCTGGCAAGCTTGAGGAAGTTTGGAGAAATCAATTGGTGATTGGTCCTTCAGTGAGTGGAAGTGTGTGCTTCATTGATTCAACATATAGTTTGAAAGGCACTGGGAAAGTATGGAGTGGGTCATGTTGTGGCAACATGATCTGGAGCTCCTGACTGGTAACATTGTTCTTGATGCAAAGGGAATGAGATGTGTTCATGGTTGTGTTGTAGCAAAGCATGGTGTTCATACTGGGTGTCTGTGTGAGAGGCTCCTTGGTGGTATGGACTAGCTTGTGTCGTTGTTCAGCTATGGATTGTTGTGCTTGTGCTGGGTGTTTCTGACTTAGCACTGAAGGCATTTTCTCTGGTGCTCTGATTGCATGCAAGCTATGATGTGACCTTGGTGGTCTGCAATTTCTAGATAGCCTAGCTCTTCCTTATGCTTGTGCATGACGGTGGCATTAGAACTGGTTTGAAACAGACCTGTTGTTTCTGTGTGCCTCTTTCTTGCACTTGCATGGCTCAGATTCATGTATTTAGCTTTGAAGGTTTTGTGTAGATTTTCCTAAAAAATCTACGGTGCATTCTCTTGTTCTTTCATTGTTCTGGTTTACTGTGATGGATGTGTGAAGACTCCTGAGTTGTCTAGATGAGCAAGGAATATGGAGGTGTATGGGTGTTTTGGAAACACTGTAGTTTTTTGCAGGTTTTGCACGGTCAAGGAAAACTTGTGTTTTGTGGAATTGTTGTTTATTATTTTTTCTAGATCCTAGTTTTTGGGGTGTGACTGGATGAGATAGTTGCAGTTCGACTGGTTTTAAGGAGTGGTGTCTTCTCTGCATGGGAGTGTTGGTATATTTTTCCTTTAGCATTCTTGTGGTATGCTTTGATGGTTTTCTAGACTTTGGTGCTTGGGTTGTGGACGTGACTGGAAAATCAGATCTGTTGCTGATCTGGTGTTTGAGTCATGATTGTCTGCTTTGGCTATTCTCTTTGATTATCTTAGTTTTGTAGTTTCCAGTGCAATGATAGATTTGCAGGTTTACTTTTGGTTGCATCCACGGGTTGTGCAATATTGTAGGTTGTCCTTACCTACATGCTTGTTGTGAGACAACTTAGAAGTGGACTATCTATATCCATGAGGGTGTAAGCATGTTGTGTAGATCAATTAGCTGACCTTGTCTGTGGTCACTGGTGCATTGGTGTGGCTATTTTGAGATGAGAGGAGGAATGGCATTTGAGTACCTGAATAGTCAGTGATGGGGACCTGAAGCATGTGGATCACGATGTCATGGAGAGCTGGGTACACTGGCATAGTGTAAGCTTTTGACAGTGATGGTGTGGTCAATCATGGTGCTTGGAAAGCTCAGTGTCACATTTCAGTGGGAGCTTTAGCAGTGACTAGTGTCTTCTTTGGTGTTGCAGAATTCGCATCTGCATGTTCACTATTTGAAGATGTGCAGCACTTTGGAGCCATGAAGGACCTTGGCAGGCTTTGGCTGAGTTGCTGGTGGTGCTTGATAGGTGATGTTGGTTTAGATTTGTTTGCTTTATGTCATGGTATACTCTTGCTTGTGCATTAGAGTTTTGGCATGTTGTTTTTCTCTTCAAGACCATGGACAGTTCACTTGAAGCATGGTATCTCCCTTGGAGATGTCTAGATCATGGTGTCATGATAAGTTCCTGTTCTAGGTTATGGATCTTTGATAGTGGTCTGGGGGTTCTCTTTACTTTGAGTATATTGGTCATATGTTGGAGGACTTCTGGTTATTGCAGTGCTACAATTTGGAGTTAGCAAGAGATGATAGGTGTTGATACTCATGGATGCATAGAGAATAAAGGTGACACTTGAATTCTTAAGTGAATGTTGTTGTTACAACTAAAAGTCCGAGAAGCCTGCACTTTGGTTGACTGTAAATTCAACAGAGATCTTGAAGGAGAATGCTCTTAAGTTAGCCATGGTGGCTTGTATATCTTGGATGAGCATGTTTCTTTTTCTTGATCTGCTCGGTAGTGGTGTCATTGTGAAAGGTATTTACCCATTATACTTTTCAAGTGCTTTATGTTTTATCTTTCATGATATGAATCTTGAGTTGGTTTAGATTCTGGAGGATTCACAATGAAAGGTTGGAAAACATAGTTTATCTCCTTGTGCTTTTGAGGACTGAAAGGAGATGGTTATATGGGTAGGTTTGATCTTCTTTGAAGAGCTTACATCCATGTTTTGTTGGATGTTGTCAAGGCTTTTCCCTTTGGGATGTAAAGAAGATCATTCTTGACATAGCTGGCATTTAGAAGTGTTTGTAGAAGGACATGTTTCTTGTTGATTTTTTGTTTCTCTCTTATCTGGTCTTGTTCTTCCTGATTGCTCTTGTGACTTTAGATGTGAGTTGCCTTTGTGGTATCAGGTTGGTCACTATTTTTGGTCATGTGTTGTCACTTGGGTGATGACACAAAGGTGCATGTGCTTCTTTCTTCAGTCAGCTTTGGAGGTGTTTGGAAGAACTGTGGAAGACAATTGAGAGAAATTTTTCTTGCAGCAGGTGGTTGCAGATGTTGCAGATCAGTATGGATGTTCCTTGGAACTACATGGTTACATTTCTTTATGTTGGGTTTGGTGGACTTGGTATGCCTGGATCATTTGTGATGGTGCTCCGTTTGCACTCATCTGGACAGTGCCCTTGCACTGGAAGTACTTGGATGTGTTTGGTCTATGACTGGTTGACACAGGGTGCTTGTTTGCTGCTGAGATGGGTGGGTTTTTTTTTATGGCATGAGTTCACTTTTAGGTCATACCTTTAAGGTATGGGTGGTTGGATGTTTTAGCATGAGTTGTGGGTGTTGGTTTTTAGTCACATGGGTTTGATCGGTTGGACGAGGGCAGTCTATTCTTGGTTGCCTTTCTAGCTGGTTAGTTTTTTCTTATTCTGGAGTTTGGTTGGAGTGGTGCTTTGCTGGTTTTTTGCCTTTGCCATCTGGAGGATCTTTTGCTTTCATTACTGAGACTATTGTTGTTTCACTTTGGTGTGTTCCTGTGTTTGGAGTTGTTGCTTAAGGTGGTGGACATATTTCTGATGTTGTTGCAGTGGTTTTGATTGGAGTGTGAGAGCATGTGTTGGTCCTTGTTCGGCCTGGTTTAGAGGATGCCTGAAAGTCTTCGGCAAGTGGGAGATTCTTGGGAATTATGCCTCTCAACTTTATGGTGACCCCCTTTGAAGACTTAGGTGAATTATCTTGTTTCCTTGGCAACGTATTTTGTTCTAGCAGAGGCAGAACCGGGATGGAACTTCGCATTGTTTCGTTTGCCTTGTTCTGGGTCTTGTTCCCATTTCGTCTCCAGCTCTGCTCCCCATTTTCTTAGATCTTCGAGTTTTGTTCTGGCGGAGGCGGAACCGGATTGGAACTTGGCATTGTTCCTTTTGTCATGTTTCGGGTTTGGGTCTGGGTCAGGCTCTGGCTCCGACTCCGGCAGTCTGTTGCTCTTTGCTTGGTTATGGCGGAGGCGGAACTAGTTTTGGAAGTTGGCAATGTCTGTTTGCCATGTTCCTATTCCTGTTCCTGTTTTGACTCTGGGTTTGACTCTTGCTTTTGTGATCTAGTTCCTCAATATGTTTGGATTCTCCTCGGGGAGTTTTCCTCCCTTTTGTCCATGTTCTAGATTGTTGTTTCTTGTAGTTGGCGGAGGAGGAACCAGAACCAGTTTGGTTCCTAATCTTGGACTTTTGGTAAAGTCCTATTTCTGTTCCTATTCCGTCCCCGACTCTGACTCTGATCTTTTGTGCTCCCATCTTGGTTTGATCCCAGGTTGACTTTACCCAGTCAGTCCTATTTCTAATGTGTTTCTCTTTGCCACGGGCGGACGCGAAACCGAATTGGTTCCTGAACCTGTAATTTCGATGGAGTCATGTTTCGACTCCAGTTCCGTCTCCGTCTCCAACTATGACTCCAGTAGTGTGCTTTTTCGGTGGAGTCCTGTTTCGACTCTTGTTCCGACTCCGGCTCCAGCAGTGTTAGGTTTGGCTTGAAGCCTTGGACATGCTTGATGTCTATTTGACCATTTTGGTTGCTCTGTCAGTTGTGATTGTTGATGGGTCTTGGACACGTGGCACCTGGTTGAATAGTGATTTGACGGTTACCTAACTTGTTGTGCTGCATGTTTTGTCAACGAAGGTTGGTGGAGTTGAACCCATTTTTGGAATGGCATTGAATGCCTAGATGACTCCTTGCAGGGAGATCTATCAGATCCGACCAAATGCGTGATTTGTGGATGGTCTTGTTTGCTCTTGTTGATTCAGTTACATATTGGATGAGAGATGTATTATTTCTCAAGTAAGTAAGTTCGACGAGTCTGTAAGAGTCGTGGGTTGCAGAGCAAGTGCAAGATGTGCGACCATGAGACTGCGAGCGGGATGCATGGGCATGTGAATGCATGAGCATGGGGCTGCAAGCATAATGCATGATGCATGATGCGAGATTGCAGCAGTTGGACTTGCAGGTTGGAGAGCCGAAGGTGTGAAGAGATTTGTAGAGAGATGGAGAGGGTGTTCAAGCAGTTTGCTTAGGCAATGTAACTGTGAACACTCTATCTCTCGGATCTGGGCATGGGAATCATTGGAGGCCAAATGACTGGGCTAGCCATGAGGCTGGCTGTGACAGTCATCTAAGGAGCTGAGAGGAATCTTGCAGGTACCTGTTACTTCTCAAGTTGAACAAGATGTAACTCCTGTATTGGATTTGAGCCTGATATTGTATTGTAACTGGTTTTGTTGCTGAATAATACAATGGCTCAAAATTTTGGAGTGTGGGGTTTTTACCTGAAAGGGTTTTCCCCACGTATATCTTTGTGTCTTCTTTTTGTCTTTCATGGTATCTGGTTATGTTGAATCTATTTCTTGTTGCATTCATTTCTCTCAGAGGATCAATGGGGGATCAACTGTGCTTGTTTCCGCTTTATAGCATAGTTGGTTGCCACTTTATAGCATAGTTGGTTGTGTCTTTGTTGTGATTTTGAATTGAAATCACTAAGGCACTACTGTCTTAGATGCCTATCTTGATGACAGACCAAATCCATATCCGCAACAAAAATATGGTATTAAAATGTTGAAAGTATTGGGTGACTCTAAGTTGGTAATATCCCAAGTTAGGTCTAAATTCATTTCCAAAAATAAAAGAATTAAGTAGTATAGGAATGTTGTATGGGATATAATTGAATATTTTGATGCTTTTAATATTGATTGGTTAAAGAGAGGAAAGAATGTAAAAGAATACTTGTTAGCAAATATTGCTATCAGATTGGAAGATGTCATTTTTTATGGCATTCCAAAAATAGAGGTGCAGACCTAGCCTATAGTGCCTAATAACATTTGTATCTAGGAAGTGTTTGATGATGACAATGATATTCTAAATTGTTTGCATTTTATTCACCAATATGAAACCCCATAAATTGACTTCACCTCATTATTGGTGGAAGTGGATGGTAAAGAGACACTATTTGGGAATGAAATGGTCCAATTGAAAACCAATAAGATTCCCAAAGATTGGTTGCACTCGAGAGGGTCTTTTATGGCCCTCATAAAACAAATATTAATAAAACATCTTCCCATAAGGAAGATTTTGAAGAAATAAATCTTGGGACTGAGAATTCTCCCAAGAAGGTATACATAGGAAATAAAATCAAACCCCATATTAGAACCATGATGATAGCACTATTGAGGAAATATAGACATGTGTTTTCCTAGTTATATGATGACCTAGAGGCTTATAGAGAGAAAATTTTCCAACATGAGATACCTTTGAAGCCTGATAAAAAATATTTTTGGATAAAGCAGAGACCAATAAATCCCACATTGTAGCCAAAATGCAAGAGGAACTCACAAAGTTGAGAGATGTTGGAATCATCAAACCTATAAGACATTCTTCATGGGTTTCTAACCTGGCTCTAGTTAGAAAAGAGAATGGTGACTTGAGACTTTGTGTAGATTTTAGATAGTTGAATGTAGAATCCTTGAATGACAATTACCCATTGCCTAATATGGAGGCAATGTTGCAAAAGGTGACAAGGTGTGAGCTGCTATCAATGATGGATGGGTTCTCAGGCTATAACCAGGTCATGGTGAAAGAAACTAATCAGTTCAACACTGCATTCACTACACCATGTGTTAGAACTAGATTTTTTTAGAGAAAATTCTAAGGGCTTTTATCCATTTGAACCCAATTTTATGCTATATTTTTCATTAAAAATCATTCTACTGCCATCTACAAAGCCATAACTTCCTTTTACTGCCATACCACTACCATATTTTTCACCCTTTATAACCCCTACCTCATACCTCTTTACCACAACCCTTTGCGAAAAAACTCATGGTATCATGGTCAAAATAGTGAACACTATCCCCTTTTACCGCTACACCACACACGGTTAAGTCTACACCCGTGGTAGAGCAGTGAGAAAAGGCACCAAAGACTAAATTGCTATACCATGAAGGGTTAACATGCAACCCGTAGTAGAGTGGTATAAAGACCACTGTCAACATAGAGGAACTGATATACCGCATGGGTTCAAAGCAAGACCTATGGTGGAGTAGTATACAGAGTAGTGACAATAAAAGGAGACCTCTATACCACCAAGGGTCAGAACGTAGCCTATGGTAAAGTAGTAGAGATGATAGTGAATTTAGTTAGCACCACAGAACCATAGGGAGAAGAAAGGTAAACCGTGATGGAGTAGTAAAGAAAGTGAAGAAATAACAGGTAAACCGTGACACTATGGCAATACAAAACATGTTGCATGGTAGAGTGGTAAGCTAACAAAAGAGAATCAAAGTAAACCATGGTACTACAGTGAAGAAAAGGATGGCATGAGGTAACACTAAAGCGGTCATTATGACTATTTGTTATTGTAATCATCCTGCGGTTCTGATTTATTTTAATTTTCAAACAACATGACATTTGGTCTGAAGCTGGTTGCTTCTCATGAGAATACGAACATACCAAAACCAAAATGCGTGAGCGATTTTCTAAAGATATAAAAGGAGGAGATTGATAATGAATAGGGGTTAGAAGTTAGAATAGTTAGAATAGAGTTAATTTCAGAATTTTTTACGCCATGAAGACCATGATGCATGTATGAATTTTGAAGAATTCAATGAAGATGTCTGATTTTTTTGCCTAATTTTGGTATCAAATTTTTGTAAGAATTATTCCATTATTTGGTTGTCTCCATTTTAATGCTCCTTTTTTATTTAAACCGGTATATCAAGTATATATGTTGTATTTGTGTGATATGATTAATTAGTTCTTTCCAGTAAAGATTAAATCCTTATAGTCAATCACAGTAATTTAGAAGTGTTAATTGGATCGATAAGAAGAACCACGTAATTAGAGTTGTCAATATGTCTCAACTAGAGTTTGTCAACTATTTACTTGCATGATTATACAACTTATAAACTTATATCAATGTTCCAAGTAGTTTGAGTTATTGCCTTTACGGGTCACATTTTCTAAGTCTTCATTGGACTCCATATACCAAATATGCCACTGGTCTCACCCATTTTTAATTCACTTAATTTCATTAAATTGTTTTTTCAAAATTCCACATCTATTAACTGAACATATTGAATTATATATTTACAATTTATACCAAATAGGTTTGTATCTTTCCACGTCCAAATTTCCATTGCGGATAGATGTTTTTGAGGAAACACAAAGTTCAAATATGCTCCATGCATATAGGTTTACTCACCTAGGTTTAGTAGAGCCTAAAGAGTAGAAGTTTCAAATTCATTATTTGGGCTTGTACACTAGCCAAAAATGTTGTGAGAGGTTGGCAACCTCTCATGGTTAAAACCTATGTTTTTGAGTCCTAACAATTTGGTGACTCTGTTGGGGACATGTCAAATTGAACTCAGGCCTTCATCATAGAGTCAGTACAATTTGGAGACTCTGTTGGGAACAATGAACTATGAAATTTTATCACTTTTGGAAAGTGAGTGGCAACTCTGAATGAACAAGTGCATTAAAACTGATAAAGTGAAATATACATCAGAAAGGAACCATCCTAGAGTGCAGACTATCAAAATTAATCACAACATGTAGGGACAATGATATTTGTATAAGGAGGATCCTAATAATGACAAAATTAAATGGACTCATAAGAATGATAAGGGCAAGAAGATGTTTGATGACGTGGGCCCAACAAATAAAGAAAAAATGTCAAAAGCATACTTGGAGACATATAATTCCTATGGTACACTGGAAACTAAAAATAACCCATCTAGAGAACCTCACATTCCTAAGGAAAAGAGGAATCTCTTCTATCAATCAGACCCCAAGAGAGTTGAGGAGTTCATGGCTAGACTTGAGGCTGAAAGGGAAATGAGACAACATGAATATGATAAGAAAATGGCATTACTTGAAGAGAATTATGATGGACTTGGCTATAAAGAAGCCTCTAAAGAGAACTATGAACACATGGCTTGGGATGAGATAAATGCACGATTGGAACATGAAACACAAGAAGTGGAAAGAGAAACAATAGATTATGAGAAGAGGCTCCAAGCAATAAAAGAGGTTCAAGAATTGAAGTTACCCAAAGCTCAAATGACTAACTTACCTAAATATGTGCCACCTCATAGGTAGGGGAATAATAATGCGAGACCTTCAAATCTCACAAGAGCACAACAAAATAAATCAAGGAGTCAATATAGACCCCCAAATGCTCCACCACAACATCAAAATGCTCAGCCACCCCCTCACTAGCAATATATACCCCCACATGGTCAACAACACATTCCTCCATAAGGTCAACAATATGTGCCACTACATCACAACAATCCATTGTACCAGTACCATCATCCTCAAAATCCATCTCCTCCACCATATACAATTATGAGAAAAAAATTTGATTTGGCTGGATTTCAAATATATCCTTATCCCATGGATAACAGTTGGAGAAGCCTTGTCCCAAAATTCACAGGAAGTAGTGCAGTAATGGCTGAAGAACACCTAAGGAGCTTTAATGAATTTATTCAAGACTTGGATATGCAATATGAGGATGTGAAAATGATATTGTTTATGATGTCATTGATTGAAGATGCTAGAGATTGGTTTAACAATTTTCCAACAACTTTTATTGACTCCATTCAAAATTTTTATGAACAGTTCCTTGAGCGGTATGGGAATCAATGTGCACTAGAGTTTTCCCTCCATGAATTGATAACTATCCAAAAGAATTAGAATGAGTCAGCTTATGACTTCAACCAGAGGTTTTCTAAATTACATAATAAGATACCTCTTGGATCCAAATTAGTTGATCTTTCTACATTGAGTATCTATTTAAAAGATTTTGATCCTAAGACATGATATGAGCTTAGGAATAGGTGTTCCGGGAATTTAGATGAATCTCAAAAGATAGCATTAACTATTGAAAATAATAGGAAAGTTGCAGGAATAATTAGCGAGAGGGATAATCCTAGGGTTCCTCAATATGCTCCTCCAAATAGGCAGGAAAATACATAAAAAAATGGAAGGCCAAGGTTGCATGACATGCCATATAATACAAATTGGAAGGATGTAAAGCCGATGATGGATAGGCCAAGGAATAAAGAGACACCTGATCCTTTAAAGAAAATAGGGATGTATATGGTAGATAACAGTCCTTGGTGCTCATTTTGTGACTTGCCACATTCCCCAAATCATTGTATTATAGCTCAGTCGATACCAGAAAAAGACATACCAAAGAACAACAATGAAGACGACCATAATATCTATTTGAATTCCCACACTCTCCACTCTATTGAGAAGGGCTATTCATCTTCAAAAGAAGGAGGGTATGAATATGATGTTGATCACCAAAAGTTCAATGTCCATATGGAAAAAAAAAAGCTTTTTATGATCATGAAGAAAGTGATAATTGACAATGTCCTCTTAGTGCATCATATCAAACAAATAGGTGCAATGTAAGGAAACTGACTGGGGAAGAAATTAAAAGGTTAACTGTTGCAATAGTTGAGCAGGCCAAAAGGAGATATTTCTTGAGGAATAGGACAATAAATGAGACTGAAGGTGTTCGAAGAAGAATATTTTTGAAGGATAAGAAAACGCCCTAGGAAGATTTTAAGAGGATAGATGATAAGCGGTTTGATAAAAAATAACAAATGTATGTCCATAAGGAAGAAAAAATAAAATGTCCCAAGGACAAACAAAAGTTAGATTAGACAAACAAAAAGGAGAAAGAGGAGAACAAAGGAGAGTCAACAGAGAAGAAGAAGATGAGCATAAAAAAAGGTGCCTCTTTTGATTTCATGCAAGCTTTGTCTCAGGTAAAGATGTATATCCCATTACTTGAGATGATGAAGATTAAAGAGTATAGAAAAAAAATTATTCAATTAATGTCTAGTGGGGGTAATAAAAATAAAAACCTTGAAAATAAGGAGATTCCTAAAATTAGTAATTGGAAGGAAAAGATAAAAGTTCCTGAGGTTTGTCTAAGTGATGCATTGATGAATCCACCATAAACTGATCCATTCTTTACTACACTACTCATAAATGGTAAGTTGGTAAGAAATTTTATGATAGATTCAAGTGCTTCTATGAACATTATGCCAGTAGGGGTGATGAAACAACTTGGTATGTGGGTAGATGTTGAGGGTGGTAAATTTTATGCTATGGATAGTAGACATGTCTCGGTTGTGGGAATTATGAAAGATGTGGAAGTGAAATTGGCTACTTACCCACATGCGAATTATAATATTGATATAAATGTGATTGAAACACCTCCTCAATTTGGAATGCTTTTGTCAAGACAATGGATTGCAATAGTTGGAGGAAATGTACAGTTTGATTTATTATATGCCACAATACCAGTCAATGGTGAGGAATTCAAGTTGTATAGAGAACCAAGGATGAATCATATTGTTGAATATGTTCCTCAAGAACAAATTAATTTTTTTTTTGATGTGGATTTAGGGAGCTTTAGAGTGGAACCGTCTCAACTTGAATTAGCAAATACTGACCCAATCGATAAGAATGTTTCCAAAGATCAGTAGGGTGTGTGGAAAATGTATTTTGATGGGGCATGCAACCAAGAAGGCAATACAGATGGCGTATTTTTTATATCACCTAAAGGTTTAACATTCAAATATTCATTTTTGCTAACCTTTGAGTGTATAAAAAATGTGGTAGAATATGAGGCCTTGTTGATTGCTTTGAATATGGTTGCCAAGCATCAAATTGCTAACTATCTTGGGAGATTCTGAGCTGGTTGTCTCACAAATCAAATCAAGATATCCTGCAAAGAATAAGAGATTCAAACAATATAGAAATTTTGTGTGGGACAACATTGAATTATTTGATGCTTTCTCAATTGATTAGATAGATAGATCAGAAAATTTAATGGTAGATTTTCTAGCTAATGTAGCCCTAAAAAGAGCTAATATCACCTTGGTTGGAATATCTCATGTTGAATTCAAAACAAAACCTACTATCCTTGACAACATATATAGTTGGCAAGTTTTCAATGATGATGTCAACCTTTTAAATTTTATTCATTGCATAGATTAGTACGAGGCATAGCAGATTGACTTCAATGATTTTGTGGAAGAAGTGGATGGGAAAAAAATTGTATTTGGGAAGGAAGTTTGCAACTTAAAACCAACAAGCTCCCCAAAGGTCTTGTTGCATTAGAAAGAGTGTATGATGGGAATGATTGATCTCTCGTGAAACAAACACCAGTCAAGAGAGAAGATATTGAAGAAATAAATCTAGGAACTGAGTTAACACCAAAAAGGGTCTACATTGGAAAGAAGATAAGTCCAAACATCAGGGGAATGTTGATTGCATTATTGAGAAAATATAAACATACATGTTTTCTTGGTCTTATGATGATCTCAAGGCATATAGAGAAGATATTTTCCAACATGAGATTCCACTTAAACCAGATACAAAGCCATTCAGACAAAAGAAAATTCCTATTAACCCAACTTTGGAACCTAATATGTAGGAGGAACTGACAAAACTCAGAGATGGAGGTATTATTAAACCATTAGACATTCAACATGGGTCTCAAATCTGGTTCCAATAGGAAAGAAAAATGGGGCTATTAGATTATGTCTAGATTTCAGAAATATGAATGTTGCTTCCCTTAAAGATAATTATCCTCTCCCAAATATGGAGGCAATATTGCACAAAGTAATAGGGTGTGAACTACTATCAATGATGGATGGTTTTTTTGGATATAACCAAGTTAAGTTCAAAGAGCCTAAGCAATACAAGACATCATTTAATACACCATGGGGGACATATGTTTATGCTAGAATTCCATCTAGTCTCACAAATGCAAGGGCCATGGATGTGGCATTTGTAGATTTGATTAATTCTATAATGGTGGTGTACTAGGATGATCTTACTACTTATTCCAAAAAAGAAGGAGATCATATGGGGCACTTAGAAAAGATATTCATCAAGGATTTGGAATATGGTATTAGTCTTAATCCTAAAAAATGTCATTTTTCCATTACATAGGGTAAAATTTTGGGACATATCATATCAAAATATGGGATTAGAATAGACCCTGAGAGAGTAGAAGCTATAGATAAAATTCCCATTCCTAAAACTGTCAAAGCAATCCAATCATTTTTTGGTCAAATTAATTTTGTTGGGATATTTGTATCAAATTTTGTTGAGCTTGTTAAACCTATATCCAAGATGCTAAAAAAAGGAGAGAAGCTAGATTGGATTGTTGAAGCCATGGAAGCCTTTATATCTATAAAAAGAGTTATCAAAGAAGCTCCCATCCTAAAGTGCCCTGATTTTACCAAACCTTTTTAGATGTTTTATTTCACTTCATTTCACACCATAGTAGTTATGTTATAGAAGAATGATGAAGGTCATGAGTAGCCTATATTTTTTTTAGCAAATATTTGTAGGGGTTAGAATTGAAATATGATATTATGGGAAAAAAATCCTTTGCATTGGTCAAAGTAGAAAAAGCTTTTAGACCTTATCTTTTTGGAGATAAAGTAATTACCTATGTCCCACATTTAGTTGTGAAAGATATCCTAGTACAGATAGGGGTGACAGGGAAAAGATGTACATGGATTAATAAAATCCAAGAGTTCAATATGGAAATTCAAATTGCCAAGTTGGTAAGAGGATAGGGTTTGGCTAGGCTAATGACATAAAAAAACATTGAAGCAAATCAAAACTACAATATAGAAGGTGAGGAGAATGCAGTTGCAATTATTGAACATACTTCTTAGTACACAAATATAATGTATTATCTCAAGCACATGAAATGCCCTAAGGGGTTGAATGATAATCAAAAGAGAACTTTGAAGTTGCAAGCATCTAAGTATGTTTTTATACAAGGGGATCTATTTTGGAATAATAGGGATGGAATGTTGTTGTTGTGTCTAGATGCATCACAAGCAAAAAATGTCTTTAGGTAGATGCATGAAGGGGTGTGTGGAGGCCATTATTCTACCAAGACACTTGCACATAATATTCTCAGAGCTGGATATTATTGGCCTAAATTTTTCAATGACTCTTTTTCATATGTAAGGAAATGTGAGGCTTGTCAAAATAATTCAGGGAAATTTAAGTATCAAGGAACCTTACCACTTAGACCTTTTTAAGTAGAAGCCCCTTTCCACCAATGGAGAATTAACTTCATTGGAGAAATACAGGAAAAGCCAAGTGGAGAACATAGATGGATATTAGTGGCTACAAATTATTTTATTAAGTGGGTGGAGGCAATCCCAACTAAACAAGCAACAAGAAAGGTAGTGATGAATTTTATAATGGAGAATATCATAAATAGATTTGGCACAATAGTAAGAGTGATCAAAGATAATGGGATGTGTTTTAGATCTGATGAATTTGAAGAATTTTGTAATACATATGGAATTGATATTTCCTATGTTGCCCCATATCATGCACAAGCAAATGGCCAGGCAAAGTCAAGTAATAAAAGTATTTTTAAAGATAATAAGGAGGATGTTAGATACAAATAAAAAGGCATGGGATTCAAAGTTGAGAATGGTTGTGTGGGAAGATAGGATTATCGTAAAAAAGGCAATTGGAAAGTATCCATTTGAATTGGTATATGGGACACAAGCTAGGATGCCACTACAGAACCTTTTACCGATTTATAATTTTATTCTACAAGAGGATTTGGATATTTCTGAACCAATCGAGGAAAAAATGGAGCAGCTTGCAAAACTTGATGAAATAAGGAGAATGGCTTAGAAGAAATATTTGAAGTTGCAATCACAGATGAAATATCTTTTTGATAAAAGGGCCAAAGATCAAAAATTTGAAGAAAATGATCTAGTGTTGATGTGGAAAGCTCGGTGTTAGGAGAACGGAAAGCATAGAAAGTTTGCAGCCTTTTGGTTGTGACCTTTTGTGATCATTCAAAAAGGAGGGGAGGACTCTTATTATTTGTAGAATATTTCTGGAGAGGAGAAAGAGTTGCCCGTACATGGGAAGTTCCTAAAGCATTTCTTCTCTTAGGGAGTAACAGAGGATTAAGGATTACTAGTGCATGGACAATTCTTAACAAACCTCTTTAAACATTATTTTTCCATGCACGGTAGTTTAGGAATTCAAAAGGGGCTAGGAATTGCTAGTACATGGACAATCCAAAAATTCCCTCATTGAAAACAAAGTTTTATTTCCATGTATAGTAGTGTAGGGTCATTTCCATCCTCCATTTTCTGCTTCCTTCATTTTTCATATCCTTTGTGTCTTGGTCTACTCTCCTAGTGGTATTTTGTATTCTTGTAGTGATTGGAAAATCACTCATCCCCAATAGGAGCCTCTATTAGAACCAGGATTTTTAGAAAAAAATCTAAGGTATTTTATCCATTTGAACCCAATTTTATGCTATCGTTTTCATTAAAAATCATTCTACCGCCATCCACAAAGCCAAAACTACCTTTTACCGCCATACCACTACCATATTTTTCACCCTTTCGAACCCCCGCCTTATACCTCTTTACCGCAACCCTTCATAAAATTTCTCATGGTATCGCGGTCAAAACAATGAACGCTATCCCATTTTACCGCTACCCAATGCATAGTTAACTCTACACCTATGGTAGAGCAGTGAGAAAAGGCATCGAAGACTAGACCACTATACCATGAAGGGTTAACATGCAACCCGTAGTATAGTGGTATACAGACCATTGTCAACATAAAGGAACTACTATACCATAGGGGTTTGACACAAGACCTATGGTGGAGCAATATACAAAGGAGCGACAATAAAAGGAGACCTATATACTACCAGGGGTCAGAACGTAGCCCACGGTAGAAGGAAGTTAACACTGTAGAACCACATGGAGCAGAAAGGTAGACCGCGGTGGAGTAGTAAAGAAATCGAAGACAAAACAGGTACATCGCAACACTGTGGCAATACAAAACATGTTGTGCAGTAGAGCAGTGAGCTAACAAATGAGAATCAAAGTACACCATTGTACCATAGCGAAGAAAATGATGGCGCAAGGTAATACGGTAAAGCGATCGTTATGAATGTATTTGTTATTGTAATCATCCTGTAGTTATGGTGTATTTTCATTTTCAAATGGTGCAACCTTTGGTCTGAAGCTGGTTGCTTCTCATGATAATATGAACAGACCAAAACCAAAAGGCACAAGGGATTTTCTGAAGATATATAAGGAGGAGATTGATAATGAATAGGGGTTAGAAGTTAGAATAGTTAGAATAGAGATAATTTCAGAATTTTTCACTCTATGAAAACCATGATACATGTATGAATTTTGAAGAAGTCAATGAAGATGTCTAATATTTCTGCCTAATTTTATATCAACTATTTGTCAAAATTATTCGATTATTTAGTTATCTCCATTTTAATGCTTCTCTATTATTTAAACTGGTATATCAAGTATATATGCACTTTGTCGATACAAATTTTGTTGTATTTGTGTATATGATTATTTGGTTATTTCTAGTAAAGATTAAATACTTATAGTCAATCACAGTAATTTAGAAGTGTTAATTGGATTGATAACAAGAACTGTGTAATTTGAGTTGTTAATCTGTCTCAAGTAGAGTTTGTCAACTATTTACTTGGATGTTTATACAAGTTATAAACTCATATCAGTGTGCCAAAAAGTTTGAGTTATTGCCATTACGGGTCACATTTTCTAAGTCTTCACTATACTCCATATAAACAATAGGGCACTGGTCTCACCTATTTTTAATTCACTTAGTTTCATTAAATCATTTTTTCAGATTTTTACATCTATTAACTAAACATATTGAATTATATATATACAATTTATACCAAATAGGTTTGCATCTTTCACCTTCAAAATTACCATTGTGGATAGATTGTTTTGAAGAAACACATAGTTCAAATCTTCTCCATGCATTAGGTTTACCCACCTAGGTTTAGTAGAGCCTAAAGAGTAGAAGGTTCAAATTCATTATTTGACCTTCTACGTTAGCCAAAAATGTTGTGAGAGCTTGGCAACCTCTTTTGGTTAAAACCTATGTTTTTGAGTCCTAACACCATGGGGGACATATTTCTATGTGATAATGACATTTGACCTAATTAATGTTGGTGCCACATTCCAGAGAGCCATAGGTGTGGCCTTCGTTGATTTTATTGATCTATTCCTAGCTATATATCAAGATGAATTGACTACACATAGTAAGAAGGAAGAAGATCATTGTTCATGTTTAGAGAAGATATTTTCTAGAGATTTATATTATGGGATTTCTTTGAATCGTAAGAAATTTTCTTTCCAGGTTAAATAAGGCAAGCTATTAGAACATATTGTTTCTAAAGAAAGGGTTGGGATTGATCTTGAATGTGTAGTAGTAATTGACAAAATTCCACAATGTAAAAGTGCGAAAAGGTATTCAATAATTTTTTGGACAAATTAATTTTTTGAGGAGGTTTTTCACTAAATTTGATAATATTTTTAGGCCCATATCATAAATTCTAAAGAAAGGTGAAAAGGTAGTGTGGACAAAAGAACTGTCTAGAGATTTTTTGGATATAAAATAAGCCATCATGGAGGTTGTTGTGCACAAATCTCCTGATTATGCAAGGCCATTCCAATTGTTTAGTTTTTTCTAATTTCACACTATGGAAAGATTATTATTACATAAGAACAATGAAGGTTTTGAGCAGCCCATCTCTTTCTTCAGTAAATCTTTGGTAGTTGTTGAACTAGAATATGATATGATAGAGAAGCAAGCTATGCATTGGTCAAGGTTATAAAGAATATTAGAACATATATGATTGGGGAGACTATAGTAGCATATGTACCAAGTGAAGTGGTTAATGATATCTTGACCCAGCAAGAGACCATAGGCCGAAGGTGTCGGTGGATCAATAAGATCCAAGATTTTAACATTGACATTTTGTTTAATAAATTGGTGAGAGGTTAGGGTTTGGCCAAATTGATGGCTAAGACCAATCTAGAAGCAAACCAGATACATCAAGTTGAACATGAAAATTTTGCACCCATATGTGACATGCAAATGGTACAAAAGAATCGTGGAATATTTGTAGACTATGAAATTCCCTGAAGGCATTCCAAATAATGAGAGAACTCTAAATCTGTAGGCTATCAAATATGTTATCATTGAAGACACACTTTGGTGGAGAAGCCCAGATGGTGTGTTACTTAGATGTGTTGATGGAGATGAGGTAGAAGAGATTTTAAATGAGATGCATAAGAGAGAATGTGGAGGCCATTATATTATAAAGACCACTGCTCACAAAATATTGAGAGTAGTATTCTATTGGAAAACTATTTTCAAAGATGATCATAGATTTTTCAAGAGGAGTGATGCTTGTCAAAGATTCATTGGCAAGTTGAAATTTTCTAGTAATCTGCCTCTTAGACTAGTTTTAGTTCAAGATCCTTTCCAATAGTGGGGCATTAATTTTATTGGAGATAAATTAGATAAATCAAGTGGAGGATACTCTAGGATCCTTGTTTCCACAAATTACTTCACAAAGTGAGTGAAAGCAATACCCACAAGTAAGGTAATGATTGATTTTTAATGAATAATGTATTGATTAGATTTAGGGTCCCATAACGAATTATCTCTTATAATGCCATGTTTTTTAGATTAGAGAAATTTATTGAATTTTGTAATAAGCATGGTATATGTATCTCTTATTCATCTCCTTATCACCCTCAAGGTAAAGGGTAAGAAAAATCTAGCAACAAGAGTTTGATGAAGATCATCAAACATGTGATTGAGAAGAACAAGAAGGCTTGGGATTTAAAACTATAGCTTAAATTATGGGTGGATATAACTACTATCAAAAAGGTCATTGAGAAATTCCCATTTAATCTTGTGTAGGAGGTACAATCAAAGATTCCTCATAACAACGTTTTAAAAAATGTACAAGTTTGTGCATGAATGTGACACAAACATTTGTGATGAGATGCAACATAGAATGGAAGAGTTAATTGAGCTTGATGAAACTAGAAGAGAAGATCATAAAATAAATGAGAAGTTGAAACTCCAATTCAAACACCTAAATGATAAGAAGGCCATTGAGAATAAATTTCAAGTTGGATGCATGGTCTTAATGTGGAATGCAAACATGGAAGATAGAGGAAAGCATGGGAAATTTGATCCCCTATGGCTTGGTCTGTATTTGGTTGAAAATACATATGGAGAGGACTCGTACTTATTGAAATCCCTAACAGGTGAAATTGTAGAGCTACTAGTACATGGATAGTTCTTGAATCCCTATTTATCCTGAAATAGGTTACATTCCATGTACATTGTATAGTCCTATAATTAATGTATATAGTTTTGATGAGTTTTCTTTTAGTTGCATCTGCTTGCCTTTTTGAGCAATCCCCTAGGTTTTTGCTTCTTTCTATTGGTCTGCTTCACCATGAGATTTGGATTCTTTCCATACTTGCTAGGGGTATGCGTCCTCGATAATGACCCACTCGTAGAGCTCCTAAATGTTATAAAATATTGAGCTTGTTCTTCAACTTGTGACAGTTTGTCACTTTCATGACCAAGGGTAGGGTTTACGGTTTAATCTCTAAAGAATTTTTCTAAAATTTTGTAAGTCTTAAACCCTTGGCATTTTAATTCTTCATTGACTTGTTGCACATGATTACCAGATGTTTGAGTTATAACTTGACCAATTCGCACCATTTTCTCTACCAAACCCTTAGTCTAGGTCTATTAGTCACTAAGTTCCTTTTAATTGATTTAATTTTTCCAAGGTTGAGCTTAATATTTATTATCAAAAGAACTAGGTCCTAAGTATTTATTTCCTAGGGGTTGTGTCTCGTCGACCTAGTTAGATCCCTTTATAAAATAACATTTGTGCATGTCTAGATTTTTATGATCATCAAATCAAAGGATTTAAATCTTGTTCATTCCCTGCCAACTCCATAGGAATAAAATAATTGTTTCCAAAGAGTTACGGGGTCAGTAGGCTTACACCATGTGTCTTCTTGCAAAATGTAGGAACCGATCTCCACTATTACGCCTAATTCCTTAAGCTCATGAATCAATGGTTGTAATGCATTATTGGGGTTAATCTCAACCATTCCCCACTCACCCGACAAGATTAAAATATTATTTTTGAAAATTTGTGAGGTCACTAGGTGCATGATGTGTGGATTCTTTCACCAGTGGGGAAAGAAAGGTTGGAGCCCACAAATGAATGAATTTGCATCCAACTTATAGGATACCATCGTTCAAAGGACTGCTTAATGATGGTGATAGAATTTTGAAAATTTTTTACTCAATTTGAGTCATCTAATGAGCCATCTTAGGACCAGACCAATGGGTATTATTCAAAATCAAATTTGTAAATGTGAGAGTCGTTTCCTTTCATGCAAGTGAATAGTAATTACTGAAGTGATATCCATAGCTACCCAATTTCAACTTAAACGCATCTAAGGTTAAATTTACTGCACAATTGAAGATTACCAAAGACTCAAAAACATCTTGGAGATCGAGAGAAAGCATTTTTTATTTTGTCATGATCAAAATTAGGGTTTCCCACTAGCATAAAACCATAAGTTAAAAAAACACTTTTTCTATGTTATATTTGAAATATGTTGATTTAGAACAAATGTTTATTGTCAAATTTTTCTATGTGATTTTTCATTGCTTTGTTGTGATTTGAATTTACTTCAAAGAGTTGAAAACCTTGTCAAACCCTTTTAAATTGTGTCAGGCTTTAAGTTGTGCCCTAGGTTCTAAATAGAAGAGCTACATTTTGAACATTTTTTTCTATCAAAACCCTAGACTAGTTTGATTCCATATTTCACCTATGGCACCAAAAACTCAAGCTTTTGATTCAGGAACCACAACAAGATCTCTCTCTCAGGATATCATTGATGAGTTGAAACCCTCCACAAGTAAAAGAGTTAAGGGAGTAGATTTTTTTTTATGGTTATACAATTCAACAAGGGTTAATAGATAAAATATGTTGTATCAAGTATGCCAATTTTCTTTTTTTAGGGTAGAGACTATTCCAAAATTGGTTTGGGAATAGGAATTTTGGAGTCCCTATCTACAACCCTTGGAGATTAGATTTGGACAAAATAGTGGTTCCAAATGTGTATATGGATGTTGACTTATTGAAGGATATTTCTACAAGATAAGACCCTATTTTGAGAGTGATCAAGGCATATGATGGTAAAGAAATGGTTAAAATAACCATAGAATAGATAGAAAATATTTTCAATCCACATTAATCAAGTATAGACATGATCCCTATTGACCTCAAAGTCTTCAAATAAGAATATAAGAACAAAAAGGTTCTATCAAAAAAGAAAATTTACTCATTCATACTACATCTACTAGGGCGGGGCAAAATATGAAACAAATAAAGATTGGAAAAGATGAACAAGAACCTTTCCCCATGAAATATTTTTCAAATTATTTGAAGAAGAATTTTTTTTATTTATGCTAGATCCTTGGCATTGATGCACCATTTATGATGCCAATAGACCTCATGTACATGGCAGCACATCTCCAACACTCAACATATAATTTATTTTATGACTATGTGACATATCTGTTAGAAAAAATGCATAAGGGTCTTTCAACACTCAAGGAAGGAAAGGAATCAATGGGCTTTGGGTGGTACTCTTTACTAATGCATATGTTCCTATAAAGGGGGGGAAGCATTTTGGCACTAATATAACATTGGCAAAGAGGGAGGATGGCTTTGATCTTCCTATCTAGTGTTGGACCGAAATCCTAGATAAGGATGACTCCAAATTTGATTATGTGGTCTTCAACAATGTTTTTTCCTCAAAGTTGAGAAGATTCTTAGTTCATAACTCATCAAGGATTCCTAAAGAGATTCATAATTTCTTAAGACCCATGGAGATAATGCCTGAAGTGAATTTGATTCACAATTGGGGTGATATAATAGCATAGTTCCACACAACTATTTTTAGATTTTACGTCACTTCGATGAACCATTATTTACTCCCAAGGGATGTGCCATTAAGAATAGGATTCATTTAAATCATGAGACAATTGGGAGCATCACAAATGACACATTTTCCAAAGCAGTAGAAGAAGGGTTCTTTCTTCCCTGAGTGGAAAAAATTTGTAGATTTTGTGATGATAAAAGGAGGATGGAAGAACTTAGGACAAATCCCACCACCCTATCAATTGAAAACAATACACACAATAAATCATGATCTTGAGAAATTTCTTGCTTCCTTGAAGGAAAAGCATAGGAGTGGTACCTTTATACATAAATATTATTATCCTGAGGATGTTACTAGAAACATCATGGACTTCCAAGAACAAGAGGAAAGAAAATAAAAGTATCTTTCCTTCAATAAAATGATGGAGCAAGCTAAAAGGACATACCCCAAGTATGACCCTATTCCCAACATCATGAGTGAATTGAATAGAATTAGCTATGTCATTGATAATTTTGAGAACATAGTGGGTGTATTGAGGGAAGAACGTGCAGTGAAAGATAAAGGGAAATCAACGCTGATTGAAGTGGATCCTACAAAATATTTGAGGAAAGACCCTCATACCATATAGAACCGAAAATAATAATTTATTCTAGGAAGAAGGAGATGGTTAAGAAATAGAAAACATTGACAACCCCTACTACATCAGATTGGTCAAGGGTAACTTATCCTAAGAGATCAATGTCATCACCTCCTAGGTAGACTTCACCTATTATAGTTGACATTGATTCATCTCCAAGAGATTCTTTTCCATTAGACCAACCACTGACTAAGAAGAAAAAGGTTGAGGTGAGTAGGGTAGTTGATTACCCTGATACTGATGAAGATGACATTTTGATAACACCTTAAGATATGTAGCAGGGGATGCCTTCTCCCCCTAGGGAAGTTTCATCAATCTATAGAGTAAACATCCTTAGGCTAGGAAAGGAAAATCTAAGTGTCTTGAATAATGTTGTTGACTTAAGGAAAGAATCTTGTAGGGAATTCATGGAGGATAAATCATTCATTGAAACAAGAGAATTCAAGGATTTTGTACGAAGAGAAAAAGTTTAGGTATATTCTGAGAATGTGGCCAAAGAAAGAAGTTTGCATCCTTAACTTCCAAAATAAGTTGTGAAAGGAAATGTAAGGAAGGTTATGAAAGAGGAATTTCAAGGTATCATAGCAAAAGAGAGCAAAGCAGTTGTGCAAAAAAGTGGTGTTTTATTATTACCTGAGTGGGATATAGTTGATCCAATTATGCTTGACACTATAAAGAGAGATGAAAAGTATTTATTCCAAACTAAAGAAGAACATAGATTGGAACTTTAGGGGTCGAATTTCAGTCAAGAGTGGGATGCTTTAGCTATATGGTCATTGTCTCTTGGTTCTAGGAAGACCAAAGTTGCAGAAATAACTAATTTTAGTGAACAATTGATTATAAAAAATTTTGATACTCCAACATTAGAAGCAGCTGGCATGACTATAAATGTTGCTAATTTCATAAAGGCAATAGTTGAGATCCTTAATAAAGATAGATACATGCATAGAAGTAAATATAACGAGCTTATTGTTGGATATAATAAGATTCAACAAAGGGTTGATAGCTTAAAATAGAGCTAGCATTATGGAAAAAACAAGTGGAAACATTGAAGTCTCAGGGACCGGCTAGTTCAAGCCATGTTGCACCAACTTCTCTTATGACTCATACTTAGTCTCCTCCACCAGAATAATCATTATCAATTATGCCTTACAATACGGGTCAAGAGCCACTAGAAGTTGAAGAGCCAAGCACGTCACGTGCAACCCCATCAATCGAGCCTACGAAGGCGGAGTTATTGCTTAAAATTGAAGGACACAAGTGTTGGATGTTGTCATTGTGTTAATGATATGCATTTTTCATTGATATTAGCACTATTATCATTTTAATCTACTTAAGGCAATATATGTCTAGGAGATTGAGAAAATTGTTAAAAATATAGTTTAGGCAGCCAATGGAGTTGAAAAGGTCAGAATATTGGAAATATTTGTGTATTGAAGATCTGAATGTTCGATTCAAAGGGTTTGTTGTTGAACCTTTCTAGTACAATGTCTGAAAGTTTCAGAGGTGCACATAATTTTTTGTGGAAGTGATGAAGACCTATGTGCCTACAGTTATTCAGTTTCTATAGATGTTGTTCTTAGTTGAAGCAGATGAAATTATGGTAATCTCATGTGTTGCGCATGTATCTATGATGTTCATGGATAATTCTAGATTGTACTCTATTCTTGTTGTACATCTACAGTGATTGAAGTGTTCATAATCAAATATTTTTCTAATATGTGCCTGAGTGTTCATGTCCTTGGCCAACATTGTGGTGTTAGCATGTTGTGGATCCATGAGGATTGATATTTCATTTTTTGGCATGTTTGGTGTTCTTTTGGGTCCTCACTATGTTGTGACCGACTTGTGTTTGTGTGCATTGTAATTTATTCATGTATCAAGGCGGACTGTTATAATTTATTCTTTATTTGTGGCTTATTGAATAGTGGATGTAAATCCGTGTAAAGGATATATATATGAGATTGTTTATTCTTATTTAGATGTAGTGCTCAAGTGTACAAGTGATGTACAAGTGTGAATAAAGGTCAAATCATTTAGAGTAGAGTGTGTAAGAGTTTGAGTAGAAGGGTGGAAGATTTTAAAGAATTTTTGTGTGCCCAATTGGTACTATAGTCAATATTTTGTAGAAGCTATCTTAGTTCATATTCATGAGATGGATTTAATATGATTACTGTATGTAATTCAGTGAGTCTTTCCTTTGAGCAATGTGCTTGAATGCAAGTGCATTCCCTTTTTATTACCCATTATACTTCTAATAGGGTATAATCTTGTGGACTAACATCCACCATGGTTTTTCCCCTAACAGGGTTTCCACGTATAAAATCTTGGTGTTCATGTGTCTCTGATATTTTTCTCTTATGCTTGCACTATTAATTATCATATATGTGATATAAAGATTGGTTAATGTTGCATAAGCTAGTTTTTGGTAAAAACTGATTCAACCCCCCCTCTTAGTTGTCTATCCTTGTTTTTCCAACAATTGGTATTAGAGCTAGTTCCTATATATGAAGCTTAACAACTTGAGCTGATCCAAGATAAAATCATTTAAGAAGGATAATCCTAGATTCGGTGGTACAAATTACTCTCTATGGAAATTCAAGATGGAATTTCATTTAAGGTGCATTGGTGAAACTTTCTGGCAGATGAGACAAATTGCATATAATATTCCTTAGAATGGTCCCTCCTCTGAAGATGAGATCAAGCAAGCAAAAATTAATACCAGATCAGTAGAAACACTGGTGAGTGCTTTGACAGATTTGGAAATGACAAATGTGATGGGATTGAAGACTGCATACTAAATTTGGAAAAATATGGAAACATTTTAGGAAGAAGATGCACTAGTGAAAAATGCTAAGCTACAAAGTCTAAAAGGCAAATGCGAGAGCTTGAAGATGATTGAAGATGAGAGCATCACTTCCTTCTCGCATAAGATAAATGAATTGGTGATGGAAATTAGATGTTTCGGTGGAACTATGAATGATGATGAAATTGTGGGTAAGATACATAGATCTATGCCCCCTTTCTACAAGACAAGAGGTCATGCTATTGATGAACTCAAAAAAGTGACAAATATTACAAAAGACAAGTTGATTGGAAAACTTGTTGCATTTGGATTAAGTGAATTTGGTGAATCTTCTCCTAAGACTGGGTCTACTTTCAAGGCTACTATATCTGTGAAAAAGAGATATGATTCAGGAGAGAGTTCCCAGAGAGCATCTAGATATGAATATAGGATGAAGCGGATTGAAGATGAAGAAAGAGAATTGGAAGAACTGGAAGCATTGATTGTGAAAAGAGAATCAAGAGGTCATGGTAAGTACAAAGTAAATTTACCTATTAAATGTTTTTCTTGTAGTAAGATAGGTCATTTTGCTTCTAGATATCTTGAAAGAGTTTCAAATTATAAGCCTAAGAACACTAGATTTCAAAGAAAGTGCTAGTATGCTGAAGAAGGTGTAATTGATGAAGAATCTGATAAAGAAATTGGAAATGAAGATGAATGGGTATTTATTGCTATCAAAGAAAATGGTCAAGTGTCCACTAAATCTTCTAGTAATGTGAATGTTGAGAAATCTCTTGCAACCAAAGTTAAAGAGAAATAAGAGTGGGTAATTGATAGCGGATGCTAACATCATATGATTGGTGACAAAAAAATATTGTAAGATTGGAAAACTATGATGGTGGTGTTGTGAGGCTCAATGACAACATTTCTGGTGTGATTCATGATAGAGGCACTATTTCTTTTGGTGGTAAGAACAATATTGATGATGTTCTTTATGTAGAAGGCCTAAAGCATAACTTGTTGAGTATTTGAAAAATGGTAGATAAAGGCTATAATCTGTAGTTCAAGAATGGTAAGTGCAGAATAATATGAAGTTCAGGAAATATGATTGCTTCAGAAACAAAGATAAAAGGTAATATATTTCATTTAAGTGTTGCTATTTAAAGTTGTTTGATTGCTCAAATTGATGTAATTTGGTTATGGAATAGGAGGTTATGTCATGTGAACTTTGATAACATTGTCAAGATAAGATCTACTCAAGCAGTCAGAGATTTACCTAAGTTGGTGAAACCTACTAACACTATGTGCAAGGAATGTCAGATGGGAAAGAAAACAAGAAATTCCTTCTAGAGCAAACATTACAACTTTAATGGAGTATTGGATCTGATACACATTGATCTATGTGGTCCTTCTAGAATCAAAAGTCTAAAAGGTGAAAGGTATTTTATGTTACTCATTGATGATTATTCTAGAATGATATGGGTCGCTTTCTTGAGGGAAAAACATGAAGCATTAGAAAAGTTAAAATTATTTAAAGCTATGGAAGAGAATGAGATGGGCCAAAAGATCAAAATGTCTAAGGTCAGACAAAGGTGGTGAATTTAATTCACAGGAATTCAATTATTTTTTTAAAGAGAATGGAATTCAAAGGCAAGTATTTTCTCCCTGGACCCTTCGACAGAATGGAGTTGTTGAAAGGAAGAACATAACCATTCTAGACATTGCTAGAACCATGATGCTAGAAGAAAATGTTCATGTTTTCTACTTGAGAGAAGCTATAAGTACTATTGTGTACACCATTAAAGGGTGAATGTTTAGCATTAATTTTGGTAAGACACCTTTTGAGCTATGGTTTGGTTATAAGCCTACTGTCAAATACCTCAAAAAATTTGGAAGAAAATGCTACATCAAGAGAGATGATGATACAGGTAAGTTTGATGATATAAGTGATGAAGGAATCTTCCTACGATGTTCTACTAAGAGAAAATCTTACAGGTGCTTTAATAAAAGATTGAAGAAAGTGGTTGAAAGTGAAAATGTTAAGGTTGATGAAGATATTGTAAAATAATTCAGATCTAGTGATTATGATTCAAATGATCAAGATGATGATACTAACAATGATGCTTAGACATAGAATCAACTTCAAATTATTCTGGTGAACCATGGAAATCAAGAAGCAGAAGGAAGCAAAAGTGCAAAAGAAAGAACACAAGAACAAGAGGTAAGAGAGAACATAAAAACTCCTAAGTATGTAAGAAGAAATCATTCTGATAGTCAGATCATAGGAGATAAAAGAAAATGTGTGTAAACTAGAAAAATAATTCTAGAAGAATATTGTCTAATCTCTAAAGATGAACCTAGAAATATAAGTGAAGCATTCAAAGTGTTGGTTCTCAAAAATGTAGGTTTTAACCATAAGATTTTGCTAGACCCTTACAAAAAATTTGGACAACATACAAGGCCAATTACTCAATTAAACCTTCTACTCTTTAGGTTTTTCTAGACCTAGGTGGGTGAATGTATTTGAAACATGCAGATTTGAAATGAATTTCCTGCTAAACAATCTACCCACAATGGCAATTGGGAATGGATAGACAAAATAATACTACAACAACTCCTACTGCACAGATGAAAGGATTTGAAAAGGATGTTTGTTTATGAATTTTATCATCTGGGTTACAATAGAACAGTGTCTTCTATCCATGAGGGCAATGGAGTCAGAAATAGAAAATGATATGTGTTTTCCTTCTCTACTTGTATTCAAGTAGTTAGACACTCTATAAAATAAAATATTAAGACTGGCATATAATTTTATTTATTTATTACTTGCACAAATGATGTTGGAATTTTTTCTAACCCAGTTCTTCTTGAATTATCCAAAATAAATCTTATAAACAATGTGACTTACTTGAAGGGATTTAGTTCTTATTTGCAGACACCAACAAATAAAATCACACAGAGTGAAAACATGCACCTTGATGAATCAGGATTATGCTTGATACATTAATTCAAATGATCATAAGACTTTGAATTGGAGAGAATGGAGATAAAAATAATAAAAATTATAGCATCTCAAAAACTGAACTCAGAAAGATTTCACCAGTTATTGAATATTTTCTCCATTGCATTGTTTCATGAAAGTGTACATTATTTACATTCCTAGTCTTATTTTCTAAGAAATTTGATTACAACCCTCCTTTTTCCAACTGATTTTTCAAAATATTTATCTATTACATTTCAAAAGTCCCGACTCTTCAATTTCCCGTTACAACCGTTTGCATTCATTAGTAGAAATTAAAATATTTAATTGGATTTCCTTATCGGCAAATTAAATATTTTTATACTATAGTCGTCCTGTTTATTTTATATTTAATACATCGCTGTGAAATTTCCTATCTCCGTAGCTCCCTTTATTCTTACCACTGTACCATAGGCTTGACTTTTCCACCCGCGGTTGTGCGGTGACCGACAGTTCTATCTTCTTCACCGCCCTATCGTGGTCTACATCTCTGTCTCTGGCAGTTCCACGATGGTTGAATTTTATTGCTACCTCCTCGTCGCTTTCCTATCACTGCACTACGGCGATCACTAACTTAACTGCCAGCGGTACCATAGTAGAAATCTTATGCCAGCTTTCTACTGCTACTACATCACTGCAATCATTGTTTTGCCCAACTGCGGTATTACAGTAACCGCTACCTATTCGTCGTCGCCTCACTCTCTGCTAATAGTTTACCGCACCAACATGGTGTATGAAATGATGGCTGGCGATAACATGGTATAGTTTCCTAACATTTGTGTTCACCATCCGCTACTTACCAACTGACCACCACTCTACCGTGGTCTATGGTTTAACCACGCGCAGTGATGTGGTAAAAATTTCCTTCCTAATTCCTTAGCCACTACCGTTTCCACCACCTAACCGTTGGCCTGCTTTTGACTGACTGTGTTGTAGTAGTAAACATTTGTTGTGGTTTTTCTTAATCGTCTACGCTATACTGCAACCCACTTTGCAAAAGGCCGCAGTAGAGCGGTGAAGGCCATGAAGGATAAATGTTGGTGGTATAAAATATTTTAACGGTATGCATGGAGAACAAAAAGAGTTTTTTATAGAAAGATAATGAAAATATGGGTTCAAGTGGGTAAAAGACCGTGGATCTAAAATGAAAATTTGGGTTCAAATAGTGGCTCCTTTTGGGGATGAGTGGTTATGCAAATCACTATAAGGATCTAGCATTTTCTCTAGGAGAGCAGACTAAGACATGAATGGACACAAAATGAGCGATGGAGGATGGAGGGAATGAAAGAGTGAAGGAGATGGAAAATGGAAAGTGGAGCATGAAGAATGGAAGGTGAAAATGACCCTAAGCTACTGTACATGGAAAGAAATCAAAGCTTTCAAAAAGGGAGTTCCTAAGAATTTCCATGTACTGGAAAACCTAGACCCTTCAAAAAATTTAAACTACTATGCATCGAAAAGAAAGTTTAAAGAGGGTTATTAAGAACTTTCCATGCATTGAGAATATTTAACTCTTTGTTGATCCTCAAGAGAAGAAATGCTTCAGGAACTACCCATGTAAAGGAAACTCCTGCTCCTCTCCAAACATGTTTTGTAGGAAATAAGAATCTTCACCTCCTTTACCAAATATAAGAAAAGGGCCAAGCCATAAAGCTTCAAACTTACCATGCTTCCCCTTCTCCTGACACCGAGCATTGCACATCAACACCAAGCCATCTTCTTCAAACTTTATCTCCTTGGAATTTTTATCAAAAAGGTATTTCATGTGTGACTACAATTTCACATTTTTCTTCTGAGCCATTCTTCTCACTTCATCAAGCTCAGCAAGCTGCTCCATTATTTCCTCCATCGAATCAGAAATATCCAAGTCTTCTTGTAGAATGAAATTATAAACTAGAAAAGTATTTTACAATGGAATCCTATCTTGTGTCCCATACACCAATTCAAATGGATATTTTCCAGTTTCCCTCTTCACTGTAATCCTATCTGCCCATACAACCAATCTTAACTTTGAATCCCACGCCTTTTTATTTGTATCCAACATCCTTCTTACTATCTTCAAAATATTTTTATTGCTTGATTATGCCTAACCATTGGCTTGTGGATGATATGGGGTAGAATAAGAAATATTAATGCCATGTGTTTTGCAAAAATATATAAACTCATTAGATCTAAAACACATCCCATTATCTGTGATCAACCTGATTGGGGCACCAAATCTGGTTATAACATTCTCCATCAGAAACTTCATCACCACTTTTCCTGTTGCTTGCTTAGTTGGGACAACCTCCACCCATTTAGTAAAATAATTTTTTGCCACCAGTATCCATTTGTGTCCTCCACTTGATCTTTCTTGTATTTCTCCAATGAAATCAACTCCCCATTGGTGAAAAGGTGCTTCTACCTGGAAGGGTCTAAGTGGAAAAGCTCCTTGATACTTCAACTTCCCTGAGAATTTCTGATAGGCCTCACATTTCCTCACATATGCAAAAGACTCATTGAATACCCTAGGCCAATAATAACCAGCCCTGAGAATTTTGTGTGTAGTAGTCTTAGCAGAATAATGGCATCCACATACCCCTTTATGCATTTCTCTCAAGACATATTTGGCATGGGATTCATCCAAACACAACAGCAATATACCATCCCTATTCTTCTAGAATAGGTCCCCTTCCATAAAAACATATTTAGAAACCCGCAACTTCAAAATTCTCTTTTGATTATCATTCAACCCTTCAAGGCACTTCATATGTTTCGGATAATGAATTATATTAGTATACCATGGAGTATGCTCAATAATTGCTATGACTTCTTCCTTACCTTCTACATTGCAAATTTGGTTTGCTTCAATATTTGTTTCTGCCACCAACCTAGATAGACCATGTCTTCTTACCAACATGGTAATCTGAATCTCCATGTTGAACTCTTGCATTTTATTAATCCATCTGCATCTCTTCCCTATCACTTCTATTTGCACCAGGATATCCTTCAAAGCTGCATGTGGGACATAAGATATTACCTTAGTTCCAACAAGGTAACACCTAGAAGCCTTTGCTTCTTTGGCTAGTGCATAAGCCTATTTTTCCATAATATCATACTTCAATTCTAACCCCTGCAAAGACTTACTAATAAAAAAGACATGGGTTTCTCATGACCTTCAATATTTTTCTATAACATAAAAAAAACTATGCTGTGAAATGAAGCAAAATATAAAATCTAAAATGGTTTAGTAAAATCAAGAGACTTCAGGATTGGGGATTCTTTGATAGCTCTTTTTATAGATATGAAGGCATTCATAACTTTAGCAATCCAATCCAACTTTTCTCCTTTTTGCAATATCTTAGATATAGGTTTAACAATCTCAACAAAATTGGACACAAACCTCCTAACAAAATTAATTTGGCCAAAGAATGATTGGATTGCTTTGACAGTTTTGGGAATGGGAATTTTATCTAAGGCATCTACTCTTTTAGGGTCTATCCTAATCCCATCTCTTGACACAATATGCCCCAAAATTTTACCCTCTGTGACAAAAAAATGACATTTTTTAGGATTAAGACTAATACCATATTCCAAAGCTTTGATGAATATCTTCTCTGATTCCCCAACATGATTCTCTGCCCTTTTGGAATAAGCAGTGAGATCATCTTGATATACCACCATTATAGCATTGATTAGATCTGCAAATGCCACATCCATGGCTCTTTGAAAGGTAGCTCCTGTATTTGTGAGACCAAATGGAATTCTTATATAGACATGCGTTCCCCATGGTGTAGTGAATGTTGTCTTGTACTATTCAGATTCCTTGACTTTGACCTGGTTATATCTAGAAAATCCATCCATCATTGACAATAAATCACACCCTGTTACTCTATGAAATATTGCCTCCATGTTTGGAAGAGGATAATTGTCTTTTAGGGAAGCAACATTCAGATTTCTAAAATTAACAAAGAGTCTTATGTCCCCATTTTTCTTCCTGAATGGAACCAAATTCGAGACCCATGTTGAATGCCTAATGGGTTTTATGATACCTCCATCTCTGAGCTTTTCTAGCTCCTCTTGCATCTTAGCTTCCAGAGTTGGGTTGATAGGCCTCTGCTTCTATCTGAATGGCTTTGTGTCTGGCTTAAGTGGAAGCTCATGCTAAAAAAGATCTTCTCTATATGCCTTCAAATCCTCATAAGACCAAGAAAACACATGTTTGTATTTTCTCAACAATGTAATCAGCATTATTTTGATGGTTGGTATTATTTTCTTTCCAATATAAACCCTTTTTGGTGCTAATTCAGTTCCCAAATTTATTAATCAATATCTTCTTTCTTAATAGGTGCCTAATTCATGAGAGAACGATCACTCCCAAATAAGTCCACTGTATCCCACATAGGATTTATGTATTGTTTCAACCTCTTATTCTTTGTAGTATAATTTGATCTAACTTGTGACACAACTAGCTCATAATCTCCAAAGACAGACAACTTAATCTTATGTCTGATAACCATGTTCAAACCAATCAACAACGCTTCATACTCTGCCACGCTATTTGTAAATTGAAAAGCCAACAAAAACGAATATATAAATGTTGTACCTTCATGTGATATGAAAACTATCCTAGCTCCATTACCTTCTTGGCTACAAGCCCCATCAAAATACATTTTCCACACACCTTGCTGATTTCTAGAAACAAGTCTATCAATTGTGCTAGTATTCACTAATTCAGGTTGAGATAAGTCTACTATAAAACTCCCTAAATCCACATCACAAAATAAATTAAGTTGTTCTTGAGGAACACACTCAACTATTTGATTCACCCTTGGTTCTCTATGCAATTTTATCTCTTCACCATTAATCAGTATTGTGGCATATGATAAATCAAACTACACATTACCTCCAACTGTTGTAGTCCATTGTCTTGATAAAAAGATTCCAAATTGAGGAGGTGTATCAATCATAGTTATATCAATATTATAGGTTTCTTGTGGGTAGGCTGCTAATTTTACCTCTACATCCTTCATAATCCCCACTACTGGGACAAGCTTACTATCCAAGGCATAACACTTACCACCCTCAATATCTATCCACATACCAAGTTGTTTCATTACCCCTACTAGCATAATATTCATAGGAGCACCTGAATCTATCATGCAATTTCTTACCAATTTACCATTTATGAGTAGGGTAGTAAAAAATAGATCAATTTGTGGTGTATTCATCAATGCATCATTTAGGCCAACTTCTGAAAATTTTATCTTTCCTTTCTTATCAACAATTCCAAGATTCTCATTTTGTTCAAAATTTATAATTTGATTCCCCCCACCAGACATTAATTGAATAGCACTTTCCCTATACTCTTTAATTTTCATCATTTCAAGTAATGGGACATATATCTTTACTTGGGATTAATCTTGCACAAAATCAAAAGATGCACCTTTAGCTCTTATCACCTTCTTTTTCTTTGCTAGTTCACCTTTGTTCTCATCTTTATCCCCTTTTAATGTCTGATCTATCTTTTGGTTTTCTTTGGGGGGTATGTGCAGGATCATGATGGGCCAAAAAGTGGCGATATGTAAATCATATGATGACCTATGTAGCTAATGACTTTTTTTTTACCCAAAATTGATGAAATGAAAAGGGTTTTTAAAGGAGATTCTCATATTTCCACCAATATAAATTATGCTTTACTTTGAATTTAATAAATAATTATTATTCATTTTATATTTGAATTATGACTAAAGTCCCGATTGATAGGTTGATTGAAAAAAATCTATAACTTTCAAACGATATCACATTTTTTGAATCCAAAACATGCTTTGCATAATATAGGATTAAAAAATATATATATGAATTTCATGAAGTTTTGACCAAGTTAAGGTGGTCAGACATACGATTTTTTATATTTTTTTTAAGTTGTAATAAAAAAATAATAATTAATTATTTACTTGGAAAAAAATTACAAAAAAATATGCATCACATGAAGACATGAATCCTCTACTTATATCTAAAATATGATAAAAAAATATTATCATTTTATTGTGGTTAGGGTGGTCAGACAGACACCTACTTCTTATTTCTCCCTAAATTTTAAGTAATATGCATTGAAATTCCAATTTTCACCAAATAGATTTTTTATTTTTTTAAATAAACCTAGTAGTTTAGAAACCAAATTAAATTTCCTATAGATTTTATTCTTACATATTTTTGACATAATATAGATAACTTACTCAAAAATTTATGTCAAGTTTCCTAACTCCGATTTTTCTGAATTTTATTGCCACTTAAGGGCTTGTCTTTTCCATGATGATCCTGCACATACCCTAGGGAATTCTTTATTTTCTTCTTTGGGGACATACTTCTGTTCTTTTTTATCAAGGCGCTCATCATTTGCCTTTTTTTATATTTCATGGGACATCTTTTTATCTTTCAAGAATATTCCTCTTGGAACACCTTCATTCTCATTAAATGTTCTATTCCTCAGCTGATACTTGCTTTTAGCCAACTCAACTACTACAATAGTCAATATTTTAATTTCTTTGTCAGTTGGTCTCCTCATATTTCCCCTATTAGTCTGATATGATGTAGCAGAAGGACTTTGTTCATCATCACTTTTTTCATAGTCAAAACCAATTTGTTGTTTTGCCATGTGAACATTATATTTCTGATGATCAAGATTATATTCATATCCTCCTTCTTCTGAAGATGAATACCCTTTCTCTGCTGAGTGAAGAGTATGGGAAGTCAAATAGATATTATGGTCCTCTTCATTATTATTATTTTCCATGTCTTTTCTTGATACTGACTGAGCTACAACACAATGCTCTGAAGAATGTGGCAAGTCACAAACTAAACACCAAGGACTATTATCAACCATGTATGTCCCTCTTTATTTCTTAGACTATTATCCATCACTAGCTTTCCATCTCTCCAATTTGTATTATATGGCATGTCATGTAGTCTTGGCCTTTCATTCCTATATGTGTTTTCATGTTTATTTGGAGGAGCATATTCGGGAACCCTAGGGTTATCCCTTTTGGCAATCATCCCTGTAGCTTTCTTGTTATTTTTAATTGTGAGTGCTATCCTCTAAGCTTCAGCCAAATTTCTGGGACCCTTACTCCTAAGTTCATATCCTATCTTAGGATCAAAAGCCTTTAGATAAATACTCAAAGTAGTAGGATCGACCAATTTAGATCTAGGAGGTATCTTATTATGCAATTTAGAAAACCTCTAGTTGAAATCATAAGATGAATCGTTTTGATGCTTCTGAATATTCACCAATTCGTGCAATGCTAATTCGGGTGCATATTGATTCCCATACTGCTCAAGAAATCGTTCATAAAACACATGAATAAAATCAATAGAAGTTGTTGGAAAACTATTAAACCAATCTCTGTAATCTTCAATTAGTGGCATCATAAACAACCTCATCTACACATCTTCATACTGCATAGCCAAATCTTTCACAAAAGCATTAAAACTCCTAAAATGTTCTTCAGCTGCAATTGCACTACTTCTTGTGAATTTTGGGACAAGACTTCTCCAACTGTTGTCCATAGGATATAGACATATTTGAAATCTAGCCAAGTCAAGCTGTCTGATCATGGTTGCATATTGTGGAGGAGGATTTTGGTAATACTGGCACTGGTACAATGGATTATTATTTTCCACATATTGCTGACCTTGTGGGGTTACATTTTGCTGATGAGGAGGTGGTTGAACACCTTGATGTTGTGGGGGAGCATTTTTTTTTCTATTTGGATGATTTTGATGGACCTATGGGGCTTTTGATGGGCTTGTATTATTGTTACCTATTTGTGTGGTGGCACATTTTTACGCATATTAGCCATTTGAGTATTAAGCTGAGCCTTCCTCAATTTCAACTCTTCGAGTTCTTTAATTGCTTGGAGTCTCTACTGATATTCTATTTTATATCTCTCCACTTATTGTCTCTCATGTTCCAATCTTGCATTTATTTCATTTTGAGCCATATGTTCATAGTTTTCCTCAGAGGTTGCCTCATAGCCTTGAGTCCATCTTGATTCTCTTCAAGAAATGCCATTTTCTGATCATATTCATGTTGTCTTGTTTCTCTTTCAGCTTCACATTTAGCCATGAACTCCTCAAATTTCTTAGGATGTGGGTGATAGAAGGGATTCCTTTGTTCCTCAGGAGTACAAGGTTCTCTGGAAGGGTTGTTATCATTTTCTAGTGTACCATATGAATTGTGTGTCTCCAATGGTGCTTTTGATATTTTTTTATTTTTTATGGGCCCATATCATTAGATAATTTCTTACCCTTATCATTATTTTGAGTCCATTTAGTTTTTTCATTAGGACTATCACCATCATTGTACAAAAACCTTCTTCCCTACATGTGAGAAATTGTGATAGTCTGACCTCTAGGGTGATTTCTTTCTAATGAATATTTCAATTTATCAATTTCCACATATCTGTTTATTCAGAGTCACCACTCACTTTCCAAAAGTGAGAAAAATTTTAATTCTTTATTCCTAGTGGAGTCTTCTAAAAAATATTGACTCTATGACAAAGGCTTATTTTTAGATTATGATCCCCAACAGAGCCGCCAAACTGTTGTTTCTAAAAAATGTAGGTTTTAACCATAAGAGTTTTCTAGACCCTTACAACATTTTCAGACAACATACAAGGCCAATTACTCAATTAAACCTTCTACTCTTTAGGCTCTGCTAGACCTAGGTGGGTGAGCCTATGTGAAACATGGAGATTTGAAAGGAATTCCTCCTAAACAATCTACCCACAATGGCAATTGGGAATGGATAGACGAAATAATACTACAACTAATCCTACTGCATAGATAAAAGGATTTGAAAAGATTGTTTGATTATGAATTTTATCATCTAGGTTGTGATAGACCAATGCCTTCTATCCACAAGGGAAATGGAGTGAAAAATAGAAAATGATAAGCATTTTCCTTCTCTAGTTGTATTCAAGTTGTCAAGCACTCTATAAAATGGCATATAATTTTATTTATTTATTACTTGCACAAATGATGCTGGAATTTTTTCTATCCCGATTCTTCTTAAATTATCCAAAATAAATCTTATAAAAATTGTGACTTACTTGAAGGGATTTAGTTCTGATTTGCAAACACCAGCAAATAAAATCACACAAAGTGAAAACATGCACCTTGATGAATCAGGATTATGCTTGATACATTAATTCAAATGATTATAAGACTTCGAATTGGAGAGAAGCAAGATAAAAATAATACAAGTTATAGCATCTCAACAACTGAACTCAGAAAGATTTGACTAGTTACTGAATATTTTCTCCATTGCATTTTTTCAGGAAAGTTTGTACATTATTTCCATTCCCAGTCTTATTTTCTAAGAAATCTGATTACTGTCCTCCTTTTTCCAATTGATTTTTCAATATATTTATCTACTACATTTCAAAAGTCACGACTCTTCAATTTCCCGTTATAGCCATTTGCATTCATTAGCAGAAATTTAAATATTTAATTAGATTGCCTTATCGGCAAATTAAATAATTATGCACTATGGTCCGCCTATTTATTTTTCACTTAATATGCTGTTGTGAAATTTCCTATCTCCGTAGCTCCCCTTATTCTTACTGCTCTACCGCAGACTTGACTTTTCCACCCACGGTTGTGCACTGACTAATTGTTCTATCTTCTTCACCGCCCTATCGTGGTCTACATCTCTGTCTCTGGCGGTTCCGCGGTGGTTGACTTTTATTTCAATCTCCTCGTCACTTTCCTATCACCATGCTACTGCAATCACTGACTTAACTGCCAGCGGTACTATGGTGGAAATCTTATGCCAGCTTTCTACTGCTACCGCATCACCACGGTCACAATTCTACCTAGCTGCGGTATTACACTAACCACTACCCATTCATCATCCCCTCACTATCTTTGCTAATAGTTTACCACATCACCACGGTGTATGAAACGATGGCTTTTGATAAAATGATATAGTTTCCTGACCACTACGTTCACCATCTGCTACTTACCAACCGACCACCGCTCTACCGTAGTCTATGGTTTAACTGCGCATGGTGACGTGGTAAACATTTCCTGCCTTCTTCCTTAACCACTACCATTTCCATCGCATAACCACCGACCTGCCTATGACTGACCGTGTTGTAGTGGTAAACGTTTATTGTGGTTGTTCGTAACCGTCACTGCTATACCACGATCCACTTTGCAAAAGGCTGCGGTAGAGCGGTGAAGGCCATGAAGGATAAACTTTGGTGGTATAAAATATTTTAACGGTATGGATGGAGAACAAAAAGAGTTTTTTATAGAAAGATAATGAAAATATGGGTTCAAGTAGGTAAAAGACCATGGAAATCTAAAATTAAAATTTGGGTTCAAACACAAAGATGAACATTGGATGGAAGCTATGAAAGAACTATTGTAGATACAAAAGAATAGTACATGGGATCTTGTTCCTAGACCTCAAAACAAAAATGTGATTGGAACCAAGTGGGTGTTCCAAAATAAGTTGAATGAAAAAGGTGATATGGTGAGAAAACAAGAAAGATTGGTTTGCAAAGGTTACTCACAAATGGAAGGTATTGATTTTGAAGAAACTTTTGCTCTTGTTGCTAGAATTGAGGCTGTTAGATTATTTCTTGCTTATGCTACTTTCAAGAACTATAAATTTTATCAGATGGATGTGAAGTCAACATTTCTGAATGGTGAACTAGAAGAAGAAGTCTATGTTGAAAAACCAGATGAATTTCAATTGATTGATGAAAAGGACATGGTATGTCGATTGAAGAAAACCCTCTATGGACTAAAGCAAGCCCCTAGAGCTTGGTATGCTAGATTTGATAAATACTTGTTGAAAATTGGACTCAATAAAGGTACTGCTGACAAAAAATTGTATTTCAAGCTAGATCATAGCAAAGAACTGATCATTGAAGTCTTTGTTGATGATATCATTTTTGAAGGTGATGATGATTTGTGTATGAATTTTGATGATGAAATGAAAACTAAATTTTAAATGTCAATGATAGGAGAGATACAATTACTTTTAGGATTGTAAATTACTCAATTGGATGATGGAATCTTTATATCTTTATCTAAGTATGTGAAAGAAGTTACTAAAAAAGTTTGGCATGGAAAATTCAAAATTGGTTGGTACACCTATGGTGACCAGATGCAAAATTACACAAAAAGATGATACTCCCAAAGCAAATTAGACAAGATATAGTTAAATTATTGGTGGGTTACTCTACTTGACTTAGACCAGGCTAGATATAATGAATGTTGTGTGCATGGTTGTGATATTTCAAGCTGATCCTAAAGAGTCACATGTGTCTACCATGAAAAAAATATTTAGATATCTAAAAGGGGTAGTTGATCTTGGTCTTTGGTATCCCAAGAATGATGATCTTACTCTAAGTGGTTTTACTGATGTTGATTGGGCAAGAGATGTAGATGATAGGAAGAGTACCAATGGTGGTGCATTCTTCTTAGGAAAGAAGCTAGTATCTTGATTAAGAAAAAAGAAAAACTTAGTTTAATTATCTACTGCTGAGGTAGAGTACATTGCTACTACAAACAATTGTACCCAAGTATTTTGGATGAAGAAAATGTTGAGAGATGTCAGAATTGAGTATGAAGAACGTATTGCTATATTTTGTGACAACTCAAGTGCCATTAACATTTCTAAGAATCTAGTAATTCATTTGAAAGACAAAGCATATATCAATCAAGTATCACTTCTTAAGAGACAAAGTAAGTGACAAAGAAGTCAAACTGGAGTACATACCTACCAAAGAGAAAATTTCAGATATCTTTACAAATTCATTGCCTAAGGATACTTTTGATTACCTCAAAGGAAAGTTAGGGGTGATTTCCCCTCCTAATCAGAACTAAGATGCAAGTATTTGCATCAGTCTGTGAATTCTTTGCCATATCATTTTATGGATTCCTTTTGTGGTGACTGCTACTCAGGGGGAGTATTTAGATGTTTCAAATTTGAGATTAGAGCATGTGTACCTTTTCCATTGATTTTAAAGTGGGAGAGAATCAATGTGAAAAAGTGGGAAAGAAGAGAAATGAACGAAACAGGAAAAAGTGCACAATCTCACGGGGAGAATGTTGAAGAAGAGTTAGTTCAGTTGATGGTATTACTTTTCACATTATGTGTTGCCATTGATGCCAAAGGGGGAGATTTTTGTATGTTGTGGTTGTGTGTCTAATGTTTGGTTGTCATTGATGTCAACACTATTAGAATTTTAATCTGCTTAAGGTTGTATATGTAGAGGAGATTGAGAAAATTGTTAAAAATATAGTTCAGGCAGCTAGTCAAGCTAAGAAGGTCAGAATGTTGGAAAGCTTTGTGTATTGAAGATCTAAAGGTGTGCTTCAAAGGTTTTTTTGTTGAAGCTTTCTAGTATGTTGTCCAAAATTTTTAGAGGCGCGCATAAAGTTTTGAGGAATTTATGAAGATCCGTGTGCCTATAATTATTAAGTAATTTTAGATGGTATTCTTAGTTTAAGCGGATGAAATTATGGTAATCTCATGTGTTGCAAATGTATCTATGACATTCATGGATAACTCTAGATTGTAATCTATCATTCTTGTGCATCCATAATGATTGAATTTTTCATGATTGAAGACTTTTTTGATATGTGCCTAAGTGTTCATGTTCTTGGCTGACATTGTGGTGTTAGTGTGTTGCAGATCCATGAGGATTAATATTTCATTGTTTGGCATGTTTGGTGATGTTTTTTTGGGTCCTCACTATGTTGTGACCAACTTGTGTTGGTACGCATTATAATTTATTCATGTATCAGGGCCGATAGTTGTGATATATTCTTTATTTGTGGTCGACTGAATAGTGGATGTAAATCCATGTAGCAGATATATATATGATATTTTTTTCTCATTTAGAAGTAGTGCTCAAGTGTAAAAGTGATGTATAAGTGAGCATAAAGGTCAGATCATTTAGAGCAGAGTATGGAATATTTTGAGAAGAAGGGTGGAAGATTTTGAAGAATTTTTGTGTGCCTAATTGGAACTATAATCAGGATTTGGCAGAAGCTATTTTATCAGTTCATATTCATTAGATGGATTTATTTTGATTACTCTATGTAAGGAAATGAGCCTTCCATTTGACTAGTGTGCTCTAGGCAATGTGCCTAAATGCAATTGCATTCCCTTTTATTCTCCATTATACTTCTAACATGGTATAATCTTGCGGAATAACATCCACCGTGGTTTTCCCCCTAATAGGGTTTCCATGTATAAAATCTTGGTGTTCATGTGTCTTTGATATGTTGCTCTTATTCTTGCACTGTTAATTATCAGATATGTGATATAAATATTGGTTAATGTTGCATAAGTTAGTATTTGGTAACAACTAATTTACCCCTCTTAGTTGTCTATCCTTGTTTTGCCAACAACAAGATATTTCTTGAACAAGTCCAAAACACTATGTGTGAAAATAATTCCAAGATTGTTCTTATAGTTTTGAAGCATCTGAATAAAAATATTCAAGGTAAATTAAATATTATTCATTCAAGTTATGTTTTAATGCTACAAGAAATAAATTTATCTCAAAAGGATAAGGAATTGGCTACTCCAATCCTAGATAAATGGATTCCTAGGGCTGAAAACTTGAAATTAATGGCAATTGGGGCTAAGAAATAGGAGGATAGATATCCAAGGGTGGTCCCAACTTATAAGTGTGTGCAGTGAAAATACTTAGTCTAAGATGCAAAACAAAATAATGCAATACAAAGGAAACACAACAACACCTTAAATATTAGGCTACGTTGAACACAAACAAAAGAAAGATAAAACAAGACAATATACCTTTTACTTGTGTTGATCATTGGTTGGCCCTTAATAATGTTTTTGATGTGTGCTCCTTGGATGGAAAGCTTGAAATGATGGTAGTGGTTGAATGATTGATGATGGTGGGTGAGTGCAATAATGGCTACAATAATGTAAATGCAAAAGTGCAAGAGTGTCGCAATAATGGTTTGAGAGAATAAGTGTGATAAGAATGCATAAGGTCCCTTGATGAATGAAAATAGGGATTATTTATAAAAGAAATTGAATTCTCTAGAGGATTCAATTTTAAATATTGAGTCACCATAGCCAAGATGGAGTGCTATGGTGAGTTGAGGACTCACAAGCCCTCACATCTTGCCTTGTAGTGGACGAAGTGTCCAAAGGACATGGTAAGATGGACAAGGTACAAATGATGTGGAAAAGGCCATGTGGTCCCAAGGTACTTGGAAGTACCTTGGGATTTGAAGAGGATTTCCCAAAAAAGAGATTCCTTGTCCCCAAATGGGGCTAAAAGGGACAAGTGAGGACTTTTAGAAAGTTCACTCTTGTCATAATGGGGATTGGAGAAGGTATTGCAGGAAAAAAGGTGAATTTAAAATTCACAATCTTGGAAGAAACCTATGGATAATACAAGGTATTCCAAAAGGAGGTCTTTTTTCAAGTACCTGATGTGACCTTTGAGAGGTCATGGGGAAGACAAATGGATGGGGGTAATAAGTGTGAATTTTCAATTCACATGGGGAAGAGGTCAACCCAAAAAAGGTAATTACCATGGAAGGTTGACTTAAGGACATGCTAGAAAAGGTAAGTGACCAGGATTAAAGTTGTGCAAATAGGTGATTAGGAAAATTAATGAGGATTAGAGGCAAGTGGCTAAATATAGAGGATGTGACATTAATCTTGATTAAGGATATGCACATCCTAATCAAGGATTAACTAGATTGACCCAGATTATTGAAAAGGTTATGGAGGATGTGACAAGGAGAGAGAAAGAATGAATTTAAAATTGAAGAGGATAATTGACTAAATTAAATAAATTGATTGATTTATTTAATTTAGAGAGGAAATAGTGAAGGATAAAGTATTTAATTATATACTTTTGGGAACCTTACGGAAAGGGGATAATAATAATTAAATATGTCATTTAATTAATAGAGATAGATTATATGAATAAATGATAGGATTTTGACCATATGGAAGTGGTCAAATTTAGGTGTCTACAATAAGTTTGTTAGTGAAATCAAAGAGAAGAAGTTTCAAGGATATGTTGCACCATTAGATACAAAATAAGAGAATTAAAGGTCAAATTTGATGAAGCGGATATGACATTGTTACATGATATCCAAAAAATGTATGTTGAGGTGAAACTTCTACAAACACAGAAGAACTAGGTAGATAAAACTATTACTTCTCAAGCATCTCCCATTTGTGAGAGGGTTGATATTGATAGGTTGAAGAATGATCTGGAGAAACTATCTTTCATCATCAACTTATTTCAAGAATTTAATAAAGAGGGTAATTTTGTGATGAAAAATTATGCTCTATACAGGAAAAATATGGATGAAATCATTGGATTCAATTGGCCATCTATCAAAAAGTATGAGCAATGGAAGAGGAATTTTACATATGAATTGGATTTATAGTCACAAGGAAGGGGAACATATTAACTTGGTCATGTATAATATAGGTTTGGCCTTAGAAAATGTAGTGTATAAAAGATATGTTTCTCTCAATTGAAACTGTAACAGGAAGATGCTAACTATTGGTGACTTGGATGTTGACTTGAATTTTGATTTCCCATTTTCCCTCCTTTTGGACATTTTTTTCATTATGTTTGAAAGGATAAATATGTTGCAATGGTGTGAATATTACTTGCTACAAAAAAATACCTTTTGGAAGGAACGAGACTTTATAGCGACTAAAGGGAGCTTTTGTCTAAATGAGAATATTTGTTGGTTTATTGTAACCATTTCTTAAGGAAATAAGCGTTATAGTCTGTCAAATGAAAATGTAACAAGTGTACACCTTGGCCTAAAGCTTTTTTTTCTCCCTTGTTCTTATAAAATTGAATTCAAGTCCATTTATGTGGGTCTCTTGTTGAGTTCTAGATTAGAAGATGCAAATTGAAAGCATAGAGATAATACATTTTGAGTTCAGGTCTTGGGTTCTAACTTAAGCAGGTAGATTCTGTTAATTTTATGGTTTCCAGGCATATATGAATCAAATATGAAAATCTCTTGAGTACATTGTCTCTGCATCTAAGCACTTTGTTGGGTTTCAAAAATGCAGGCTACAAATCCTAAGAGGGTGTGAGGCTCTACAATCAGACTTGTAACATTCTTGAACCAACAAATGGAGTTAACATATATGGTTGATTACTCCCTCCACTTCAGGCTCTGCTAAACCTAGGTGGGTGGACCTTAATATCTGAATTAGATTAAGAGTTGTATGACTTTGTTGAATTTATGGATCTATCCACAGTGGCACAAAGTGAAATAGATGAAAGCTTGTTAATTACTCCTACTCCTAGTATTGAATTTGAATGTGAATGTTTGAATAATATTTTATGGAATTCTAAAATGAAATGGGTAAGACTAGTGCCTACTTTTGTTTGGCTAATGGAGTCAAGAGGCAAAATATATGTGACTTACTTATTGTCTACAATTCTAATTGTTTGGAAATTTTGTTTGTTTATAACCTGTATAAACATGCAATAATGTGATTGACAGACTCTACTTATTCATCCAATAAATTCTATTAGGTTATTGTGATTTATTAAAAGGATTTTAATCATTCCTTGAAGGAAATAATTAAAAGAATCACACACTGACAACAAATATGTATTGAAAAATGAAGTATATCCTCAATTTGAATAACAAGACAACATCAATGTGGAGACAACTTGAAAATCTTATCAATTACCTAACTCTTCTTACTGATCCAAATGTTACCTCCAAGTTACTATAATCAATCAAAAGGATTTTAATTCTTTAATAGAAACCAATTAAATTGATTACACAAAAAAAACAAGTGTGTCTTGATGAAACTAAAATATCAACATGGATACATAGGTTCAAATAATAGAGAAATAACAATGTGGACACAATTAGATAATATTTCAATTCAACAAACAATAGACACAAAATTTTAGCTTCCAAATTACAATATCTTCTCCATTTGCATTATTTCAAAATATTTTTCAATACACATCATGATATTTTGTTTTGGCAACCGTTCCACCTATCCAACTACCTAACTACTAATTCTAATCTAATTCTCATGATCTTCTTCATCATCTAGCATATATACATTATATATTCTAGGGCTATTAACCTTTACTTGTTCCTCCTTGTAGTGCTTCATTTTATTTTAATTAATTACCTTCGAAAAATTAAAATAATTTAATTTTCACTTCATTTTCTTCCCATGAAAGTCAATCTTGATTATTCCTTAAGCTTTTCCTGCTCGCAATTTTCACCCCAAAAAAATACTCTTTGATAAAAATGATTACCCACTAAATGGTTTATTGTATTTCCTTTTAACCTCCTTGAAAAAATCTCCACTTTAAATTCTACACTTTGACATACTTGAAATATTCCTTGGGTAAGATAATCACCCACTTCCTTGATTTGCATGGTGAAAAATATTTTACGTAGTGGGGAAAATATTTTATGTTTTACTCTTTTATTTAATAAATTTTCACCCTTATATTCCCTCGGAAGTTTCACATTTCAAATCTTCCCTTTATGTTTACCAATATTATATAAAAACTAATTATTTTAATATTTGTATCCACCTTCAATTTTTTGTTGTGACAAGATCTATCGAAGAGACTTATACTCTTCTCGCCGATATCAATGTGTCTCCCCGATGACATAAGCATGTTGGGCTATCAGTGCTAGACTCTCGCTAAAATCCACATTGGTTCAACCTTCATAATCAGGAAGACTTGAGGAAACCACTTCAACAACATATGTCTCTTTGATGCATATCACTGTAGAAAGATTGTATCGGTGAGACTTCGAACCAACTCTTGCTGATATTGGTGAGACTTCTAACCAACTCTTGCCGATATACATGATACTTCTAACCAACTCTTGTCGATATCAGTGAGACTTCAAACCAGCTCTTTTTGAAATTGATGTGTCTCCCCGATGAAGTGATATTTTTGGGCTATTGGTGAGACTCTCCTCGAAAACCACATTGGTGTAACCTTCATAATCAAAAAGACTTGAGGAGACCACTTCGACAACATATGTCTCTCCAATGTATATTGTTGTAGGAAGATTGTATCGGTGAGAATTTGAACCAACTCTTGTCAATATCATTGAGACTTTAAACCAACTATTGTCGATATTGATGAGACATCAAGCCAACTCTTGTCGATATCGGTGACACTTCAAAATAAATCTTGCTAATATTGATGTGTCTTCCTGATGAAGTGAGATTATTGGGCTATCAATGAGACTCTCCCTGAAAACCACATTGGTGTAACATTCTTAATCAGAAAGACTTGAGCAACCCACTTTTGAAAACATATGACTCTCTAATGCATATCATTGTAGGAAGATTCTATTGGTGAGACTTCAAACCAACTCTTGTTGATATCGTTGAGAATTCAAACCAACTCTTGTTGATATTGGTGAGACTTCAAAGTTCAAAATAACTCCCATAAATATGCCTGGTCTCTCCGATGAAGTTTTGATTTGTTGCATAGTGACCAAAATGATTCAGGAAGCCTCTAGAATTACTTTGAAAGAATGATGAAATGATCTCCAAAAGTCATAGAAAATGCACCAAAATTTTTAGTTGTGATAGTGGAGCATGGTTTCAAAATGATTTGGAATGAAGTGATCAAGATTGAAAACTATTTAATGCTTAAAGTTGCTTATCTGGCATTTTATGCAAAGTCACTCTCAAATGTAGCTGAAAACCACCACTTTACCCTCCTTGAAACAATATCAAATCTCTTCCTTTGAAGTTGTAACTTTGGAGATTAGTTCATTTAGGTGAAATGAACAGGTGTGTGCAATGGTTTTTCATCATTTTATTTTCTTCACCAAATATCAAGCGTCAAAGTTGACCCTTTTGTAGTTGTTCTAGAAGTGTAATCTTCAAACTAGGTAAAACCTATTTGGTTTTGGTTTTGGAAAAATATCAAGTGATGTTCTGAAGCTCTGAAAATTGACATGGATGCACATTGAGATGGGGATAATCTAAAGCACCAATATAGTTGCCTGATATTCTTCTCCAAAGTTAGTCACTTTAACAGATTTTTTTTGTAGACAACAAACCTTCGCAGAAACCCTTCAACTTGTCCTTTTGAATCCTTGTAAAATCATATTATAAGGAGCTAGAATTTGGTAGAGACACTTAAATATAATAGATTACCACGTCTACAAAGTGATTTTGCATGAAACTGAATGAGCTTCCAATTATGATTTTTCAAAGTGGGTCATTTGAGCATATTTTCAATTATACTTTTGAGTGCTGAAATCAATTTTTTAATTTTGTGAGCCTTAAATATTGCCAAATTTTGCATGAAATTTTATGCTTCAACACACTTTATGTGGATTAATAATGAGAATTCAATCAAATATCATTTAATGGGCTTTCATTATTGTTTTGCAATGAAATATGTTTTAGTTATGGCTCTAGTTTAATGAACTAGTTAAAATACTTTAATTAAAGCATGAAATTGCATGGACATTTAATGGATCTTATAAGTAGTCACATAGTCTGAGTATTAATGTGTGAATTGTAATGCAATTTTAATAAGATCATAGATGTCTAGAATTAAAGTCACCTAACAGTGCAATTCACTTTGTTTTGACTCCTTACCCTTGAAGGGAAAACATGCATGGATCTAGAGACCCAACAGTGCAGAATACATTCCCTTAACACTAATACAACAAAGGAGAAAAGCATAAACCAACTTTAATAGCTTTCTAAAACTACTTGAGATGAGTACAAGCATGCAAAACAAATATTACACAAAGATGAGCATTCATAGATGACATCAGATATACGTGGGAAAACCTTCTCAGGTAAAAAACCCACCACACAAAGTCTAGACTAATTGTATTACAATAACAAAATAGTTTCATAAAAAATATAGTCTTCTATGATCAGCTCACAGCAACACTACTCAAATTATCTCACTGTTACAATGTTCTCTCTCAAAAACATACAGTTCGAATTCACTTAATTCTCTTATGCAAAGTGTCTTCAACTTCCTTAAGTCCAACGTTGCATTCAAATCTGTCAGTCAACCACCAATCTCTAGTACAAATCATGTCTGATTCAATCACACCAAAGATCTGCCCATACCGATCTCATTGCCTCAAGCCACCCAGGCATAAATGCCATTACCCAAATCGGGTTCAAAACCACCACCTTTGGTTGGCTTACCCTTGCTACAATAACTACATTGGCCTTTAACCAATAATCACCTAGCACTAAGCCATGTTTCAATCTTGTATTCGTTGTCGCTCTTTGACTTCGAGTCCAAATCGGTCAACCCAGTTGTGGAGCTCACCGAGCTCCTCACAACCTTTATCGCGCTACCGTTGAGCCCATCCAACCAACTCGCGGTATGGTAGTAAGCCTACCGATCTCACCAACCAAGCCTCTAAGCAACCACTGTGCTACCGTTGCATTACCCGAGTCACCCTATGGTATAGCGGTGAGCTCATTTGAGCTCACCGACAAACCCCTTCGAGCTTGTCTGCCTCGCCACCGACACCACCATGCTACCATTGCGGTCAAAGGACAATACCATAGTATGGTGGTGATTGGTTAGTTGTACCGCTCATGATCTTACCATGCTACCATGGGGGTTGAGAGGCCACCCCACGATAGAGCGGTAACCATCAGCCTGACCGCTGGCGGTCTTACCGCTACCACCACGGTTAGCCTTTAGGCTGGCCATGGTAGGGCAGTAACCACCAGGCTAGACAGAAAGGCCGATACCATGGCCATTGTAGTAAGGAGGAAGACAACCCGTGGTATGGCAGTAACCGCCAAACACTTCACCGCGGTACCACCAGAACAATAAAGGGGACCACCGCGGTAAGGCGGTAAAGCCAGAAAAGAACAATTTTTTGTCGAGACTTTGAAAGTTTGGGCTTCAGGATGGAAGTTGAGACATAGTTTCTCAACAACCCTAAGATAAGGCACTAATCTAAAGGTGTTAAATTCATTTAGTAAGTTTTTTATCTTTAATTTGAGAACATTATTCATAAATAAACTCTTAATTGATTTACCTTTCTTGAGGTTGGTGTTATGTGAATTCTCAGCTTTAGATGTTTGATCTTTCAAATGAATTTCCAATTTCTTTAAATGTTTCATCTATTTAGCATTTAAATGAGAATACATATCTATTTATTATGCAATGTGTGATATAATTTTGTAGCAAGGTCATAAAATGCACATTGTGGGATCACCCTCTCGGGTTTTGCAGAGCCCAAAGTGTAGGAGGGAAATTTTTTAAGCTTCCTCTCATTTTTTGGCCAATTATCTCTCAAGTATTTGAGAATTTAGTTTGGAAAGCTCATAAGTACTTGGTGAGATTTGATTGGTTCTTTAAAAACAACCAACATCTCCTACCTAAACCTAATATCTTGCAACATAGGGGAAAGTATTATAATTTTATGGAACAACTTAAAAGAACTCCTGCTAAGATATCCTTATGTTACCTTACTCAAGCTTCACCTCATTATCATAACATGTTTAAAATTTCCTTACAATAATTTCCCATCACTCCTAACGAGAAACCAAATGATGTAGCAGCCATAATTCATGGAATGAATTCATACATTATTTTCCACCAAAGTGAGCTACCTCCTTTAGAAGTGAAAAAACAAAATGAAGCCGTTATGATAGTAGCTCTTATTAATAGGATTGGGTTAAAGAGGACCCTTGTTGAAAATGGCTCGGCCCTTTACATGTGTAGGATAAAACTTTTAGAAAATCTTGAAGTGGATAAGTCTAAGATTGGACCTAATTATTTGAATATGCATGCATTTCATAAAGTAGGAAAACAACCGCTTGGTGTGATCACATTACCTATTGCAGTTGGAAAGGCCACATTGCAAAATCCTATTCATGTCATCTCAGATAATATTTAATACAATATTATTTTTGGTAGACCTTGGATTCATGAAATGTATGCAGCGCCTTCTACCCTTCATTATATAATAAAATATGTCTATGACAAAAGGTCTATACAGTCAAGGTTGACCTTGAACTAGAAAGTTATTTTCACACTAAGAAAGATAAGGAAAGTCTTTTGAAAACTTTGACACCAACTACACAAGTAGGACTCATACAAGACAAATAAAAAGAGAACAATATTGAAAAATTCACAAAGCTATTGGATGATGATTAGGGTTCCTTATTTTTGCACCTACATTCATGGGAGAATACAAGATCATAATTAAAGAGTCTAAAAAGAGAAAATAACCAATGGTAATTTCAACACAAAACTCAAAAGAACCTTTGAAAGAGTCCACATCAACCACTTTACAAGAAGAAATAAATTACACAACAAAATTTGATGAAATTGATTATGAACAACCACCAAATCTGAAAGAAATGGAAATGCTTTGTGGAAGAGGTTATGAAAGTTTGAAATAGTTCTTGGTTATAGTGGAAAAGGATGTGGTACTAGAGAGAAAGATATTCATGTCCATATAGATCTTAATACACAAGAAAACACTAGTGGTCCTGTTTATTGTCCTTCGAAAGAAACAAAAGCATAAAAAAAGCCTTCACTCAATACCAACAGTATTACAAAAGATTTTTCTATGACCACTTTAACTTTGGTGCATCCTAAACTAATTGATGCTACATGTGGGAATGTCTCATTAGATATACATAAAATTGATCCTTTTTCTATTCATTATAATCAATATCATTAGTTTCTACTCCTTGTAATGTGTTAGTTGTAGTACCATAGCATATTAACTACCATGCATGAGGGTTAAAATTGGCTTTATACAATCATATTTCCTTTTCACAAGGATCAACAAATCATCTTCCAATTTAAACTAACCTTTTTCCTTGGGGGGAAAGGGGTTAGGTAGCCTTATCCTAGTATGACACTTGTTGTTGCCTCTTTTGGGCTAGTTGAACACCTTCCATGTATATATAAGAGCGGGCTTGGGATGCAAATGGAATGCCTTAATTTGACTCACAAGTGAAGTAATTTCTTTCTATGTTATTTTTAACATTGCATTTTGGGGGCAACCCCTCTTCATGATGTAGCTTCATTTGGAAACATATAGGAATTTCCAAATAATATCTCATATCTTCTTTATTGTTTAGAATTTATCATTTTCTACTTTAAATTAATTTTTCACATCATGATGTTTAGAAATTTGTTTAAAGTGGGGTCATACATTGGCATTATCATTTTGATATTTTTGAATATATCTTATATTTCATTATGCGGTCTTCTTATTTCTTGTGATGTGTCTTCTTCTTGGTGGAGTCACTAGGTTTTATGTCCTCCAAGAGTGTGACCTTTATTGGAATATGAATTTACTATTAGTGGTGGTGCTATGCATTATACTCCCTAAGTTGTGAATCATTTAACCTAGAATTTTCCCCTCTTGGAGACATTAGGCATGATGTTCCCTAAGAGGATACCTTACATGGACTAAGAAAAACCCCTTTGAACATGTATTGTCCTATTTTCATTTTTCTCATAAATTTTTAGCATAACTCAGCTTGCTAACCTTGTGAAGCTCGAAGTTAAAACCCTTTCTCATGGCCACCAAGCATAACACACTTTTCTTTCTTGTGGAGCCGTGTTTGTTCATAAGTGTTTAGCATAATTTAGCTTTCAAAGCCTTTCAAAGCTCAAAGTTCATATTGTGTGGTGCCTTAATAAATTTATCAAAGGTATAACTTTGGCTTGGTATGGGAGCCTTATAAGATTCTCTCATTTTCCACCCTTGGAGTTTCACCTAGTGCACGAAATATTTCACTAGCTCGTGTGAGTGTGCATTTTTGTTTGCATAATGGACAAACATTTTCACTTGTAAACATTTTTGGATGAGGCTTGATCCACCCCTTTTGTTTTTTTTTCTTTCTTTTATTCTTTGAAATTGTATGTTTGTGGATCTTATCTTGCTACTGCTTATCATACATATTGTGTGTGTCCCTTTGTGCTTATGTTGGTTTTCCATAGGATCTTTATCTTAGGGTTCTGGCAACCTCCTTGATCTTTGTCATCCTATATGACTAACATTTGTACACTTGGAACCCCTCTTGATGTGTATTTGTCTACTTTAGTGTGAGTTTAACGCAAGGTCATCCTATCACTAAAGTCCAAGGGCTAAATGTATTGTAGAAAAATGTATTCCTTTACATTTTAACACTTTGTTTGGGGCCTCTTAATTAATTTGGACTTGATTAGGCCTTAATAAGCCCTATTCTACATTTACAAGCCTAATAAATTACAATTTTCAAAGGGAAAACTCAACAATAATTAATGCAAACACATAACACCTTACATTAAGTAGTGTGTGTTCCAAGAATAGGGACTTGGAACCCATTCACCCATGGGTGAATGGGTCCTCCTAAGCCTTTGAACCCATTTTTAAAACATGTTTTAGCATTATTTTCATATCCCAAATTCAAATTTCATTAAGGCTAGCTTGTAATGTTTAATTTTTAGGAGATTAATGATGAATGTATATAAATACAAGGTTATTTTATCAAATCAACTAGAAGTATTGAAGAATTTTTTTACAAGAGACAAGATTATTGTCAAAGGTTTTCAAGAGTAGATTTATCAAGAATGTTTTTTAGAATACAAGATCTCAAGCATCATGTCAAACTTATGTTCATTCATCCATAATTTTGGAGCTAACATTGTGATGTAGGTTTCAATATCTAATAAAAGCATTCAAGTCAAAGTTTCAAAATAAGATTAAAGCATCAAGATCCACATCCATTGAATCCATTTCATGCAAGATAAAAATCAAAATTTCAGATTTACAAAGGTTATTAAAGTGTTTGTTGAATTGCAACATTGTATTGTTCATTCATCATTCCTTTCATACTTTCATTATTTCAATTCAAGGTTTAATTACCAAAACGAGGTTTAACCAAGAAAAACCCCATTCACCCAAAAATAAAAATTTTTACCTTTTTTGTGTGTTGTAGATTTTAGGTTGAAGTAAAATTGAAGATTGGAGATCTCTAAAGTGCAAAATCACAAAATTTATCAAAGTTGCAAGAAAAGTTACCATCTCATAGAAACTCAAATCCCAAGCTCATTTTTTGTCATTTTTGTGTGAAACTAGCGGGAAATTGTATCCCAAATTTTCCTTCACATGATCTCCAAAATGTAGCTCAAAAAGCTATCTCAAGACCCATTCACCATTTTTCGATCGGGGGTGTCTTCGAGACTTTGCAACTATTTCTTAGCACTCTACAATATATTTTGAGGAAATTTGTAGGTGTCTTCCACTCATCCAATCTACATAAAGTTTACTATTTTTGTTAGAGTTATGTTGCATCTCCGTGAATCAAGTCTTAGGTTATATATTTGAGGTCATTTTGTATCTTGTTTTCATCTCCTGAAACTCCTATTTAGCCATTTTTGTTATTGTTTCTCTAAGGAAACCTTGCAACATTTTTCATGAAATGTTTATAATGATTTTGACATCATAAGTTTGAAAAGAATTTGTGGATTCTCTTAGTGTTATGATTTAAATTGAGTATTCAAGTTTTACAATGCATGATCGAGATCATTGGGTACTTTTTATTTATCTCCCAAAAGTGTTTTTCAATCATATTTACCCCATCCACACAATGGAAATTTGTAAATCTTCCATAGACTTGACTCACCTAAGGGATGAAAGTGAAATCTATCTTTGAGGATCTCATTTCTTGAATGAAATAGAAAATAGGTAGGTTCATTACACCCCATTTCCCCCTTTCTATTTATAGTAAGTTTCGTGAAACATTCCCAATTTAGTATAAAACCCTATGTATTTAAAACCCCAACCTATTGTTATATGTTTCATAAACATAAATATCATGCATGCCATAACATAGTGATTTATGTGGGGAAAACCCTTTCAAGAGGAAAGCTCCACACTCTAAAAGTCACCCAATATATTATTTAGAAATAAAAAATATTACAATATACTTTTAGAGAAAGCTTCTCACAAGAGTGTCACCAACTAGAGATCCAGAGGCAACATGACCACTATCAGACTCTCAAAATACATTGCAATGAACTATTTTAATATAATTCCCTTATAAAATAGTGTTTTCTTCTAGGGAGATTCAAGCTAATAAAATATTTGTCGTCAGATCTAGGACCTAACGATGAACGATCTAGATTTACAATAATTAAATATAAATTAAATTTTCCTTTTGGGCCTATTTCCTCTAAGCCCCCACCAAGGTGTGTTGCCCCTAGAAACCCCCTTGCACCCCCCCCCCATCGTGGACATATCAATATTACTTTATGTATCAACAATACCTTATGTAATTGCAAGATTGAGACACATATTCCCAACAAATCTCCCACTTGTGGAACACCTTGCAAGAGAAATGACATACTGTATAAACATCACCTTTTTATTTCTAAGGGATGAAAGGTCATAGTATCTAAACACCATCTGAGCTTCTTTGTGCTAACAAGCTTAGTTAATGAACTAACAATATTCATATATTTATCTACCTTAACCAACTTTGCCTTTCCATCTTTGATCATATTTCTAAAAACATGATATTGTACATCAATATGCTTGGTCTTGGCATGAAATGTAAAGTTATTAGCTAGGCGTATTACACTCTGAATGTCACACTAAATTTCCATTACTCCTTTTTTATTCCAATATTTGAACACATTTCGTTAAGTCAAATAACGTTTTTACAAGCACGAGAAGTTTCCATATACTCAGTTTCAATTGTGGACAAAGTAACCACAACCTATCACTTATTCATCCAACTAATTGCACCACCAAATAAAATTAACACATAAGAACTAGTGGATTGTCTACTATCAACATCACCTTCTAAGTCTAAATCCACATAACCACGAATATCAAGGGAAATATCATCTTCTATCATATTATTATGATAACAGAAGGAATAATCAAAGGTACAACACAAATAATTGAAGACCCTTTTAACCGCATCCCAATGAACTCTACTAAGATTAGACATATATCTAGAAATAACTCCCAGTACTTGGGAAGTGTATGGTCTTGTACCAAACATATCATACATCAAACTTCCAACTGCACTTTGGTAAGGAACTCTACTCATGTCTTCCATCTCCCATTGGATGTTGTACAATATGAGATAGATAACTTTGTTAAAATTGAAATAGGAACACATAATGGTATAAAATCCTACATATCAAACCTCTTTAAAATTCAATTGACATCCTAAGTTTGGGCAAGCCATATCTTTATGTTCAATCTATTTCTTCTAATTTCCATCCCAAGAATATGTTTAGCTACGCCAAGATCTTTCATTTCAAATTTAGTAGCAAGTTGATATTTAATTTTTGAAATCATACCTTTCCCTTTACCAATAAATAATATATTGTTGAATGAACAAGAAAATTGAGATGAGGGGGCTTTGAATCACTTGTAGAAAACTAAAACATCAAAACTCTAAACAATAATCAAATCCTAATGCATTCATTGAACCTTTATTCTATTAAAGTGATTAATCATGAAATGTAGATAAAAGAAACTAAAATAACAACACCATACACAAGAAAACACCAGATTTATGTGGAAAATCCAATGAGGGAAAGACCACGGTGAGGATTAGCTCACAATATAGGTAGTTGAAAAATCAATATAAGGTCTCACTCTCATAATTGGACACACTATCCAAAAAGACTCATATCCAAGGCTCACTGCCACAAAAAGAAACAAAGAATATATAAGAGAAATGTTACATAGATAATAAATTCTCAATGCAATAGGGAATCTACCACAATTTATCCAACAATTTCATAACCTGGAATGAATTATTGTGGACACCTTAATCTCATTGCAATTAGGAATCCAAAACTTTGAAGTTTGCACTGCTTTTCTCAAATTCACATCTATACTTCTAAAATTTGTATAATATTCATCACTTGCATCGATCTTGCATCTATATTTCCTCTCTCTTGTATCTTACAACAAATTTCTTAATTATATAAACCCCAACCTTGAAAACCTTCTCCAAGGTCAGCAATTATCTGTTACATTTAAGATTTCTAATTAGGTCGGTACCTAAACATTCCCACAATGCATAGGAATAAAGGTGACCCATATAAATTATTAATTAGGACCGAAATAAATCCTAACACACCTCAACATGTTTTTCATAAATTTTGCATGTAGTGTTAACACCAAGTCAACTAATACCCATTCTAAACACCATAAAACATTAACTACATGCTTCCTTAGATCAATCCTCAACTTTTGGAGAATAATGTTCACTTGAAAATGATTTGGAATAATTCATGAACCACTTGGGATCCAACAAAGACTACATTCAAACTCACATCATATAAATACTTCAAACTAGAACATTTGGTTAACCTTATTCGCACACAAATGCATGAAACACACACAATACTATACCAAATCAACTGAAACCTTGAATTATCAAAGATACAAACATTATAAGTGACTTCCCAAAAACAAAACACATAAATCTAAATTATAGATACATGCGAGGAAAAAACTTTTCTCCTAGACCATAGAAAACACGACTAAAAATTGGTTCACACATTGGTGAAAATATCTCAGTCTACATAATGATCAAGAAACTTAAATTTTGGACATAGAAAATACTAACAACCTTGAAAAATATTTCATATCTACACAACCATAGCATCAACATCAAAGAAATGTGGATCACTTCTTGGAGCACATTTTGAACACATGTACAAGACCATTCTCTTTGTTTGTCAAATTTTATCAAAATCACTTGGAACCCAAGTATAGAGACATAATCTCATCTGATTACTTTATTCCCACACATCTCTAGACACTACAACACAAATATATCTCCATTTACTAACAAAACTTCCTCAATATCTCAACTACACATGCACAACCTGGAACAATATGTTTTCCTCTTTTTCATAATTTTCTCAATATCCTTTACAACTTCATTGCTAAATAACCTTCATCAATAGATAGTTGACATCAAAAAATACCAGCCTATTGATATCCTATTGACATCATTGAAAAACACCTTCATAGTTGCACCAATATCCCCCTTTCTCATTGACGGTAACACAATGTGAAAAACCATCAGAGACAATACAACTTTGAATATAATTTCTTATGATTTCCTTTCTTTTCACCCCCTAAGTAGATAAACTTTTTAACATGATTTTTCTTCCCATTTGACATCAATGACGAAGGAAAAAAAAAATTCATTATTCTCCCCCATTGACATTGAACCAAGATACTTTCTCTAAATACTCCCTCGTAGGAGTACACCTAATCAAATCAAAAACTTTGCACAATGACAACATCACTTACTACAACAATGACACTACATGATGCTACCTACTCCCCCTAAGAGGTATCCACCAATATTAGTCAAGAAAAGAGATCAATCCATAGATCCACTAGTTTAAAAGAGGAGGGGAAATAACCCCCAACTTCTCTCAAAGATACTCAAAAGTATACTTAGGAAAAGCCTGAGTAAATATGTCAACAATATAATCCTTTTAGGTACATATTCAAGCTTTAACTCATTCTCCATAAACTTCTCTCTTATAAATTAATGTACCTGATTGTTATATGATTTGTCCTTGAATGTGTCACTGGATTCTTTGAAATGTTAATTTCACTTTTATTATCACAAAAGATAGATATAGGCTCATCATACACTACTTTTATATCCTAAACAATTTTTATCTCATCCACAAAACCTGTGTACAACAACACGTTGCTCCAATATACTCAACCTTTATAGTGTATAAAGAAATTGAATCTTTCTTCTTACTTAGCCATGACACCAATCTACATCCAATAAAAAATGCACCACCACTTGTAATTTTCTTGTCATCAACACAACCAATCCAATTTCCATATATGTAAGCACTTAATATGAAATTAGTATTCTTGGGATATCACAAGCCATAATCTAGAGTGCCTCTTAAATATCTAAATATTCTCTTCATTTCTACATGTGTTTCTTTAGGATCTTCCTTAAATCTAGCCACAATACAAACTACATGCATGATATCAAATATAGTAGTAGTTAGATGTAGCATTCCACCAATCATAGATCTATATTTCTCTAATTAGTGTTAGCTAAATCATATGTTTTGCTCAATTTGCAACCAATCACCATATGAGTGCGTACCATTTTCAATTCTTCCATTTCAAATTTCTTCAACATCTCTTTGACATACTTTGAATGTGAAATGAAAATTCCTTTATATATTTCATTGATTTGTAGCCCAAGGAATAAATTCATCTCCCCAAACTCTTTTTGCATTTCTTTTGCAAATTTCTTACACATTGCTTCATTGCCTCCAAAGATAATATCATCCACATACACAACCACTATCAATATTTTGTCTTCCTCAATTTTGAAGTAAATATTACTATCTATAGTGCCTTTACTAAATCCTTGTTGTATCAAATATTTTTCCAATCTTGCATGCCAAGCTTTAGGAGCTTGCTTTAATCCATATAATGCATTTTACTTGACTTTCGGTTGTTTCATGTAAAGCTCCTCTTCCAATTCATTATTCAAAAAATAAAACTTCACATCCATCTGATAAAATTTAAAGTCTTTGCATGCTACAAACACCAAAAATATTCTGATAGTTTCCATCCTAGCCATCAAAGCAAATTTCTCCTCAAAGTCTATTCCTTCCGCTTGTGATTAACGCTTACACACAAGTCTTACCTTATTCTTTACCACTTCTCCATTCTCATTTAGTTTATTTATGAATAACCACTTATTTCCAATTATATTCTTGTTTTTCGGTCTAGGAAGAAATTCCTAAGTCTGATTTTTCTCAATTTGCATAATTTATTCTTCCATTGCCTTCATCCAATGTTCATCTTTGCATTCCTCACTCACTATTTTAGGTTCAACTTTAGAAAGTAAACACAAATTTACCTTAGATTCAATATCTCTACTTCTTATTAATACTTCTTTCCTCTTTCTCCAATGATCTATTATTCAAAATTATTTTTTTCACATACTTAGAGGTCTTATGGGTCTTCTCTGAAGCTTCTTCCACTTCATTTAGCACTTATTTTTCTTTAAATTTTTCTTCTTCTTCTCTGCAATCAGGTTCATCTGACACATAACCATCTACAACAACTAAATTCTATAAATTCTCATCAACCTTAACATTTTCACTTTCAAAAATATTTCTTAGCCTTTTTTGGTAGCATATATATGCTTTGTTTTCAATAGAATATCCAGGTAAGATACCTTCATCAGACCTTTCATCAAACTTTCCTAAGTTTTCTTCATCTCTCTTGATATAGAATTTTCTTCCAAATACTCTAAATTACTTGATTGTTGGAATCCTTCTATATCATAACACATAGGGAGTTTTTTTTATATTAGCTTTAGCCTGAACACTGTTAAGTATGTAAATAGTAGTATGAATTGCTTCTCTCCAATAGAGTTTCAGTAGATTTTCTTCTTTCATCATAGTAATAGTAGCTTCTTGAATAATTCATTTTTTCCTTTCAACTAATCCATTATACTAAGTATTTCTAGGGGTAAACAAGTGCCTCTTTATTCCATGGACTTCACAAAATACATTAAACTCATTGGAGGTGAATTATCCACCTTTTCAAACCTCAAAAAAATTAGTTTTAGATCCATTTCATTTTGAACCATAGATTTAAATTCTTTGAATCTATCAAGTGCATCAGATTTCTCTCTAAGAATAGTAACCCATGTAATTCTAGAGTAATCATCAATAAAAAGCATAAAATACTTGTCACCTTGAAGACATCTCACCCTTGTAGGACCACAAAGATATGTATGTATTAATTCTAGTAGTTTGATAGAAGATTATTCATTTCCCTTGAAACTACTTCTTACTTGCTTTCCAAACTATTAGTTGTTGCAAGAAACATTAATAGGCTCTGTGATTCTTAGTAGATCTCTTAATGCATGAACTGAACTGATTCTAAGTTATCAAATTTCATGTGACACATCCTCTAATTTCATAACCAACTTTCATCAATCTGAGACACAAAGAAATGGCCATCAACACCTTTAAGCTGATATATTTTTCCATCTATCCTCTTACCAATAGAAATAATAGTTTCAAACACTTTTTTGATCTCAAATATTTTATCCTTAAACACAATATTATATCCTTTGAGCAGGTTGGGTGATCCCACAATAATGGGTTACACTTTTTGGCCAAACTTGAAATTGAAATCAACATTTTTCACCAAATCTTCACTTTTGTACGCCTATAGAAGCTAAACCATTAAGAATTTGAAGATGAAGAAAACTAGTGATTTGTGACATTTTGTATTGAGAATCTAATTATATTTTAAAAATAAAAATAAAAAATAAATTTTGAATTATTTTATGTAGTTTTTAATAACTTATTTTATTTACTAAACATCATTTACAAAAATTGATGCTTACTTTCAGCTGCATAACATTTTTTATAGAAAGCATACAATTCTATTTTTTAAAATATAGTGTTTTCACACCATTATCTAGTGGATGGATATTTTTTCATAATTTTTTGTTGCATATATATTTTTTAATTAATTTTCTAATTCAGAGTAATTATAATTTTCATATATATTACTTTCAGCTGCATAACTTTTTTTGTATTCATTTGAATTAAATTATTCTTTTTTTTTGGAATAAGGACATCAATAGCTAGTGTACATGCATTTTTAAGAATTTTTTTTCTCTCTTTTCCTATTTTTCTGTATGTGTGAAATAAAGACCTCGATGTTCATTGAAAAACCAACATTCACAAGAAATAGAAAATAATTATAATAATAAAATTAAATATATTTAAAATTATAATTTTTGGGAAGCTTATAATAAGGACTACATGTTTACAATTTTTTTTTTTTAAATAAATTAATTTGATCCCCTGAAAGGTAAATCAAAAGTGTTTTTTAATCAATATTTTGATAGGTGTAGACGAGACTTCATTATAGGTATGGTTTAAAACTAGCAGCTTTCTATCCAAGGGGGTTTGATATAATCGGGTTTGATCAAACCCTCTTCAATTAAAACCCTTAAAATGGAACCTTTTCAAGGCTTAAATCATTATATTTTCTAAAAATATGTGATTTCAGCAAAAATCAGGATGTCCCAAAAAGTGTAACCCATTATTGTGGAAGCACCCTACTAAAATTTTTTCCAACACTTAAAATATTATACCTTAAACACTTAATATAGTAAAAATATTCAGTATTATACTTTCCATCAAAGCTAATTAAACCTATTCCACAAATTCTTAGCCCCTGAACCATCTCCAAATTTAACTAATCCTCCATCATATTTTTAAAGTTTCAATTTTTTTTTGTCTTTGCTTGGGTGATTAGAGTAGCCAGTGTCAAAAACCTATTAGTTCTTATCATGTTTAACATGAAAAGAAGAAACCAAAGTACCTTCAACCTTCTTTGAAACACTTTCCTTCACACAAATTTTAGATTTAGCAGAAGTAGATTCATATTTCAAAGGCAAGAAAAAACATTCATTTTCATTAGAATCTCCATAATTAGATTCATCGTCATAAATACCAACATCTTCTTTGACATAATAACTTCTTTTAATCATATTTTATTTATTCTCCTTACTCTTATTGTTCACAACTCTATTTGGACATATTGAAGCATAATGACCTACTTTTCCACAACTAAAACATTTGAAAGGTATTTTACCTTTGTACTTACCAATGCCCTTTTTTATCCTTCTTACAAATTTAGCTTCCACATCATCAAGATCTTCCCCATCTAAATCTTTGACCTTTTCTCATTTTCAAACCTTGAAAGGAGTATCTAGTTTTGTACCTTTTTCAAACCAAGGCTTTTCATTTGAAATGAAGTTAGTGTAACAATCAACTAATCACTACAATAAGTATTAAAATTTGCAACTTCCTCAATAGTAGATAGCTTTTCACTGTATGAATCTAGAAGAGTTATGATAAAAAAATTTACCAACCTAGGTTCTTTGACTTGTGCACCAAGACCTCTCATATCACTTACCAGTTCATCAACTCTCTACAAGTAAGTTGTAATTATTTCAGCCTTAGACATTCGCATGGTCTGAAATTGTGACTTCAAATTCTACAAATTTTCTTGTTTAACCTAGTCATCTCCTTCATAATTCTCTCTATCTTATCCCAAACTTCTTTAGTAGTCTTAAGATTGATAATTTTAGCCAATTCAGAATTTGAAAGTGTTCATAAGAATAAATCTTTCCTTAGCATTTACCTCTTGTGCCTTGATCTCATTACTTGTGCTTTGACCATTCTAAGGTGCAACATATTGAGTCTTTATTTCCTTTTCAATCTCAAATCCATGAGATGCTAGATATCCTTCCATATTTTTCTTCTACAATGCATAGTCTATTCCATCAAATCTAGGGAAATCTAATTTTTTTCCATCTTGGACCTACCTCAAGCAGTTAAGCTCTTCTCCAAAGAAAATTTCTCTCATACCAATTTTTCAATGAATAAGACAACCGAGAGGGAGGTGAATTAGTTGTACAAATCAAAACATCAAAACCCTCAACAGTAATCAAATCCACATATATTCATTAAACCCTTATTCTATTAAAGTGATTAGTCATGAAATGAAAATAACAAAACCTAGAAAAACACCATACACAAGAGAACACCAGATTTACATTGAAAATCCAATGAAGGAAAAACAACAGTAAGGATTATCTCACAATATATGTAATGTCAAAACCGATACAAGGGATCACTATCAGAATATGACACACTATTGAAAAAGGCTCATAGCTAGGGCTCATTACCACATAATGAAACAAATAAAATATAGGAGAAATATTACTTAGAGAATAAATTCTCAATGCAATAGGGAATACACCACAAATTCTCAAAATCTTTTGTAGCCTTGCATGAAATATTGTCGACATATTCAACTCACTACATTCAAGAATACAACACTTTGAATTTTAATTTACTCTACTCAAATTCACATCTATGATTTTCCAATTCACATCACATTCATCAATCACATTTATCTCACATATATATGTCCTCTCTCTTGCATCTTATAACAACACCATTCTTATTTATATAAACCTCAACCATGAAAAACTTCTCCTCAACAAATATATGTTACATTTAAATATTCAAATTAGGTCGGCACCTAATCATTCTTGTGGTGGATAGGAATGAAGGTGACCCATATAAATCCTTAATTAGGACCCAAATAAATCCTAACACACCTCAACATGATTTTCATAAACTTTGCATGTAGCATTAACACTAGGTTGGCTAATGCCCATGCTAAAAACTATAAGACATTAAGTACAAGCTTCCTTAGATCAATCTAAAACTTTAGAAAAAAAAAAATCACTTTAACATGATCTAGAATAATCCAAGAACCACTTGAGATCCAAAAAATAGTTCATCCAAACTCACATCATAGAAATAATTCAACCCATACCATTTGGTTAACCTTATTTGCATACTGATGCATGAAACACACAATGTATAGTACCAAATCAAGTGAAGCCTTACTTTCTAAAAGATACAAAAATTATAAGTGACTTATTAAATTCATAGAACTTGAAGCCAAACTATGGAGAAATGTGAAGCAAATAAATTTCTCCCAAACCACAAAAAACATCACTGAAAAACTAGTTCACACACTCGTGAAAATATCTCACTCTGCAAAGTGATCCAAAAATCCAAAATCTAGTCATAGAAACTAATAAAAAATGTTGAACAACATACCAAATCCACATAGGCATAGAATCAACATGTAAGAAACACATAGAAAATCTCGTAACACATTTTGAACACTTGCACAACATTGTTTTTTTTATTTATAATTTTTCTCAAAAGCACTTGGAACCCAGGTATCAAAGACATCATCTCAACCCATTACTTCATTCCCACACATCTCTAAAAATTACAACATAAAGATAGCTCCATGTACTCGAAAAAATTCCTTAATATCTTAACTACACATGCACAAGTTGCAACAATCTATTTTAATATTTTTCATGTAATTTTCTCAATATGATCGACATCTTCATCATACAATAACCTTCATCAACATATAGTTGACATAAATGACAACAAAAATCTATTGACATCCTATTGAATTCAATGGGAACACCTTCATAATTGCAACACATATCATAACATATAATGCAATAAATATGAAATGATCACCATCAATTTTATAATAAACTCAATGATCTAATTTAGAATGCTTAAATCCCAAACTCAACACCTATGTATCATATCTTGGTACCACATCTTAGTACTCTATTTTAGGCCATATAAAGACTACTTCAATTTTCAAACCAAATTTATTTTACTTTTCACCACATAGTTCTTTGGTTGTGTCATACAAATATCCTCCTCAAGACAACATGAAGGAAACCAATTTTCACATCTACTTGCTCAACCTCTAAATCATAACTAAAAAAATTAGAAATTAAAAGTCTAATGGATGTCATTTTTCCAATAGAAGAAAATATCTCACCATAATCAACACCCTCAACTTGAGAGTAACCTTTTACAAACAACCTTTCTTTGTACTTCTCAATACCTCCATATGATCCAATCTTTTACTTGAACACCCATTTGCAACCAATATGTTTTCTTCCTCCAAGCAATGGTAGAAAATCCCATCTGTCATTATTTTTTAAAAATACCATTTCTTATCCATAGCAATCTTCTAATATTTTGCATCATTCATAAATAATTCCTCTTCAACTGATCTAAGTTAACCCATATCAATATTCAAAGAAAAAATACATCTCTAATAATTAGGTGAATAAATTTTAGGTGGTTTTCTATACGTTGTAGACCCACGAACGAGTTGAGTTGGAGGTTCTTCCTCCTCTTCTAAAGATTCAGAGCTAGATGAGTTCTCCTCAACTTCTTGTCTATCCATGGGCCTTGATTCAAGTTTATCATGTGTAGAAGGAAATTAAATCACATCTTTCTATTTACTTTATTTTGGCTCAAATATAACAAAATATGACTTAGTTTCTCTAAAAATAATACTTCTACTATGCATTACCTTTTGTGCAATAGGATCCCAAAGATTGTATCCTTTCACACCATAATTGTATTTGATGAAGATACATTTTACAACCTTCTTATCCAAATTTGTTCGCTTCTCCTTTAACATATGTGCATATGCCTTACAACCAAAATCTGTAACATGTCTTAATGAAGTATTGTGCCCTGACCATGCCTCTATAGGTGTCTTATCAATAAGAGATAATGTAGGAGACATATTAATAAGGTAACAAGAAGTGGAAATAGCTTCAACCAAAAACATTTGTTCTAGACCAACACCACTAAATATAATCCTAGCCTTCTCCATTGGAAATAAGAAGTAGCAACAAATTCAACCCAAAACCTTTTTTCTAGACCAACACCACTCAATCCCCCCATGCCCCCTCATCATCGGTCTATTACCAATACTTTATTAATTAACAATACCTTATGTAATTTCAAGGTTGAGACACATTTTCCCAACATTATGTAGCTACTTGTTTTTTTCTTTGTGAGTGTCTCATGTCTTGTGAGTAACCTTATTTAGCCTCTATGGTCATTTTGTAAATGGGTACAAGCCCTTTCCAATTTTAATCTAATAAAAATCAATCAAGAATATAATTGTTGTGTAGTAAAATGCATACCCTTGCATTTTTAAACTTTTTTGGGCCCACCCTTCTTTATTTATCTTTATTTATGTCTTAATTGGTACAAATTTGCATCCACATGCTCGATGAATGATACCCTTTTTTGGAAAATCCTAACAAACATCAATAGATAAATGGTAATTTAATGATTCTAGCTAAGTGTCCCTAATTTTTGGGTTGGGACTAAGTTGCCACCTAAGGCGTGTCTATCCCCCTATGGTCTTCAGACCCCCTTTTTAGTAGAACCTTAATTGCTCCCCTTTTCAGAGTCTATTCCCCAAGTTTTCAGGACTTGGGACTAAGACGCAACCTAGGGCATCTTAGTCCCCCTTAATCTTTTTTCGAGATTTAATTTCAAATTATGGCATGATTTAGCCTCCTTTATTTAATGAAATCATATGTCATTTTTTTGTGGTGTAATTTCAGGATATTAATCATAGATAAGTATAAATACAAGGTTCATTCATTCATTTTTCATATCTAGCAACTTGAGCATTCATTCCTTGGAGATCAAGAGAAATTTTTCAAGCATTTGGAGCCATCATCGAGATTAAAGCATCATATCAAAGAGATTGTTGCATCATGTGTATTTTAGAGCTAACCTTTGTGATGTAGGGTTTTGATTCAAGAAATTAATTCAAGTCAGAATCTATCAAGAATTCAAGAATTTCAAGCATTTCAAGATCTACATCCAAGCGAGCCATTTCACAAAAGTTTTTATATTTCATAACAAGGTTTTGGTGAATTGTAACATTGCATATTTCTCATTCATCAATTCCCCCCATTTCATTATCTTTCAAGGTTTAATTACCAACAAGCGGTTTGACCAAGGAAAACCCCCATTTACTAACCATCAACAAGTTTTTCTCCTCTTGTGTGTTTGTGATTATAGATTTAGGTTGAAGACTTGAAGATCATTTAAAGTGTAAATTTGCATGAAAACGTTGTCATCTTCATGGAAACTCACCTATAGGCCATATTCAGAAGATTCAGATCATGAGATTTGAGAAGAAGGAAGTGCAGACCTTGGACCTCATGACCACATTCAGAGATTTTAGAAATTCAGAAGGAGACTAAGTCACCACCTAGGGCATCTTAGTCCTTCTGAGGTCATGTTTTAGAAATTCCTTCAAATCTGGTTTTGACATCCGAAGACTCTCCATTTGCCCCGAAAAATAGAAATGGGACTAAGAAAACATTAAGGGTGTCTTAGTCATCCATAATACTTTTTTACAACATTTTTGCATTTCTAGAATCCTCATTGCATTTCTAGAACATCTAGGTACACATACCCTAACTTTTTGTAGCATAATTTCATTGTTTGCATCATTCATTTAACTTGCATTATTAGGCTTTGTAAGTTGAATGCTTATTTGTGTTTTTCAAGCTTTTTCTTAGTGGTGAATGCCTCAAATCTTAAAATAACCCCTCCTAGTTCCTTTCTTATTGAGAATTGACTCACCTTTGAGGTTGATAGTCAATCTAATTTGGGACCCTAGGAAAATATCGAATGACCTAGGGAGAATAAGTGAAAAAACACCTATTTTCCCCATAGTTCATTTTGGTGAACCCAAATTATTTGAACATTCATTTTCTGATTTACAATCCATTAAATTCCTAGAGCTAGGTTGCATTCATTCTTGCATTGCATCTTGCATTAGTTAAATTGCATCTAGGGTTTCTCATACTTAGTGAAATTGCATCTGGGGTTTCTCATATTTGTATTAGTGAAAGTGCATATAGGTTGCATTTTTTTATTTCTTGCATCATTTTATCATATTGAAAAATTTAAAATTGCATTGTTAATCATCCTAATTTCATTTAGAAACATAGTTATTGCATCTGAAATTGAAAATATTGCATTTACCTTTGCATTAAATTGCTTGTCCCTAGTTCATTTTTCTTGCATTCATTTGAATAGTTCTTTGTTTCTAAACACCAAGTCCTTTAATAGGCAACTTGTGACCATTATAAACAATTTAGAATTTGTTGTTTTTCTGACAAAAACCTCTGCTAGGACTAAAATTTCCTTCCTAGCATCCTAGTCCCTTTTAGGGTTTTTGGCTCAAAATCCTCTCTCTACTATTTTTCATTTGTTCTAGTCCCTGGAAACTCAAAATCACAACAGTAGGACCAAGATGCTCTTACTGGCATCTTAGTCCCTATTGACTTTGAATTTCCAATTTTTATGGTTTGGAATTGTTTTTTTGTGTTTCCATTGGCTACCTTTAGTTTTTTGTTTTAATTTAAAAAATTGTTGTTATTCCAATTTCTTTTATTTTGAGTGAAAATAAGAGCATAGGATATTATTTTCATTGCACTTCCTTTGGTTTATCCCTTGCATGATTTGTAGTGCTTGGTGTCCTACTGCTAATACTATGGTTAGAAAAAGTGTGAGACTCATGGCATCCCGTGATGAAACACTCATTATGGATCTTGGGTTATCAAGCTCTCTTACTCCTAGTGTTGGTATTAGTTCACTAATTATGGAACATACCTTTGAAACCTCTTTTTCTATGTCTACCTTACCTAAAAGTTCTTTCCCAAGTGTTCAAACAATGGTTGATCATATCCCTCAAGAAAACTTAATTAAAATGCATGAAGACTTAGCCCATTTACAAGATATTGTGAGTACTAAAAACATTTCAAACATTGTTATACATGTCATAAATAGTATTCACCACATGATGGAAAGTGATGAAGGGATAGAAGTTGTGAAGTTGTGCATAACATAGCTCAAATATTTTGGAAACATTTTCCTCCCACCACCAATGGTGCTCAAACTTAAAATAATGTGCAAAGCCAAGAAGGAAATCACACTCCTCCCTCTTCAACCATAACCTCAATTCCCACCTATACCAATCCTCAAGTGACCAAAATGATGCAACCAACTAGTAATATACTTCCTACCTCAAAAATTTCCACTAGTGCTCCTTATATTTATGTGGCATCTAATCTAATATCTCCTCTTGTAAGAAATCCATTCACTATACCTTCCAACCAATACACACAACCACCATATTCACCTCCATCTCAAACCACAAGGAATGGTCCTATCATTAACCACCTTTTACAAATCCTTTCATCCATTCAACATGAATTTTCCACAATAAATCAAAATAAAAATGGTCCACCTTCATACTATGTCAAAATCAACCCACTATCTTTTGAGATATTGAGAACTTTGGTGCCACAAGGTATAGAGATCCCTAGATTTGAGAAATATGAAGGAAAGGGAGATCCTGCTAATCATGTTAATGCCTTTACAACTTTATGTAGTGAATTTATTCTTGAGGAAAAAAAATTGGCTAAGCTTTTCCCTCAATCCTTAAAATACATTGCTTTGGACTAGTTTTCTACATTACTGAATAACTCAATTTGTTCATTCATTGAACTTTTTGAAGCCTTTGTTAACCATTACCAAGTGCATATGGTTCTTGAAATGTTATTAACTGATTTTATGAGATGCAAGAAAAATAAGAATGAAAAATTAAATGACTTTATTTTCCGCTACCAATCACTTTATTCCCAAATCAGTGTGAAGATTCCCAATTATCACCTTCAAAATATATTCATAGAGAATTTACAAATTAATATTAGAGACAAGCTTACCATGATGAAATTACCTTCATGCACTTGTGCATTACTCTTCAAGACTATCAAAATTTCATAGGTAGTTATGAACCTAAATCCACCTCTACCCATCCTGAAAAGTCTGAATCTTTAAACCAAAGCACCTACCAGCCTTTTAGAAGACAAAAATAATAATTCTTCAACTAAATTCTACCTTTCAACCTACCCAACAAGTTGATACCCATGTAGTTGTTATAAAGAAGAGTAATCCTTATATCTTTGGGGATCTGCAAAGGCATTTCACTCCCATACCCAAAACACTTCAAAATATCATGACTCGATTATTAAAAAAAAAACATGTTTACCTTACCTCTCGTTTGACCTCCTGGCCCTAGTAAGCCATTACCTTTGAGCTTTAGACAGAATTCCTATTGTTATTATCACCAACAAAAATGACATGATACAAAACAATGCGAGCATCTTAAACATATTGTGCAAGACCTCACTGATTCCAATCATATTCAAATTGAAGGTGTGCATGACAAAGGTAATAAATCTATAGCTCCTCCTAATCAAAACTTGCAAATATTTACTAATACCATGTCTAACCATAATATTTCATTTGTTAAGGCTACTGAAACTAAGCTTGATGTAATGAATGTCAACATAGATGATGATAACATGAGCAGTAAAAAAAAAATTCCTATGGATGATGATGAAAAATATCCTATGGATACTAATGACCAAAGTCCTATTAATACAATGATAGGAGTGATAGACATCAAGCCTCATAAAAAGAAAACCAAAATGCCTATTTATATTACTTTATATTCCAAAGAAACATTCAAACATGCACCTGATGGTCCTCTTTACATAGCCGACAAAATCAATAACACGCCCACTCCTAGGATTTTAATTGATCCCGTCTGTGGAGAGAATGTGATCATAGAAGAACTATTCTATGTGCATGAACTTACTAAAGACTCATATGATAAACTGAAAGAATGGATTAAAATGCATGATTATTTTTCTTGTGCTATGATGGGATGGATTAGATTCCATTCACAAGTAGGACCAAAGAAATTAAATTTATTATTCTCTATCATCTCTAATTCAGATACATTTTGTGTGAAGTTAGGCTACAAATGGCTTCACTTCATGAATCTGGTCCCATTTGTTGTTCATAACTTCTTAAAGTTTCCAGTCAGTAATGAAATATTCATTGTGAACCATAGTAGCTTTAGACCTCCATCTTCCCATGGAAACTTCTCATTAGATTATTTTTGGCTCGAGCCCATGGAACCTATAAGACCCCTTGAGGACTTCCTTTTCCTTTCCTACTAAAAGTTCAAAGAAAAATGCATAGCCAAGTTATCTCTTGAAAATTTTCCTCCACATATGCTTGAATCTCTACCACTTATAGAAAAAAATATTGAGCCTAAAGCCCTTCCAAAAAACTAAGATCCATCCACCAGAAATCCTTTACCTATTTCCTACAAGAGACTAAGAGAAAACCAAACAAGTCCTAATATGCCTCCTCAAAAAATTTATAAAGCGAAAAATAAAGTGGTTGAACAACCTTCCATGGTTTCTTTCATTCTTCCATCACAAGAAGAAAAGGAAACTTTGGTTGACCAACACAGTCCTACAAAAAAACAACTTGACAAATGTAATAAAAGAAACAAAAATGTTAGAGACCGTAGGTAGAGATGTTGTGCTATTTCTCACAAGATGAATGCATAAAATAACATTAAAAATCAAAATCTGAACTTGACAGAAGCAATAAATGACGAGCCTCCTCCATTACTAGAACAAATAGATCCTATGTCTTCAACACAATAAGGACCACCACCTTCAATGGAAATTATCATTCATCCTATTATTGTGGTTAACTAGGATGATGATGATGAAACAAATAAAATTGATGAGAAAGTGCATAACGGGTTGAATTTATTATTTTCCTCTTCTATGAGCTTAAACAATAACAACCATGACGATCCTCTTCAACCGAGTGATGCACCATGAGTTGAACCTAGTGATTCTCCTAGTACAACACTTGATGTTATCCCTCTAACTAAGGATCTACATTCCACATATACTAAATGAGATTAGGATGCAGATGACCTACTAGATGGTTGACTTGCATGTGCTTTAATAGTATTTTTATTTTATTTTTTCTTTCTTTTTATGATTACATGTACATAATGTGATCCCCTGTGATGTCTTGTTTGATTTTATCTCTCTTTGTGCATTCCTCTATTTGTACCTACATTCTTCTATATGTCATAAACCTTTTCCTTTGCATTGATCTTTTCTTTTCATTTATATTTTTGTCTTGTGTTTTCCTTTTTGGGATGATGCAAGGCGTTGAGACACCCTATGTCTCTTCCATGTTGACCCAAAATGTTTTTCATTATCTTTTCTTTCCATTTTCATTTTTGTCTTTTATTTTCCTTTCGGGGATGAAACAAGGCGTTGAGATACCCTATATCTTTTCCATGTTGACTCAAAATGATTTTTTTTGTTTTCACTCTCTTTGTGTCATTCTTCTAGTTATATGTGTATTTGGGGAATGATGACACTTTTGAGCTCTCTAATATCATTGCAGAAAAGACAAATACTGACCCTAAATCCATAGATCTCTTATGTTTTTCTAGGGAGCAACCCTCTTTTTCATTTTTTTCTACTTTAAAGTAATTGCTCACAATATGGTGTTTAGAAATTTCTTTAAAGTGGGGGAATACATTGGCATTATTTTGGCATGATTTCATTTGAATTTTCCATGTTCCTTGATGTGATCTTCTTGTTTCATGTGATGTGTTTATCTCTTTGTAGTGAAATTGGGAGTAATGTCCCTCAAGAGCTTGATATATCTTAGCATATTACATTCCTCTTACTGGTGATGTGACACACTGCATTCCCTAAGTTGTGAATATTTTATCCTTTGATTGGTCCTCTCTTAGAGACATTAGGAATAATGTCCCCTAAGATTAAGACCTCACATGAACTAAGAAAAATCCCTTTGAACATCTCTCTTTCTTATTGTGTTGCATTTTCTTTGTCCCTTATTAAAGTCATGAAGGTATGATGTTGATATGGTTTCCTGGGGCTCACCTAGTGAACAACTAGCTTCACTAGCACTTGTGAGCATGCATTCTCTTTGTTTCCTTATCATAGTCATGGGGGTATGGCGCTAATATGGACTTCTTAGGGCTCACCTAGTGAACAACTAGATTCACTAGCTTGTGTGAGCATGCACTTTGTTTGCATAGTGGATAGTGCATTCCAGTTGTAAACCTTTTTGGAAAAATCGCTTGGTAGAACCTTCAAATTTTGCAAAATTTGAGGTGCTCATATTGAAAAAAATTCCTTTGCACACTCAGAAGTGCACTTGAAAAATCTGCCAAAGTGACCTAATTTGGAGGGTCATATATTGAAGCCTTTTGATTTTCATGCATAACCCCTTGGTGAACCCACTCATGTGACATATGTGAATATGCATGTCAGTTTTTAGCTTCTCATGATGAGTTTTGATAATTTTTTGAAAGGTGAAGCTAGAGGGTTCTAGCATTGTTTTCATGTTTGAGAATATTCAGTTTTGCAAAGTGGCCTCTTGTTTGAGCTTATATTTCCCAATGGGATCATTTTCAAGACAAGAGACTCGTGATCTGATTTGATATATTTTCAAGATCAAAAGAAAATGCAGTTTGTTCAGTTTTACATCTGTATTTATGACAATGTTTCAAGGAGATCAAGTTTGACCCTTAATATTTGGTGAAGAATGATGATTCAAGGAAATCCCTCTTACATGCATACTTAGTGTACCCAAATTAGTTAATTTTTCTAGTGGAAGCTCTCCAAAATTTGATTTGTTTTTTTTTTTTTAAGAAGATAACTTGGTAAGCCTTGATTGGCTTTGAACAAGTACAATTGCAGAAAATTCTAAGCAACTTTGTTGATTAATATCTTGCACCTCAGGATCTATTTTTCCAAACCATCTTTTGAAATCCATTCTTGGATCAAATGTGTGAATTTGTACTTAGCCTCAAGGTCTGAGGATAAGTTCTGATGGGTTATTTAATCATTTTCTGATCACGACGAGGCAAAAAATGGTGTTCTAGAAAGATTCAAAGTTTTCAATTCTAATGACAACATATATTTCTTGTTTTGGTCCAAAACCTCTACAACTCAATTTTCGTAAAAAATGGAGGTCATTTGGTAGTTGATTTCAATGTACTTTTGTTGTGGCGAACACGTCCCAAGGGTTAGTTTACAAGGAAGAGGCGACTTTCATGGCTTTCATGATTGCATGAAAAAATCATCACCAGGGGCCAAAAATATTTGTCTTTCCCTTTTGATTTCAAAAATGCAATGTTTCTAGTGATGATTTCCATATGCCTGCAGTAAAATATATCAAAATGATCTAGGGAAACTCTCTTTGGTGCACAAAACAAGAGGCACCAATGCACAAAAAACACCCTCTGAAGAATCTCATGCATACCGCATGGTTTTGGAGATGACATCAGAAAGAAGTATGCATGGAGTGCACGGAAACAGAGGAAAGGAAGAAGGAAGCATTGCACGGGCCGCACAAAGTAGATGATGGCATCATGTGAGAGGTTGTGTGGTATCGGCGAAAACTTTCAAAGGCACACGCACAGGATAAAGTTTTTATTTCCCCAATTTAATTCTTGAAACATCTTTAATCAAAGAGGAAAAACATTTAAAATCAAATGTTATCAGATGAGCGCGAGAAATATTAAAAGCAACATAGGAAAGCATCATGCATACTGTGCAAGTTCAGTGATGATGCCATAAAAAAATTTGTGCAGTGTACGGGGAAGGAAAATTGAAGCCCACTACCCTGCACATTAAAAAAATATTTTCCAATGAACATTGTGGGGCACATGGTTTCCTACCATGTGTCTAGTGGTGGGCCCAAATTTTAAGAGAATTTTAAAGTGGTGGATTGATTTTAAATGGTTTTCACTATTTACTAGAGAGAAGTTGTTTAAAATATTTTCCTGATAAAAGGAGGTAGGTTTTTTATTTTTCAAAGGAAAGTATTTTAAAGTGTAATAAAAGTATTGGTGAAATATTTAAATTGTGATGGGGAATGGGTAAAATCCTTTCTTACCTGATGCTAATATTTTTAAATGAGGCCCTAATTTTTATTTAAAAGAAAACTTCTAAATATGTGTAAGGTTAAAATGAAATATGGGTAACGTATTTTAAATAGCTAGATAAAATATAGATTTGGGGCATAAAGTAAAATAAATATTTTACTTTTCTGGGAACATCAATGAGAATATGAAGTGCAATAAGGTAAAAGGGGTTGAGAGAAAATGCTTTCATGGGAGTAAGGGGAATTATTTTTAAAATGCAAATGAGTGGAGACTGTTTCTCCACTAGGGCTTTTTTTCATTGTGGTAAGTGTAGAAAACGAAGGCATGGTAAATTGAGATAAATGGTTTTTCAAAGGAAGGTAGTATTTGTATGGGAGAATCAGAGTGAAGGAAAAATATAGAGGCAAAGTTTTTTGCAAAGGGAGAGGAGATATTTTCAAATTCTTGTTGTTTATTAATGGATATGAAGTTGCCATGTGTCTTCAACAAATTACTATTTGGGATTTTATTCCTTCTATTTCTTCTCATTCTTTTCTAATTGTAAGGGTTTTGAATTCTTATATGTGTTGGGTAGATAGAGAAATGTTGAGTCTGAGTCATAAATTGAGTCTCTAAGTTGTAATTGTTGATTTCATGAGTAAAAATCACCCAATTTGTGCAAGTAAATCATAAATGTAATCAAATTGTCTCCAACTTTGTACATTTTAAATCATACAAATTAAATAATATGAAGTATGTTTGAGTTTATCATCTCATTTTCCTTGGGATTATTTTATTTGTTCATGGGTCTATTTCAAAGAAATGGTTAAATTAATTTGAGCAGATAATTGTTATTTCAAGTGTGTGGGTTGGATTTATAAGAAGAGCTTGATTGACAACATGAGTGGATTTTTTTGTGTAATGCATTAGCAGCTTGAATCCACTAGTTGAAGTTTGTTTGTTGATGAAATTCCCTTCATAATTTTGTATTTCACTCCATGGCCTAGAATTAGGCACTGATTGTCTTTCATCTTAGTGCATTTCAAAAATAAATATTAAACTCAAAATCATTAAATATTTCAACTATGTGTATGTTCTTAAAGTATCATTCAATTCCTAGCATTAAGTGATTATTTTCTCAAAGGTCTGCCAAGCCTTCAATGAATAATATCTATTTGTATTTAGTAGGAACAGATCTATGTGTTGAAGTGTTCTTGAGGTAGGAAATATCATATGAACACAATAAGGAATACTCTCCTTGGTCCCATAGAGCCTAAAGAGTAGGGGTAAGGGCCTGAAAACTTTTACCCATCAATTGGCCACTAAATTTGATGATTCTTGAAAATAGAGATTAACTACCTCTTAAAGAATTGTAGGGTTCAGTTGGAAAAAACACCAATAGAATGGTGACTTTGTAGGGGAGAATTTTGAATCTCCATTTGCAGAATGATATTTCATAGAGTCATATTATTTTCTATTCTGCATTTCGTTCAAATATTGAAGGATTTCAAACCTGAAGAAATAATTTTTTGCATTGTAGTGAATATTTAATTTAATATCCATGGTGCTCTATTGGTGAAAGGAACTCGTAAATAAATGTATCTATAAAAGAGCTTCATATTGTTTGAAGTTTGGTCCTCTGTGAAGAGAGGTGGTGACTCTATCAAAAGAACCTTTTGAATATTTGAAGAAAATTTCCAGATCTACAATATTTCTAATGAGGAAGAACAATTTGCAGCAGCTGCAACATTTCCACATATTCTTCACCTTTAGTTTTCAAAAAAACTGTGAAAACTATATTAGAACATCTTAGGAAAAAAATTTGGTTCCTTATTGAGTGAGTGAGCACTAACAAAGGGAAAGGATAGTAATATTGAGTTTTCACACTCCCATTTTTTGGTTATGTCATATTAAATGTAATTACAATTCTATTGAAATATTTTTGTCTCATGTTCAAATATTTGCTAGTTTTGATGGTTACAATGATTTTTTATATTTTAGGGATTTCCATCCATTTGCATTATCATACATTTCAAGCCAAGATTACCATCATGTTAGCAATTATCCTAGTGACTCTTCATTTGGTCATAAATAAGATTATGCACAATTAGTTAAACCTAGATTTGCATACATCCATAGATGACCAAGCTGAAATAGCCATACCATTATATACCTTAATACGACTTGTCAAGAAGCTTTAGAGGTCTCATAATCCTCAAAAATTTGATACTGCAAAGTGCATGAAACCAAGATTGCATAGAAGCCTAGGATAAGGCTAGAATGGAAAGATGTGTTTGAGAGAAAAAATCAAGAGATGGAGGAAAGGCACCAGATGTCTCTACAAGCCTAGTTAAGAGATAATCATATTGTATCTACTTGCCAAATCATTTCACCTTTTGTAAATTGCTTTGATCCATTGTATAACCAGTTATACTTTCATGGATTGATTACAAAATTGATAGTGTATGTCAAATCAAGTCTATAAACAGATGCCTAGATTTGATGGGTACAATGTATGTGAAGGAGATGCACATAAGCAAAAAATTCCAGCTTCATTGAGAATTATTCATTTAGAGATCAAGAGATGTGGAAGAGATTTTTTGTCAGATCTCTTGAAGCAAGGGCTAGGGATTGGTACTTAATCTTTCCTAAAAAGTATTTTCCTTGCTCGGATAAACTAGTGGATGCTTATAGAGAAGAATTTATAAAAGAGCCCTCAAACTTTGTCACAAGTTCAAAGTAGATTAAAAGAAAAAATGAAGAGGCAAGAACTAATTTCATTCATAGGGTTATTGTTGCTCTTTCATTAGTCCCTTGGAGTTTCAAACCTAGCACTCCTAATTGCATTCATATGTACTTTGAAGATTTTGAGGAAGGATCTAGTGCAGTGCTAAAAGATTTTAGAATATCAAATATGCAGATGGCTTACACAGTTTTAGATAATATGGAGAAAATGAGGAATGCATATGTGCAAAGTTTGTTGTCCTCAATTATGGGTAAACATGCTGATGAAATCAGTAGTTGTGTAAGTATAAATGATCAGATGTCTTTAGTTTTAAATATAGGAAAATGCATACTTGAGGAGGTAGAAGACAAGAATGATACATCATTAGCTGATGAGGAATTTTTCCTTGAACAAACTATAGAAGAAATATACCCCGATGAAAATTTCAGCCATGATGATGAAAGAGATGATGAGGGATATGAATTGGATTTACTTTTTGCAAAAGATTTGTGCAATCAATAGTGTTATGGTACAATTGATTTTGTCAATCATACAAGTGAGTGTAGCTTTGGTGCAGTTCTTCATAATGAGATATTGGAATTTGCTGATTGTAGAAGTGCTCTTGAGAACACCAGTGTATCAGCTGCAAGTGATAAAGTATTCAATGAATTTTAGTTATGTAGATCAACCACAAGCAACTGCAATGAAGAAACCATTGATGGTTTTTCAGTTTGATAGTAAAAATGTTAGTGTCTATCCTCAAAAGGATGTAAATGGAAAACTCAATGATGACACCCAGTCTAATGGTGAAGTACAAAAGAAAGTACATTGTTGTTATGACAGCCCAGAAGTAAAGAAGAATGAACACATGGACAACTTGTTCTCTAGGAAGGATTGTGACCATACTTTTGACAGTGTTGTTGATTCTATTTCCTATGATTGGGAAAACCCAGTTTATGATCATGCCATTGAGTTTTTAGATTTTGATGATGATGAGATCATGATATATCTAGATTTGCAATTTTATTATGCATACATTTCTAGTGAATGTCAAGGAGAGGAAGTGGTTGAGAGAATGGACCAAAACAATGGTCTATTAAGTAGTGAATAAATTTCAAATATGTTGACCAAAGAATAACATAAATGTACACATGTTGATAACCCTCAGTTTTTGTTTGTTCCTCATATTGATTTTGATAGTAATGATGTTCTTCACTATGCAAGGTATGATGCATTTGTTTTTTTATTCTCTTTCCACTTGTGAACTATTTGATCAACATGATGAAAATGTGGACAAAAATGATTAGCAATTTGATTGTAATGATGCATTGTATGATGAGTATGAAAGTGTGGATATTGATGCAAGTACATAAATCTATTTTAATGAGTTACAAATAGCAGATGACCATGCGTTTTGTGTATCCAATGAGCCAATTCTTGAGAAATTTAATGCAGATTTGGACAAATATTTGTTTGTTGATTTAGATGAGCCTAGTCACAAGTCTTTTCACATGGATATTGATGTTTATTTCAAGGTAGAATCCGGTCATCTTTTTGAACTAGAATTGCTCACCTATGATAAAACTTGTGATGATAAATATGTTGATATGTTATGTTCAGAGGATAACAAAGTGAATGAAGATGAAGACAATTTAGAAATCCTTGATGATTCTTTGTATCAACATGATGGAGAATAGTTACAGCTCGTGTGCCATTGCATGAGTGTATCTCTTTGCATACTCTTGGAGATAGTTTGCATGATGTGCAAGATCTATTGGTGAGTTCTCATGATAGTTTCACCTTTGGAATGCAAACTAATAATCAAATTGAGCTTAACAGTACCAACCATGTGGCAGAATGTGAGTGCTACTTTTGTCAACTAGAAGACGTTTTTATGAAATGTGGCAATGTGCAAAACATTGAAGGAGGTTATTTCTAGTTTGAAAATGGTTTATATGATGACTATGATAAGTTGTTGCCACATGATAATAATTTTTTTGAAAGTATTCCTAACTTTGAGATGCACAGTGATTAAGAATATGTTGATAAAATTGTATACGGTTGTTTGTTGGGAGGTACCAACATGTTTAATCATGCAGGTGAATATGATAAGACCTTGTTTCCATGCGGTCTAGATCACCATCCTCATAATTTTCTACTTGATACAAAATTAGAACATGAAGAGAGTGGCAGTGGCATGTCATACATAATTTGGTTGCCATATAACAACAAAGCCAAATAGAGAGCAAGTTCACACTTGTATAAAAGTAGCCTGATGCTAATGTTTGTAAAGATGTTGTCACTCATATTGTTGTGATATAAAAAAGGAGAGCATGGGTTAAGGGAGATCAACTCTTTTAACAAATTGGTGTTTGATAGAGGTAAAAATTGACTCCTATTTTTCATTTGGTGACCTAGGGTCACCAAGTGAAGTTGAAAACAAGGTTGAATAAAGGAGAAATTTGAGAGCACCTAAATGGAATCAGTATTTGGTCTACTCTCCAAAGATCTAGATTCTTGCTATGCCCAGAAGGGGCATACATCCCCAATTGGAGCCACTAGTGGCACCTTCAAATTATTCAAAATTTGAGGTACCCATATTGAAAATTTTGCCTTTGCACTCATAAGTGAACCTAAAAAATCTACCGAAGTGACCTAAATTAGAGGGTCATATCTTGAATTATTTTGATTTTCATGAAAAACCCCTTGGTGGACCCACTCATGTGACATATGTGAATGTGCATAAAATTTTTCAGCTTCCCATGATGATTTTTACAATGATTTGAAAGGCGAAGCTGGAGGGTTCTAGCACTTTTTTGATGTTTAAGAATATTCAATTTTGTGAAGTAGCCTCCTGTTTGAGCTTATATTTCCCAACTAGACCATCGTCAAGACGAATTTATTGTTTCTTTCCATTCCTTCCACATTCATACACTCCCCTATCAGATTTCAAAGCCTCGTGATCTTATTTGTTATTTTTTCGAGATCAAAAGCAAATGGAGTTTGTTCAGTTTTACATCTACATTCCTGACAGTGTTTCAAGGAGATTAAGTTTGACCCTTAATATCTAGAGAAGAATGATGATTCAAGAAAATCCCTCTTGCACACATACCCAGTGTATCCAAATGAGCTAATTTTTTGAGTGACAGCTCCCCAGAAGTTGATTTGGTATTTTTTCAAGAAGGTAACTTGGTGAGCCTTGATTGGTTTTGAACAAGTGCAATTGCATAAAAGTTTAAGTAAGCAGCTTTGTTGATTAATATCTTGCACCTCAGGATCTATTTTTCCAAACCATCTTTTGCAATCCATTCTTGGATGAAATGTGTGTATATTTGCCCAGTTTCAGGGTCTGAGGATAATTTTTCATGGGTTATTTAATCATTTTTTATCGCGATAGGGCCAAAAACGGTGTTCCAGAAATATTCAAAATTTTCAATTCTAATGACAACCTATTTCTTGTTTTGGTCTAGAACCTCTACAACTCCATTTTCATAAAAAAATGGAGGTCATTTGGTACATTATTTTAATGTACTTTTTTTGTGGCGAACACGTCCCAAGGGCTAGTATACAAAGAAGAGGCGACTTTCACGACTTTCATGATTGCATGGAAAAATGATCACTAAGGGCCAAAAATCTTTGTCTTTCCCTTTTCATTTCAATAGTGCAATGTTTCCAATGATGATTGCCACACACCTACAATAAAATTTATAAAAATGGTCTGGGGAAACTCTCGTTGGCACACAAAATAGGGGGCACCAATGCATGACAAACACCCTCTGAAGACTCTCGCGCATACCTCACGGGTTTGGACATGACATTAGAAAGAAGGATGTACAATGTGTGTGGAAAAATAGGAAAGGAAAAAGGAAGCATTGCGTAGGCTGCGCAAAGCAAAGCATGATGTCATGTGAGAGGTTGTGTGGTATGCATGAAAAATTTCAAAGGCATAGGCATGGGATAAAGTTTTTATTTCCCCAATTTAATTCTTGAAAAGTATTTAATCAAAAAGGAAAAACATTTAAAATAAAATTTTAATGGATGAATGCGAGAAATATTAAAAGCAACAGAGGAAAGCATTGTGCACACTGCACAAGTTTGGTGATGATTCTAGTAGAAAACTTGTGCAGTGTGCGGGGAAGAAAATGTGAAGCCCACTACCCCACACATTAAAATAATATTTTCCAATGAACATTGTGGGGCACGTGGTTTCCTACCATGTGTTCAGTTTTGGGCCTAGATTTTAAGAGCGTTTTAAAGTGGTAGATGGATTTTAAATGGTTTTCACCATTTACTAAGGAAAATTTGTTTAAAATATTTTCCTGATAAAAGGAGGCAGTTTTTTTATTTTTCAAAGGCAATTACTTTAAAGTATAATAAAAGTATTGGTGAAATATTTAAATTGTGATGGGGAATGGGTAAAATCCTTTCTTCCTAATGCTAAATTTTTTAAATGAGGCCCTCATTTTTATTTGAAAGAAAATATTTAAATGTGTAAGGTGAAAGTTAAAATAAAATATGGGTAAAGTATTTTAAATAGCTGGATAAAATATAGATTTGGGGCATAAATTAAAATATATATTTTACTCTTTTGGGCACACCAATGAGAATATGAAGTGCAACAAGATAAAAGGGGCTAAGTGAAAATTATTTCATCGGAGTAATGGGAATTGTTTTTAAAATGTAAATGGGTGGAGAATGTTTCTCCACTAGGGATTTTTTTCATTGTGGTAAGTGCAACAAATGAAGGCAAGGTAAATGGAGATAAATGGTTTTTCACAAGAAGGTAATTATTTTGTTGGAAATTAAGAGTGAAGGAAAAATACAAAGGCAAAGTTTGTTGCAAAGGGAGAGGAGATATTTACAGCTTCTTGTTGCTGATTAATGAAGATGAAGTTGTCGTGTGACTTCAAAAGATTAATCTTAGGGATTTTATTTTATTTCTTCTCATTATTTTCTAATTGTAAGGCTTCTAAATGTTTGTATGGGTTGGGTAGATAGAGAAATGCTAAGTTTGGGTCATAAATTGAGTCTCTAAGTTGTAATTGTTAATTTCATGAGTAAATATTAGCCAGTTTGTTCAAACAAATCATAAATTTCATCAAATTGTCTCTAGCTTTGTACATTTTAAATCGTATGAATTCAATAATTAAAGTATGTTTGATTTTATCATCTAAGTTTCCCTGGGAGTGTTTTATTCGTTCATGGGTCTATTTCAAAGAAATGATTAAATTACTTTGAGCATATAATTGTGATTTCATGTGTGCAGGTTGGATTTATAAGAAGAGTTTGATTGACAATGTGAGTGGATCTGTTGGTGTAATGCATTATCAGTTTGAACCCACTGGTTGAAGTTTCTTTGCTAATGAAATTCCCTTCATAATTTTGTATTTGACTCTATGGCCCTAAATTAGGCAATAATTTTTCTTTTAGCTTAGTCAATTTCAGAAACAATTATTAAACTCAAAATCATTAAATCTTTCAACTATGACGCGTATGTTCTTAAAGTATCATTCAATTCCTAGCATTAGGTAATTATTTGCTCAGAGGTCTGCCAAGCCTTCAATTAATAATATCTATTTGCATTTAGTAGGAACAAATCTATTTGTTGAAGTATTCTTGAGGTAGGAAATATCATATGAACACAATAAGGAATACTCTCCTTGGTACTACATCACCTAAAGAGTAGGGGTAAGGGACTAAAAATTTTACTTGTCAATTGAACATTAACTTTGATGATTCTTGAACATAGATATTGGCTACCTCTTTGAGAATTGTAGGTTTTAGCTAGAAAAAACACCAACATGGCCTAGACTCAGTCCACAACACATTGGACGACCAGTCAAAACTTGATCCACTGCATTTTTATTTTAATTTTTCCTTTTTTATTTTTCTTGTCTTTAATGGTGTATGTTTGTGATTTGGCTATGGCTTCATGTATCATCTGCATGTGTGTTCCTTTGTGCCTATGTCTATGAACCATAGGATCTTAATCCTAGGGGCTTACGCATCCTCTTGGTAATTTTCATTCTATCTTACTAACATTTGTACAATTGAACCCCTCTTGATTGCCTTTTTGGCTACTTTAGAGTGAGTTTGATGCAAGTTCATCCTCTCACTAAAGTGGAAGCTAAATGTAGTGTAGGAAAATGCATACCCTTGCATTTTCACACTTGTTTGGGCCCACCTTGCTTTATTTATTCCTATTTATGTCTTAATTTGTCATATTTTACATCCATAAGCCCAATGAATGATATTTTTTTCTAGAAAATCCTAACAAACATCAATGGATAAATGATGATTTAATGATTTTGGTTCAATGTACCTATTTTTTGGGTTGTGACTAGGTCGCCACCTAGGGTTTCTTTGTCCCCTCGAGCTCTTGGGACCCTTTTTTCAATGGAACCTTAATTGGGCCCCTTTTTAAAGTATGTGCCCCAAGTTTTTAGAGTACTTGGGACTAAGACACCACTTAGGGCATCTTAGTCCCCCTTAATCTTTCTTCAGGATTTAATTTCAAATTCTAGCAATATTTGGTCTCCTTTATTTAATAAATTCATATGTTGGCCTCTTGTGGTGTGATTTCAGGATATTAAGCATAGATAAGTATAAATATAAGGTTCATTAAAATTTTTTCATATCTAGCAACTTGAGCATTCATTTCTAAGGCAATTTTATGAGATCAAGAGTAATTCTTCAAGAATTTGGAGCCATCATCAAGATTCAAGTATCATATCAAAGAGATTTTTGTGTCATGTGTGTTCTAGAGCTGACCCTTGTGATGTAGGGTTTTGATTCAAGCAAGAAATTCAGGTCAAGATCTATCAAGAATTTAAGTATTTCAAGATCTACATCCAAGCTAGCCATTTCACACAAGTTTGCAGATTTCACAACAAGGGTTTGGTGAGTTGTAACATTGTATGTTGTTCATTCACCATTTCAATCTATTTCAAGGTCTAATTACCAATAAGGGCTTTGACCAAGTGAAACCCCCATTTACTAACAATCAACATGTTTTTCTCCTCTTGTGTGTTTGTGGTTACAAATTTAGGTTGAAGACTTGAAGACCATTTGGAGTGTAAAGTTACAAAGTTACATCACAAAGTTGTCATCTTCACAGAAACTCGCCTACATACTAGATTCAGAAGATTTAGAACTTGAGATCAGAGAAGAAGAAAGTGAAGACTTTGAATCTTGAGACCACATTTAAATATTTCAAAAATTCAAAACAAGAATAGTTCACCACCTAGAGAATCTTAGTCCTCCTCAAGTCATTTTTCATAAATTTCCTCAGATCTAGTTCTGACATCTGAAGAATTTGCATTTTCCAAAAAATAGAAATGAGTCTGAGACAATAGTAAGGGCATCTTAGTCCTCCATTGCACTTTTTGATAACTTTTTTTACATTTTCAAAATCCTCATTGCATTTCCAGAACTTCTAAGTACACATACCTTAACTTGTTTTGGCATAATTTAATTGTTTGGATCATTCATTTAGCTTGCATTATTAGGTTTTGTGGGTTGAATTATTATTTATCTTTTCCAAGCTTTTTCTTGGTGGTGAACCCCTCAAAGCTTAAAAGAACCCCTCCTAGGTACTTCCCTATTGAGATTTGACTCATGTTTGAGGTTGACAGTTAATCCAATTTGGGACCCTAGGACAATATCTAATGAGGGTGAAGCCACAATAGTGGTTTACAATTTGATGGAGGAAGGAAAACTGAGAAAAAATGACCCCATGGAAAAAAAATGGTTTTAGGGATTTGAATGAACCTACAAGTTCGACCAAACCAAAAAGGGGTTTGATCGAACTAAGGTTTGAGCGAACCCATTAATTATTGGGCCCACATTTCCTACCCAAAAAGAAAAAGAAAAATGCATATTGAAGGGGGTTCGAATGAACCTTGGTTCGCTCGAACCCCCCTTTTCCCATCTCCTTGCTCTCTGGCACCAAAATAACTAGAATGTTTTCCCTTCAAAGCTAGGGTTGAGGATGAAAATGGAGGAGACTTCACAAACCCAACTAGAATCAAGTAGTCCTTAGAACAAGCTATCCAACAAATATAATTTTAATATGTTTTGATTTTTCTATGTATTTGTTTTTTTGTTTTATTAAACATAGGTTTTTCATTGAAAATGAAGGTCTTTGTTCTGCACATGTGGAAAAATAGTATATAATCAAAAAAAAATTGAAAAATATGAGTGCACTAGATATTTAAGTCCTTGATCCCAAAATAAATAAAATTGAATTTTGATATATACAAAAATAGTTACGTGTTATACAGTCACACTATGTCTGAATTGTAATTGATTTGACTTCAAAACTTGATTAAAGAAAAAATATTCAATAAAAAAATATCTAACCACGTGGAAGCACTAGATATCGGAGTTAAAAATCTAAATTTGAAATAATTAGAATTTTATCCTTCATGGAAAAAAATCTATGCGTTATACAGTGTGCGTCACTTTATAAAATGTTGTTTTTTGAAAAAAACTAGTTTTCATGGGAGATGGAAAAGTAAGTGCAATTTGATTCCAAAAATTTTGAAAAAAATATTTTTGGAACCTACAAACAAAATGTGACGAAACTGTTTGCATCATCCTCAAATTCCTCACTATTTAGCTGCTATATGTGCCCGAATGTGAATATTTAGTTAAAAAAATAATATTTCAATGTCTAGTTTGGCCAAAAATTGTAAACCACTATTGTGGGCTCACCCATGACTTAGGGAGAATAAGTTAACACATAGCTATTTCCCCCACGATTTACTAATACAATACAAATATCAAATTTTTTAATGCTCAAAGTAGGTACTCTCAATCTAGAGATATTATTTGTATTAGAATAATTTAAAATTTAATATTTGTGTCCTATAGGAGCAATCTTATCCAACACAATAGCAACTTAATATAAGTAAATGACTTGCAATCCATCATACTTTAAAGTTATTTTTTGATAACCCAAGGTGTCCCCACATCTCAGCCCAACTTCATGAGTGGTATCCTGAGATCAACTCAAAGGTGCACTCTTAGAATGGAGCAAGCTTAGGTGAGACTAATCCTTGGGGACACACCAAAATGCCCACTGAGCTAGAGGCATCAAGTAAAGATCGGGCCTCAGATTAAAATAAAGATCTTGGGGAGAAAGCCCAAGATTCAAGCCAACTCTACTACTTGTGTGGGCATGACACTTTAAAAATGTTGATAATGGATAAATGCAATATATTTTTATATGATCTTTTCTCTTCATTGAATATTAAGAACTAATTATAATATTGAATAATAGATTAGAAAATTTATTTATAACAAGGTCCAAGTTATTTGAGGTTAATTCCCTTGGTTAGGCTAGATTTTTGCACATAAAAATTATTGAAGATAACACCCTACAATCACTCAACTACCATAAACTGATTGAATGCAAAATTGTGTTCATTTTAGAGTTGCAAAGAAAATTGTTGATAGATTGAAGTTACTTTTGGTGCATATAATATGTGACTGATAATCAATAATGATTATATGTAGAATGATGCAACATTGAATTCCTTTGAATTACAAGGCATACCAATAAATCACTCAAAGACATAACTAGTGGAATAAATATGAATCAATAAAGATTTCAAATTTAAAAATTTGGATCAATTTTATGTAAGTGGGATCAATCTTATATAAGAATAACTTTAGAGAAGACATCACTAGTATTAAGTTGGGGAGAAAATCTATAAACAAATATATTGAAATGAACATAAACATAAATAAAAGAAAATTGAATTTAAAAAAATAACTGTAGATAAAATTTTAAAAATCCAACTTTTAGAAAAATACATTTGTAACCACTTAAAATGTATCCCTTTTCCTCACATAATGTGGGAATAATTAATGATAAATTATACTCAATCTCACTGTGATCTAGTGTTGTGAGGACTATTACACATCGAAATTAGGTCTTGGGCCTTTTTTAACCTAAATTAACTTAACTCTACCTTAATTTAATGTTGTAAAAATTATTTATTTACATCTTCACATTAAATTTGGGAGGCTTGTAAAAAAATTGGACCTAATCTAGTGTTGCAAGGTGTTCTACGTGCATTCATATGGGATTTAGGGCCCTTCTAAGCTAAATAGACTCAATTTGACCTTAATTTAGTATTGTAAAGTGTATTTATTTACACTTTCAAATTTGATTTTGGGCCTTCTCGAATTTATGACCTTTATATCATCACTATTAGGCCCCTATGACCCCATATTGTTCATCCCAAGGCATATTTTGATCAAAAGCCTGCCTTGTGGGACCCATTAGCCACCTTGGGTGAATGAGTCCCATTTGAGCTATTTTCAAGGTTTCAACAAGAAAAAATGTGATTTAAGTTCAAATTTCTTCCATGTAGGCCTTGAGATTAAATTAACAGTCATTTGAGTGGATTTCCTATATAAAAATTCTCTCAAATAATTATTTCATCCAAGCAACATAAGCCTACATGTTATCATGTCAAGCAAGCAAGGGCTAAGCATTTCAAGATCATCAAGCTAGCATTCTAGATCAATTCTAAGGCATTCAAGGGAAGGATTATTCATCAATTGTTGCAACAATTCGAGATCCATAATCATGTGAAGCATATCTAGCATCAATCATGTTATTGATTCATTGTTGTGATGTAGCAATGAAGATCCAAGATCAAGCATTGTTCTATTGTTATTGTAAAGATCAAGATCTACATCCTTCATGGTTATTTCATGATTGAGTTTTAGATTTATAGAAACCATTTACAAGACATCATTCAAGGTGTCATTGTTCATTTTTCATATCCTATGTTTCATATCTCATGTCCTTGTTTAATTTTTTCATCATTTGGTTTAATTACCTAAAAGGGGTTTGATCAAGGCAAACCCCCATTCCCTAATAATAAAACACTTTTTCTCTCTTTCTTTGTATAATATTAGATCTAGGTACTTTGAAGACTTGAAGATCATGGAATATTACGTTACAATATTTTTGGAGTTGTCTCCCCATAGGAGAGATCATAATCTTCACTAAAAGGTCATCTACATCCCTGAAAGTAGGGTTTTGGATTCAAAAACATAGAGAAGCAGAAAGAGCACACTGAATGGTGCAAATTATAACTTTGAATTTCTAGAAAATACAAATTGGACTCATTCGCCAGAAGTGGTGAATGAGTCCCACTGTAGGTTTTTTTTAGAGGTCTTTACAAATTTGGATACCCATTTGCCTAAAACCTTCTCTTGTGTGGAAATCCAGAACTGGAACTGATTCACCCAGAATGGCGAATGAGTCCCAATAGGTCAAATTTTCAAGTTTTTCAGAACTTAAGATCTATTTCTAGTCATCATCAAGTTTCCAGCTGCACACTTTGTGTTTTATATTTTTTTGTTCCATTTCATCCATCTTTCTAGGTCATTTAGAGTTAGTTTGCATTCAACTAGGGTTTTTCTTTTTATCTTTCATTTCATTATCTTTTCCAATTTTAAACTTGGTGGTGAACACCTCATTAGATCTTATTCAATTCCTATAACAATCCTACTATAATATTGCTTTCTCTTTTGCATTGAGAACACTAGGGTTACCCTTCAATGGAATTACCTTAAAAGTGGGTGTGATAGCACTTAGTCACACTTTCCCCCATTTTAATAGATTCTATTTTCACGAACCTACATTTAGAATGCCTTCTTTCTTGATTTGGATTCCATGATCATCCTAGATTTATCTTGCATTAAAATTTCATTACATTTTGTATTAATTAATTGGCATTCTAAGGTTTCAAAATTTTGCATTAGTGAAAGTGCATATAGGTTGCATTTTTGCATCTCAAATCACTCCAAACCATATGAAAATTTAATTTTCACTTAGGTTACACATCATAAAAATTAAAAAGAATAAAACTCAGATTAAACTATTTGAATTTTTTTGAAAAAAATATCTACTAGGACTCATTCGCCACCTTGCATGAATCAGTCCTAGTGCACCTCGAAAACTACCTATTACAACATCAAAAACCCTATTTATGTACTTATACTTGTTTCCATTGGTTATATGTTTCATTTGGTTGACTTTTTGTTTCATGCATTTCACAAAATCTAGCTTAAATTCATCCATTTCATGCATCGCTTAATTCCAAATTTGCATTCACAACATTTCATTTTCAGATCATTGCATACTATAATCAGAAAATTACCTTGTTTGAAATCTAAAAACTGCATTTCATCTTAGGTCTTTACATTGCATTTTTAGTTTCAATAGATTATTGTTCAAAAATGTTAGCTTTGATAATTTCCAAGTTTGCAAATAAAAAGTTAGTCAATCAGCATGTAGTCATTCATTCAATGCATTCCCTAGTTATGAGAGTCTCTTAATGCAAAAGATTGGACATGTTCATACTTTCCTTAAACCTGCATCCCCTCTTATCTATCCTATTTGTGGGATTAATGTGATAGAAGAAAATATAAGCATACAAATTCATGACGATCATAATTATTCTTATCTAGACACCTCTCCTTTTAGTGACAAAATTATCTTGGTGAAAGAAAATGTAATCATTGAGAATCATGAAGGTCTTCTTTTCTCTTCTCCTCATTCCCCTTGAGAATATAGTATAACAATAGAAGATGAAATCATTGCCACCACTTTAATTAGTTTCCATTCCTCTTCCAACATTTCCCCTACTTGTGGCAATGCTAAAATCATGAACAATCATGAAAATGGCATTTGTGAGGAAGACATGTTGGTGTTATGAGATCTAATCATTGAGAGCTTTTTCAATCCTACTTATCCCACTTAGGAAGATATTATAGAGAATAAGGGTGTAATTATAAATAATCATGATAATCACATTGGATCTTCTCCTAATATCCTTCATCATAATGAAGATTATAGTTTTTTGTTAGAAGATATACTTGAAAGTCATGCCAATCTCATTTCTCCATTTCCTAATGCTCCTACCATTTGGCAAGATCTATTTGAATAAAAAAATCCAATCATTGGAAAGCATGATTCTCCTTCTCTTGATGTCTCCCATAGTTGTGATGAAGCTTCTTTACAAAACCTAACCACAAAATGTAATGAAAATATTGTTTATTACTCCCCTAACAGATCTCCTACTATGATAGATAATATGGCATATGAGAATGAGACCTTGGAGAAAAAGGAAAATCAAATAGATCCCTCTCCTAATATCCTCACTATTGATAATTAATAAAATCCAACCATTTATCATCTGCCTACTTGTGATGAAGTTATTTTAGAAGAAACAATTGATCCTTGAATGTCAAGAACATTTGGTTTGTAGTTCTCCTAAAAACTCTCCTCCTAGGGAGAATATCATGGTGCAAGAAAATTAAAATAGTAGTGTGTCTTCCTTACATGATGGTAAAAAGGTGATTCTAGATTGCCTTTATTAGAAATAAATCAAACAGGTATGTGTAGGATCATCATGGAAAAAAAAGGTCCTTAAGTGGCAAAGAAAATTCAAAAAATCAGAGCTAGGCAACTTGATGTAAAATTTTGAATAAGTTATCTAAATTATTTCAAAAATAGGTAAGAATAGAATCCGTAGAAAATTGAATGTAGTTTCTAAACTACTAGGTTTATTTTTAAAAAAATCTATTTGGTGAAAATTTGAAATTTCAATGCAGTAGTACTTAAATTTCAGGGAAAAATAAGAAGTAGGTGTCTGTCTGACCACCCTAACCACAATAATTTAATGATAATATTTTTTTATAATATTTTAGATATAAATAGAGGACTCATGTGTCGATGTGATGCATGTTTTTTTGTAATTTATTTACAAGTAAATAAATAATTATGAATCTTTTATTACAAATTTTAAAAAATATAAAAAAGTCATATCTTTGACCACCTTAATTTGGTCAAAACTTCATGAAATTAATTTTTTTCAATCTTATAGTATGTGAAGCATAGAATGTGACACATGTTTCATATTCAAAAAATATGATACCGTTTGAATGTTAGAGATGTTTTTCAATCAGCCTATCAATCAAGACTTTAGTCGTAATTCAAATAGAAAATGAATAATAATTATTTATTAAATTCAAAGTAAATCATAATTTATATTGGTGGAAAGCTAACAATCTCCTTTAAAAACCCTTTTCATTTCATCAATTTTGGGTTAAAAAACATTTTCAGCCACATGAGCCATCATATCACTTACATATTGCCACTTTTTGGCCCATCAAGATCCTACACATACCCAAACCAATAAAATTGAGGTTATGAATGAACAATTATCCATTAGATCCCTCTTAATCAACGGACCTCCCACATACCCTATGGTACATCCTAATAATCCTCTAATTATTTACCCACCATCACACAAACCATAAACTCGAAACAAACCTGAATTCATCCCCTATCCACCTAAGAATAATGTTTCACAACAACCAAGTCATAATATCATTTCTTATACATATAACACTAGAAACAATATGCAACCACAACAACCAACCCCAAAAACCGTACCTTTTCCTAATCCTATCTTACTCGATCATCCTTGTTTGCATTTGCATAGTGGGAAGGAGTATGATATTGTTGAACAACTTACGAATACTCCTGCAAAGATATCCCTATGGGACCTAATTCAAAATTCACCTAATTATCACAGTATGCTTCAAATAGCTTTAAAAAAAGTTCCTATCCCTTCTAATGCACAAGAAAATGACATAGTAACCATGATTCAAGGAATAAATGATGACATTTTTTCCACCAAAGTGAACTTCCTTTGGAATTACAAAAACAAATGAAGCTTTCATAATAATATCTCAATACAAAAGAAAAGGGATAAAGAGAACCCTTGTGGATAACGGCTCCACCCTTAATGTGTGTAGTGTGACCCTTTTGGATAGGCTTGGCATCAATAAATCAAATATTCAACTTGATTATTTATCTATTACGAGATTTGACAATATTTAAGCAAAAAATTGCTTGGCATGATCACTTTATCTATTACAACTAGAATGGCCACATTAGAAACATCAATCCATGTTATGCCTCATCATCTTCATATAATCATCTTTTAGGAAGACCATGGGTTCATGCAATGAATGAGGTGCCTTCTACTCTTCATCATATAATGAAGTGTGTCTACAACAACAACATGTACATACTAAAAAAGACCCTAACCCAAACAGCTTTTTAAACATTGAGAAAGGAAAGGAAAACCCGTTTTCAACATTAACACCAACTACATAAGTGGAACCTATGAAACAAAAAGACAAAGAATTTTTTTTGAAGAAGTCACAAAGCTATTAGAAGATGATTGGGGTTCCTTAGACTTCACATCAACATTAATGGGAGAATTCAAGATCATACACAAATACTCTAAAAAAGCAAAAGAAAAAATTGTAATAACACAAAATTCAGAAGACCCTTTGAAAGAATGCACCTCAACCATTTTAGCACAAAATACAATAGATTACACAACAAAATTTTATGAAATCAATAAATAACAACCACCATATCCAAAAAAAATGAAAAAGCTTTATGGAAAAGGTTACAAGCTTATGAAACAACTTGGATATAGTGGTAAAGGATGTGGAGCTAAAGAACAAGGTATATGCAACCCTATAGAGCCTAACATACAACAAAATGAGTCGAGGACTTGGTTATTGTCCTTTCATAGAAATCAAACCATCAAACAAACCTTCACTTAACATCAACACTCTAACAAAAGATTCTTCTAAGCCAACCTTAATAGTAGTGCATCCTGAGCTAATAGACACTAGTGGTCTTGATTGTTATCATTTGCAAGAAACAAATAAATCTTCGCTTAATATCAATTTCATCTCTCAAAACACTAATGATTTGAATTTTTTAGATTTTACATCCACCTTTCAAGGAGAAAACAAAATCTTGTAATCTAAAGAGTCCTGCATAGGTATGACAACTAATACTAAGCAAGAGATGCTTTGTTGCAAAATAATGAAACATCCTCTTCTATTGATCAAGAGAGTGTCCTAGAAAGACTAATCAAAGACTATTTTATATCCCTCCATCCAAAAACATGAAATAAATTCTACTAAAAACATTAATTTTGTACATATCATGGAGCTCATGTTCATGCCACTAATGAATGTAAGGTTGAGTAATCAAATTCAACATCTCAAGGAGTGTGGTTCTCTTCCTTGTGTTGAAGCACCTAACTCCTCTAACTGATAGCTATTCTCATCCTATTCGACTCATCCTTTTCCTGCACTAAATGGGGGTAAGGGGTTAGTTAGCCTTGTCCTCTTATGTCACTTTTTGTTTCCTCCTTTTCGCTAGTTGATCACCTTTCATGTACATATAAGAGCAAGCTTGGGATGTGGATGACATGCCTTAAGTTGGCTTGCATGTGACATACTACCTTTTTCATGAAGTAGCTTATTGGAAACATATGACTTGGCATAGGGATTTTTGAATAAGCTCTCATATCTTCTTCTTCACAGTAATGGTGTTAGAAACCACTTTAAAATTGGGGCATACATCGACACTCATGTTTCACAGTACGATTCTCTTTATTTTAGTGATTTTTCCTTTTCTTGGTGGAATCATTGGGTTTGATTTCCTCCAAGAGCATGATATTTCTTTGGCTTATTCTCTCTTGGAAATGTTAAGCATGATGCTCCCTAAGAAGAGACCTCACATGAAAAAATAAAAATACCTTTGAACATTCCTTACACTATTTCGCATTTACAATTTTTGTTATATGGCCACCTGGTATAACACAATTTGCATTCCTGTGGATCCATATTGTTTGTTCATGATCTCGATGAATATGAAGATTTTCATAAATCTCATGAAGCTCGAAAATCATTTTTGTGTGGCACCATATTAAAGTTATCAAGAGGTATAACTTTCAAGATGGTTTGAGTGGGAAACGCAATCTGAGGCATGACTTTCCCCATAGCCACTTGTGTGTGTGTGTGTGAGCACATACCAGCCATGAGTGTATGTGTCTCACCTTCTAGGAATTCTAACCCCATGGATGACTTAAAATTTCAAGGCCTCAAAGTGAGGGGGTGATCCCACAATATTGGTTTACAATGTTTTGAGAAAATTGGACATTGAACTGATATTTTTTAACTAAATCTTCACTTTCGAGCTCCTATAGCGGCTAAACCATGAGGAATTTCAAGATGATAAAAACTAGTGATTTGTCACATTTTGTCTATAGATTCTAAATATATTTTTTTCCAAAAATTCTGGAATCAGATTGCACTTATTTTTCCATCTCCTTTGAAAACTATCTTTTTTTTTAAAACAACATTTTTAAGGAGTGACACTCATTGTATACAACATAACTTGTTTTGTATGAAGGATAAAATTATATTTTATTTTATTTTCAAATTTTGACTACTATATCTAACTAGTTCAATTGGTTTCATGGTGTTTTATTAAAAACATTTTTCTTAATCAAGTTTCAAAGTCAAACCAATTACAATTCAAACATAGGCGGACCCGTATACAACATAACCTTTTTTATATGTATCGAAATTCTTTTTTTTTAAATGGATCAAGGACATCAATACCCAACCTTAACATAATTTTCAAAATTTTATTTTGATAAACTACTATTTTTCCATATGTGCAAGATAGAGAGCTTGATTTTCAATGAAAAACCTATGTTTAATAAAACTAAAAAAACACATTCATAATAAAACCAAAACTTATTAAAATTGTATTCATTGGATAGCTCATTCTGAGGACTAACATCATCAAGTTGTCTCTGTGAAGTCTCCTCCATTTTCATCCTCAATCTGAGCTTCGAAGGGAAAAATTCAGGAGTTTTTTAGTTTCAGAGGGTGAGAAGTTGGGAAAAGAAGGGTTTGAGCAAACCAAGGGGGTTCGCTCAAACCCCCTTTCCACATGTTTTTTTTATTTTTTCCTAGAAATGCATTGAATGGGTTCACTCAAAATAGGGTTCGAGCAAACCCCCTTTGGGTTCGTTTGAACCCCGAAAAACCAAAACTTTTTGCATGGGGTCATTTTTTGTAACTTTTCCTTCCTCACTCGAATTATAAACCATTTTTGTGGGTTTACTTGAGGATATTGTGGATTACTCACCTCATGGATGACTTAAAGTTCAATGGCCCCAAAGTGAGCACATTTTAATCAAAGCAGCTATCTTGTACTTTCTTTTCTTCTTTATGTCTATGACATTGCATGATAGTGTATCTTGATGTTGCAAATAATACATCTTGTGTGTGTCCTTTTTGTCCTTATGTTGATTTGACATGGGATCTTGGATCTTTGGGGCTTGATGGCTTCATTGATTTTTGTTATCATATAATGTATGCATTGGTATGATTGGACCCCTCTTTAATGTCTACTTTAGTGTGAGTTTGAAGCAAGTTCATCCTCTAACTAAAGCGGGGGCTAAATATAACCATAAAAAATGTATCCCTTTTCCTCACATAATTTAGAAAAACTAATGATAAATTAGACTTAATGTCACCTTGATCTAGTGTTGTGAGGTGTTTTACACATCCACATTAGGTCTTCGACCCTTTTTAAGCTAGATTAACTTAACTATGCCCTAATTTAATGTTGTAAAATGTGTTTACTTATATCTTCACATTAAATTGGGGAGTCTTGTAAACAAAGTGGACCTATTCTAGTGTTGCAAGGTGTTTTAAAAATTCACATGGGATTTAGGGCCTTTCTAAGCTAAATAGACTCAATTTTGCCTTAATTTAGTATTGTAAAGTGTATTTATTTACACTTTCACATTGAATTTTGTGCCTTCCTCCATTCATGACCTTTATATCATCATTAATAGGTCCCTATTACCCCATATTGTGCATCCCAAGGCATATTTTGTTCAAAGACCCAATAATATCAACTTATAAGCTTAATTTATTCACTCCTTGATATTCTAGCTGGCATAATAGCCCTTGTGGGATCCATTCACCACCTTGGGCGAATGAGTCCCATTTGATCTATTTTTTGAGGTTTGAGTGGTAAAAAATGGATTTTAAGTTCAAATTTCTTCCATGTCAACCTTGGGAATCAAATTAGTAGTCATTTGAGTAGATTGCCTATATAAAAAATCTCTCAAATCATTATTTATTTCAAGCAACATAAGCCTACATGTTATCAATTCAAGTAAGCAAGGGTTAAGAATTTCAAGATCATCAAGATAGCATTCAGGATCAATTCTAAGACATTCAATGACAAGATTCTTCATCAATTACTGTAGCAATTCAATATCCATCATCATGTCAAGTATATCAAGCATCAAGCATGTTATTGAGCCATTATTGTGATGTAGCATTGAAGATCCAAGATCAAGCATTGTTCTACTTCTATTGTCAAGATCAAGATCTACATTCTTCATGGCCATTTCATGATTGAGTTATAGATTTATAGACATAATTTATAAGACATCATTCAAGGTATCATTGTTCATGTTTCATATCCTATGTTTCATGTTTCATGTCCTTGTTTCATTGTTTCATCATTTGGTTTAATTACCTAAAAGGGTTTTGACCATGGCAAACCTCGATTCCCTAACAATCAACACTTTTTCTCTCTTTCTTTGTGTAATTTCAGATCTAGGTACTTTCAAGACTTGAAGATTATGGAAGATTAGGTTACAAGATTTTTGGATTTGTCTCCCCATTGGCAAGATCATAATCTTCACTAAAAGGTCATCTATAGCCCCAAAACTAGTGTTTCAGATCTAGAAACCTGGAGAAGTAGAAAGAGCATACTAAGAGCTGTAGATTAGAACTTTGAATTTCTAGAAAAGCCAAACTAGATTCATTTAGCACAAGTGGCGAATGAGTCCCACTCTAGGTGTTTTTTAGATATCTTTACAGATTTGGATACCCATTTTCTTGAAACCTGCTCTTGTGTAGAAATCCAGAACTAAGACTGATTCACTGAGAATGGCGAATGAGTCCCAATAGGTCAAAAATTCAAGTTTTTCAAAATTTCAAAGTTGTTTGTAGTCATCAAGTTTCCAAGTGAACACTTTGTGTTTTACAGTTTTTTGTTTCATTTCATTCATCTTTCTAGGTCATTTAGAGTTAGTTTGCATTCAACTAGGGTTTTGCATTTCATCTTTCATTTCAATGTTTTTTCCAAGTTTAAACTTGGTGGTGAACCCCTTATTAGATCATATTCAATTCCTAGAACAAGCCTACTATAAGATTTCTTTCTCTTTTGCATTGAGATCTCTAGGGTTACCCTTGAATGGAATTACCTTGAAAGTGGGTGTGGTAGCACTTAATCATGCTTTCCCCCATTTTTATAGGTATCAACATTATTTATTATTGTGTAATTATATTAAATGATTAGACCCAAAATTAAATGACATTTAAAATAGGTCTGCAAATTGGCACTAGCTATCTAGCCATCAGGATGCACCATGTGCATCGAATGGTCGTACCCCACATGCTACCACTAATTGCTTGATATTAACTTATCAATTTGTTAGAGATTTAAATTTTTTTTGAAATTTTGGTAAAAAGTTATAACTCAATAAATATTTTAATTTAAAAGGCTACAAAAAGTCTTGTTTCGAGGTCAAGATTTATGTAGCTCTGAAAGCTCGATATTTCTAGTTCCACCTTCTGCAACAAATGTGAGAGATTGGTTTTGGTTCATCTCATTTTTATATATTATATGATATATTATATATTGTAATATTATATTAAATTAGGCTCAAAGAAAATTCACCACCAACTTCACCACCAACAATTCATCGTTGTCGATCATTCATCACATATACTATTAGAAATTTTGATTTATGATAATAAAAATGAAAACATTTTCCAACACATTTTACTTTATTCTAGTAAACCAATTATACAACAATATCAGTCATTTTGGTTATGTTGTTCTGTGGTGGTAGTTCTACTGGTCGTTTGACATGTTGGTTGTTCTTTGTTCAAGTTAAGAGGCCCTTTTCCCATGCTTTTGTAATAAAAAACGATGTTAGTCATCTCTATTAAAAATTGTTAATGCGACGAATTATTGACGGCGATGAATTGCTAGTAGTGAATTTTCCATAAGATAAATTGTTGGCAGTGAATTTACGTGAAACCATTATATTATTGTTGTTATAATATTATTTTATATTATACTATAAATTTATATTCGATACAATCTAAGATTATATGTAATATCATTATATTATTATATATTATAATATGTTATTAAAATATATAATAATATATCGAAAATGAATCGTAACTTTTAAAAAATGATGTATCATTATAAAAATGATTAGACGCAAAATTAAATGACACTGAAAATATATATGCAAATTTGCTTGTACTTTCACGTCTTAGACAATGGAAACCATCATGTATGGTTATTTCTGTCAACTCATCTGTTTTTTCATCTTTCTTTTTAATCCATATATTGCCTCAGAGTTCCTGCTAGGGTTCCTAATCCAAAGACATTTCAATGAATAACTGATCAAAAGCTGCGCCAATCAATCATATCGCTTTACTTTACTTTAGCCCATACTCGGGACTCGCATCGGTTCTTGCATTTCAAACCTGTACCTCCAAGCTGGGCCCCTTTTTCACTATCCACCTCAAACAAGTCCTAAATCCTAACCACTCCCATCATCTCACAAATCTCTACCAACTTCAAAGAAAAATAAATATCATACATAAAACGGTGTAAGAAACAGAAAATGGTTAATAAAAACAAGTCGATTCTCCCAATCCATTACCGTGCAGATTATATCTGATATGTTATGCATGGAAGAAAATGGTTATGCCATACATGTCTGTATATAAAGTGAATCAGAAGGTACCACAAGTGGGTTATGATGCACAACCAGCTTACTTTCATAGATTATTCTCAGACGTTGGCGACAAGCGAAAGAATTACTGATGCTTTTTCTTTAAAAAATCCCTGTAAATTCCTTCTATCATTTAAAAACAACATCTATACAGACCCTATGATTATATGGAATATTGAACAGAGGCGCATTGTAGAAGTATCGTTCTTTAGAAAGAGTAAAGTCAATAATGTTGATAATAACAGGCTAGAACAGCACTGGGCAGTGGGCCTTCTAATAGTTATGAGACGTGTTGGATTCTGTTGGTTCACGTTTCCGCAACAACACGAGCTATAATAGACATCACAAGGTGTGCCAAACAAGCTAATGATATGCTTGAAATATATTTACCACGCAAGAACATAGAGCTTGTATTGGACCACGAAAATAGGCTCGAATCATCTCATCTGTGCAAGAAATCCAACTGCGAAATGATGTTGGTGGGGTAAAACAGGGTTTTGTGGTTTCTGTTTGTCGGCGTGGCCTCATTGTTGTAACACCCATATTCTAAGGACGAATACAACACAAGTGGAAGATCAATTATCAGAACTGGTCGCCCACTGTATGCAGCTGTGCATTATTTCCATCAAATGGCCCCACTATCACAGCACAACAGCAACTGCAATTAGAAACATTAAGAGCAGTTATAGGCAAAGTTTCTGAGAATGAAAATTCACACATGAAACAGGATAGGAAGAAAACGCATGTACATGCCAAGAAATAAGGAATGATGAGGAAATATAAAATAGAGCAAAGTCACCAAACATAGATATACTAAATAAAGATTTTAACTGAAATAATTTAATGTTGTCGTGTGGATCAAGACTGTCTTCATTCCCCTCATTCCCCTATAGATAATCAATAGGGAGTGAGTCCTTTCTCAAAGATGTAAAATTGTTCATGTCTAAAAAGTTATTAAACACATATATACTAAATATAGATTTTAATTGAGATAATTAAATGTTGTCGCGTGGATCAATACTGTCTTCATTCCCCTCTAGATAATCAATAGGGAGTGAGCCCTTTCTGAAAGATATAAAATGTTCAATGTCTAAAAAGTCATTAAACAGAGATATACTAAATATAGATTTTAACTGAAATAATTAAATGTTGTCGCGTGGATCAACACTATCTTCATTCTCCTCTAGATAATGAATAGGGATTGAGTCATTTCTCAAAGATGCAAAATGTTCATGTGTAAAAGATTTGGTGGAGATATTAGTAATTTCTTGACCATCTTGAACCAAGTTTCGAATGAAATTATGTTGAATCTCAATGTGTTTCGATTTAGCATGAAATATAGTTTATTTATTATAGCAATTCAATGATATTGTTGTCATTGCAACAAAGTGAGAAATAGCTGCATGCTTCTTACTAGTCTAAGATACAACTTAAAATGAATTCATGTGTAAGACGTTTGGTAAAGATATTAGCAATTTCTTCAAATATAGGACAATTTAAACGTAATTTTAGTTGGCCATCTTGAACCAATTTTCAAATGAAATTATGTTGAATTTCAATGTGTTTCGATTTAGCATGAAAGATAGTTTATTTATCATAGTAATGATGACATTGTTGTTACAAGAAATAGTGGGGCATGACCCTAACATCTCCATGTAATTTTCCAACTCCTAGAAGGATTGCAATGTGGATGCTAGGGGTTAATATCTATGTTAACATGGAGCTTATCACCAAGGTTACTAGTCTTTCCTTATAACAAACATATCTCCTTAGGAAGCCTAAAGATCATTATCAAAAAGAGATGGACAAATTCTTGAAAACTAGGGAGAAGATTATTCATATACAAAACAACTTCAATAGAGATGATCTTCTGGGCATCTGGAGTAGAATAGTGAAACTAGTAATGAGATATGTCACATTGGAATGTAAGTTTAAGTGTTTACATGCCCACCTTACTCCCATGCTTCATCACTTCTGTATAATGTGAAAATTAATTTTGTGTTCTGGATAATGTCCTCTCTTGAACAATCTATCAAGGTAGTTCAATGCAAGGGAAAGAACTTATCCCTTTAGCAAGGGTTGAATTTCAAATTGTATCATTTGAAGGAAATATTTCCCCCTCTTTGGTCTCTACTAGGAAAAGTACCCTCATGGTTAGGGATTCTATTAAGCCATCAATGGTCCTCCCTTCTTCCCTAAGCCTTGAGTCACTGCCATCTGCAAATTCCTCAAGAGCCACTCAAGCTAAAGGAAAAACCATGAGTTCTAAGGTCCTCAACCAAGCTTCTCAAAAAATGTTTCATTTTCTAACACCACCTAGATCTCTATTTCAGATAATTTCAATTGTTCCTAGTACCCATCCTTCAAAGGCTCTCCTATGGGCTCCCATATTTAATAAGATGTTTTTGAAGCCTCCAAGTCTCCCATGTCGATCAACCCTTCTAGCCCTACAGATTACTCTAGCCTTTGTGCTAACTTGGACAATACCCTTGAATATCCACATTTGGATGTTGTTGATTATACTAGTTGCACCCCTCTAAAACTAAAAATTAATGAACTAAGAGAGGTTGTAAATGTTCGAAACAATATTTTGAATTGGTTGCTCGCAAAATTAATCACAGCTAAAAATAAAAAAATTGTATCTAGAAGAGAAGGTTCTCAACCATAAGGATACTTGGTGGGGTGAAGTTGATGATGAAGGCCATTAGGCCCTTATGTCTTCTCTTGCCAAGTCATTTGACACGTGGACCAATTAGGAAACCAAAGTTGGAGAGCTTAGGGACATGGTAAAAACTATGGAGGAGAGGGAAAAATTGAAAGAAGAGGTGGCTACTATGTGTAACAACCAAGATAAATCTATGAAGTGTTTATAGGAAATAATTTACTATAGCAAGGAAATGATGAATAATACAATGGTCACCATTCAAGTGTTCCAGCAAGAGATTTATAATGGTCATGTAAAGAGGGTAGGGTAGGAATATAAGGATGCTACTCAATCTAAAAAGAAGGGGAAAAAAAGTTTTTCAACTATGCCCAATACCTAAGAAGGCCAGTCCATGCAAAAGAAACCACTATATTTTGAAGAAATTTTAAAATTGATAGAAAATAAATGGTAGGACATTAATGGCCTCAAACTACTGGGTAACCAGTAGTTGGTCTGGTTCCTCGCTAGTCTTCTCCTATGTTTTATTTCTCTTCTTTTGATGATCTCTATTTAGTTTCTTTTCTTTTCTTTTTGTGTGCCTCATGTCTCATGAGCACCCATTGTTTTCCTTCATGATTTTTTTGTAAGGGTATGATCCCTTCTCGACTTTAATCTAATCAAAAAAACTTTAAATGAAGTGAAAAATAGTTTCCTACTTCTAGCTATTCTAAGATACAACTCAAAATGATATGAGAAAATATAGAAAAATATTGATTTCCTATCATCCACAGAACCAATCCATTTATAATCTATGTAAACAACTAGTTCACACTTCATAGTATAATTGCTACTACAATTTTTGATACCCCTAACATACCTCAATTTTTTTGTAGCACATCAATATGGCTCATGTAGATCATCCATGTACTAACAATAAAGGCTTACAACATACATAATGTTGGGTTTACTTATCGTGAGTTGCATGAGGCTCCCAACTAAACTCTAAAAAATAACATACACAAGGGAACTAGCATCTTCTTTGGTCAAAATTTCACCAATTGCTAATGAATTTAAAACTAATATTCATATAATTATTTCAAACAAATCAATGAATCGACTACACGGTTACAAAATTAAATATGTTTTTTAGTTGTTATTGCACTTCTACACCTATAAAATAATGCATAAGTCCTTTATCTAACAATTCAAATCTATTCTCATTTGTGCATAAATTTTTTTATTATTGTTTCTCTTTTACTTGAAAAAATAATATCATCAACATAAAGACTGTAATATCAAAAATTGTATTCTCTTGTAATTTCAAATTATGTATTATGCTCACTTTAATTTGTCTAGATATGAAGTATCCTAAATTCAAGATTTTAACACTTCCATATCATTTTTTATATATTTCTATAATTATCTTAGCTTTGTACACTCTTTAAACTAACTTTTTTCCTAAAATGCACCACATAAACATTTTTATGGTGTGCTATAATCCCATGAAAAAATATGATTTTAAAGGAAATTTGAGAGTTAATCTTTCCCTACCATGATTGACAATTATAAAGGTAATGTTCTAAAAACTACTTGAGAAATTACCCAACTCTTATTTCTCTCTATTATTTTCGATTTCAAAAAAGAATATCTATTCTCGAGAGAAAATAATAGAAAAATCTCTCTCTCAAGTGAAAACCAACAGCCTTCATAGTCATTTTATGAATATTCTATCAATCTATTAGGTATGAGAAATTATTTGACTCTTGTTTCTCTCTATTCTTACCAATTTCAAAAAATATCCATTTTAGAAAGAAAAAAATTGGTGAATTCTATCTCTTCAAGTGAAAAATAGCACCCTTCATGGTAAATTTTTGAAGCTTCTATCCATCTATTATGTATGTATGCAAAAAAAATAAAAAAAATTGAAGTGATATTTGTGGAGTTGTGATAGCAATTTACATTCACTAATAGTATCCTTCTCAGTGATTTCAAGCTTCAAAGTTAATATTTTTCTCTATTTATTGTTCCTCTCCTCTTTCATTTAAATTTTTAATTCCTAACTACAAACAATACTTGCATTTAGGACATTTAGTCTAAATTTTATGACTTTTATTTTGAATTTAATTTTAATAGAATTTTATCATTTTAATCTAAAAAATATATCGAAAACAAGGTTATTTGTGCAGGTCAAAAGATCAATATGTGGCTTGATTGAGGCAAGCCCTTAAAACCACCAAAAATATTTCTTTCCTTTCTTTGTAGGTTTGTAAGTGGTAAATTTATTGCATTGGGTGGAATTCCTTTAAAACCCTTCTATTTAATCTTAATTTATTTAATTTTTCCTTCATATAAAATAATAGTTTTATCATATTTTATCATGTTATAGCTATTATTTTATCACATTCAAATTATTTTTTGATTTATGCGCATGCAAGGATATTTTTCAACCTAAACTATAGATTTGGTTTTTTCTTTTTATAGGACAATACATTGCATGAATTTCCTCACATTTTATTAGGGTCCCAAGCTAAAATATTCAAATTTTTACTTTAAGTTCCTTAATATTTTCATTTTCTAACTTTTGTTAGAAAAGTTAATCAATTTTTCTATTTTTGGATATTTTTAACTAATTTATTTCTGTTAAGCATTTTAGTTAATCAGTTTCATTTTTTAATTAAAAATTGAGCCTAGAAAGGATTACTAGAATATTACTAGATAATCCCTATATAATGTGTAGAATTACTCTCAAAGAAAACTAATATTACTTTTGTGGGAACTAAATTTCATATGTTACAAAGACGAAAAATGAAAATTTTACTACCAACATGTTCAACATACAAGGTTGGCTCTAAGTTGCTTCCACCAAAATCCTTCTTCAATAACTATCCATAAATCCTTGCATCTCATGCATGAAAGGCATGTTCAACCTATATAGATAGTTCTTGAAACTATAAACCAATTGTACTTTGGCAAAAAATTCATAACCCATGGGTTATTCCACATAGACTTCTTCAATTGTGTATTTATTTCTTGATATATGGACTATTTTTATTGTGAAACAATTTATAAGATAACCTTAATAGTATCAAGCATTTGAATTTAGGTAAAATATCTCAAATAATTCATTCTAGATGTTTTGAAAATATTTTAGTATCTAATCTTTCCATGTTTCCTTTAAAAAACTATCAATATAAAATATTACCTTATAAACTAATCACCTATATATCTTTTGGTTGGTACACTAATTTAGATTATTTTTATTAATTTCCTCTATCTCTTCATTTATAGCATTGATCGATTATTTATATTTCATAACTTTTTCATATATAGAGGGTTCAACTTGAAATCTAGTAAGAAAATAAAAAATTCACAAGTTGGTTCATATTAGTACTCCTCTAATAAGTTTAATTCAAGCATCGTACCTTTCTTAACTTGAACTTGGTGAACTTGAGCATGAAAAAATCAAATTTGAGATAATATTATAGTTTGAATATCCACTTGAGCTTGTGGGGAGAAGAGGAAGATTAAAATATTACATGTTTATTATTACTAGCTATTTTTTGGGCTTATTTTTCTTTTTCCATTCTCCCCCTTGATTAGAGGCAACATCCTAACTCTACTCATTTCTTTGTCTCATGATTATAAATATATACTCTTTAGTTTTATCAAAATATCTCACAAAGACAAAAATAATAATTTTCATTCAACTTCTTCCACTTTTGAACTATAATATGTACTTAGTTTAGGCAATCAAATAAATGGAAATAAGCCAACTAAAGCTTGTGACCACATAAATATTTTTTGATGTTCTATATTAATCTTTTGGGGCTTTGATTTAATACATATATTTTTACCAGTTAAAAAATATGAGTTTATTTTACTAAAACATCATACCTTTTTTATAATGATATGATTCATTCTTTCCACAATACAATTTATCTACATGGTATAAGTTGTAATTTGTAGTTTCATTATCATAATTGTTACAAAACATAAAGAAATAATTTGAATTCAATTCTCCCTATCTATCTATTTTGTGTATTTTTAAAGAATAATCACTTTGATTTTTAGTCATAGCCTAAAAAATTCTTGAACCATTTAAAGGATTAAAATTTCTACTCAAGAAAATATACCCATGTGCAAAAGAAAAAAATCTATAAAACATTATCCTACTAAACACACTATAAACTAACTTCATCGTTTTCCTTGAATTAACCAAAGTCCTCTATCCCTTTTTTTCTATGAAACAAACCCAATCCCTAAAAATGCAAACGGGCCTATAATGTTCAAAATACCTATAGTGGATGGTTTTTTTATCCATTAAATTCATCCTATTCCTCTTTCTCTTCCTATTACTCTAAAAAATCCTCATGTAGTAGAAGGATCACCCTAATATTTATTTTATTTGACAAAGAGGTGTAATAGATTTTCCTTTCATTCTTATACTGGAATAGAAAGTTTACACTAAGATTTCCATTCAACAATGTATATACACTCATTCCTAGACTATTAAAACTAACCTACCAGATATTTTATCTATTCATTAGCTATTACCACTAAACTATATTTTTGTAAAAGATATATAAAAATATTTTATATAATTTTTTTCTCTTTGCAACTTCCACTTGAGTCATAAGATAGTTCACATTACCATAAGCCCAAAATGTTGAATGGACTTTTTTTTTTTATCCTTAAATTTTTAATCTCTCTTAATTTTTAATTTCTTTCCAATTTAACTTTTTCAAATCCCTTGTATGGTATTTAAAAACCATCCAATGCATTGTTTTTTCATCTCATATTGTAAATTAAATGACCTATTTTATTCTCCCTATTTCTATCATATTTTAGTCAATTTCATTGGTTTGGTGTCAAAGCATTGAAAGTGTTATGATATTTAGGTTCATAATATTCTACATATACTAATTCTCAAAAATCTTCCAATAATAACATGGTCTTTATTTTGATGCTTCAATATTCATAGTTTTTTTCTATAATTAGTAGAATGTGCAATAATATGCTACTACCATTAGGAATTTTAATTATGATTTGGGGAGAAAAAATAAGCTATACTTTTTACTTATCAAATAAAAAAATTCCAACTTACCTTGTTAATAATTGAAAGAAAAGGGCATCAAGACAAGATGAACACTATAATGAGAAAAAGAAAATAGTTAGCTATTTATAAAAAAAATTATCCTTCATATAGTAAAATAATTACACCAAAATATATATACTTTAATATAATATTTCTCACAACACTATAAACTACTGCAACCACCTAAACTAATGAAAAATAAAATAAATTTTAAAAAGAACAAAAATAAGTATGATTAGAAACATGAAAAATAGATGCAACCAAGTATTCTAAGGATTGAAATTGACGCATATAATTGGATAGAAAGAAGATAATAGTACATGAAAAAATATCGGAAATGATAAGTAAATAGAAAATAGAAAAATTAAATAAATATGGACTATTCAATAACAAAAAATAGGTTGGCATGAGAAATGTTATGAAAGGGGGTTCACCAAAAAGGACCTATTTCTCTAATTTCATTCAAAGAAATGAGATCCAAACAATGAGATGAAAAATAACCAAAAAGGTGATTCAAATCAAGGTATGAATCATAAAATTTCCTCTCTATGCAAAGATAGAAGTATGATTCCAATAGCACTTTAGGGAGAAATATTATAATCATCAAATAACTTCAAAATGCTAGCTATAAAATGCAAATGAAACATTGTATTCAAAACTAATAGAAACAACAATCAAAAGGTAGGTTTGGAAAGGGGAGAATGATGTGTACCATTCACAAAAAGTAACTTTTTGAAGCTCACTAAGGAATCATTCACCATATGGTGAATGGGCCCTAGATAGGCCTTGAAAAAGTTATTTTCGGGTTCTCTTCTACCGTGTCTACACTCCTAGATTCTTGATTCTCATTGTCAGGCAACCAAAATATTTTTTTATAGAAGAGTGTCTGTAAAATGAAAAAAATCTTACAACTTTCAAAACTTTTCAACTTTCTTCAACTTTTCTCTTCAAAGGATCTTCCACCTAAAATTTGCAATCACACATCAAAAAAAATAAAAAAAGTTGTTTGTTAGGTGAATGGACGTTTGTCTTGGTCAAACCCTGTTTTGGTAATTAAAACAAAATAGCATGAATGAATGATGAATGAACAAGCAATGTCACAACTCATCAAGACTTTGTTGGAACCTTGCAATGAAAATCTGCAACATGCATGAATTGGCTTCAATGGATGTGGATCTTGATCATGAAACTTATCTTGAAACAATACCTTTCAATACTTGAATAGATCTCAAACTCTACATCACCATATTATCTCAAAAAACATGCAAGATGTAATAAACCTTTTGACATGACAATAGAATCTTGATTGCTATGATAATATTCAATAATTATTTCATTGATGTCCTTGAAATACTCTTGAATGGTCTTGAATTTTTCTCATGAAAATACTAAGTTCTCATGAAAAACTTTCTAGGATTTATTGAAAACTCTAGGTGAAAATAGTGAAATGACCTCTTATTTATACATATGTTAAGAGTAATAACCTAAATTCAAATAACACAAACCAACATGTGAATATGTTGAAATCATAGAAATACCACCAAAAATATAATTTGAATTTAGGTACTAGGTGTAAGTGAGGACCCATTCACCCTATGGTGATTGGATCTTAGGCCACTTAACTACGACACACATTGCTCAATGTTAAACATTATGTTAGGTATTAATGAATGTCAATTTTTATCCCTTATAAATTGCAATTAATTAGGCTTGGATTTGAATAAAAAGGGTCAATTAAGAAAAATTGACATCATTTAATTAATGAAGCCTAGATTAGTGTGAAAGTGTAAAGATATGCCTTACAACACCAAAAATAAGGCACAATTGACTCCATTTTATTTACAAGGGCCCTAAACTTAACATCAATATGTAAAATACATATTACAACACTAAATTAAGGCATACTTAAGATCATTTTGTTATTAATTATTTATTTCCAAATTAGGTGTGAAAAAGGGATACTTTTTCCTACACTACATTTAGCCCCCACTTTAGTGAGAGTATGAGCACAAGTGGAAACTTGCACTAAAGTAGACATTTAAGACACCTATTTATACAACAAAGATACAAAATCATACAACATCAAAGACCAAGAAGATCAATCATACACTATCTAATCGATTGAAAACACATCTAAGATTTCCATTTTGTGCACACTCCGAGGTATTAGAACTTCAAGTTTTCTACTAGGTGAGTCTCCCAATAAATTAGCTTAGTGAGAAATTCTTGCTAAGTATGCACGCTCTTTCCATACAATGAGATAGCCATGCCTCCATCTTGGCTCTCATCATACTAACCATGCCAAAGCTATCCCTTTGATAAATTCAATAGGGCAGCACAAGGCAAGGTTTCATGCTCCATAGGGCTTAACAAGCTATGTTATGCTTGTTGGAATCAAGGAACGCTGAGAGGGGGGTTGAATCAGTGTTCTGCAAAATTTAACTTAATTAACTTGATCTTTAAACCACTTATAGCATTGAACCAAATGAAAGATGCAAGAACACAAAGCAACCAACCACAACACCATAACACAAGGATTTTTACATGGAAACCCTAATAGGGGAAAAACCACGATGGAAAGACAATCCACAATATGAGTATATACTCAAAATAAGTGTTTACAGATTGGAATGCACATGAATTTAGGCACACTACCTAGAGATCACTGCTTAGATACAAAATGAAGACTCACTATCTTACAAAACATTTGGATTACATCCAAAATATTTAAATTTAAAGAATAGCATGTAATAATGCTTGATTGCAGTTCCAATTAAGCACATCAATCACATTCTTGACCTTTTGTCTAATTATTTTTTTTTGCTTTGTTTTATTTAATTCACATCACAAATTATTTTATGCACAAGTGAAACTATGCATAATCGCTCTACAATCCTTCTAAATTTTGCAACACACTTCGTACATACATCCAAATGATATAAATGATCGCTTATATATATCTGCAACTAAATATTTAATCAACCACGTGTACGCTTCAATAAGATATAAAATATTTACAAACCATCGACTCAATCTATAGAAAATTTTTAATGTGCACCAACCAAATTCAGCCACAACATAGTGAGGAGACAAAAAAAATCCTCAAACATGAAATAATTCAAACAATTACCCCTTGAAGATCCACAACATGCTATATTCACTTAGTCATCCTTCTTGTAGTGTTAGACAAAAAAAAAATCAACCAGATCTTCTAACTTGCACACGAATCAATATGAGGCTCTATGATTCAAGGATAACATAGATCATACATCGAAATATCTTCCTTGAGATCCACAATTCAAAATGATAACAAATAATTACATATGAATCAAAAAACACAACTTTGTTGGATACCCTATTCTAGCTTTGATAGATAATACATTTCTTTGATTTGGCTTTCGGTATAAGAAACTACTAAAGTGGGGATCGAATCACTGACTAGGGTTTCCATGAATGACAACACCACATGACATTTTTAGTGTCTCTTTCCAACAATTCTAAGAACCTATGAACAAGACAAGGCTCCACAAGCAATCAAGGTTTGTTATGCTAGGTGGCCTTGAATTTAGGGGTTCAAGCTTCATAAGGTTAACAAGTTGTATTATGTTGAACACTTATGAACAATAATTCTAGTAAAGGTTTTTTTTCAAAGGTATTTTGTTTAGTTCATGTAAGGTCTTCTTCTTATGGAACATTGTGCCTAATGTCTCCAAGAGAGGAAAAGTCAATAGTAAGAGATTTAGAACTTAGAGAATGCAATGCATCACATCACTAGTAAGTGTGATGGAAATCAAACCCAATGACACAACCAAGAAAAGGATTTATCATATTAAGTAAGAAAATCACACCATGAAACATGAGAATTTTTCAAAGATATTATCAATATATGCCCCCACTTTAAATTGGTTGCTAACACAATTATTGTGAGTAATTCCTTTAAAGTAGCTAATGTTCAATCCTAAGACATGAGAGCTTACTCAAAAATCCCTATGCCAAGTCATATGTTTCCTAAATGAAGCTACATCATGAAAAAGGAAGGAGGGGTTGCCTGCAAGAATACATAAGGGATCTACGAATTTAGGGTCAGTATATCTTTGCTACAATGTTGACATAGAGCTCAAAAACATCATCATTCCCCAAATACTCATAGAACTAGAAGAATGACACATAGCGAGTGAAAAAAAAGAAAAATATTTCAAGTAATCATGGAAGAGACCTAAATGTCTTGACACCTTCCATCATCACTAGAAGGAAAGCACAAGACAAGAAAAAAGGATAAATTGTTTATGACATAGAGAAGAATGTAGATACAAATAAAGGAATGCACAAAAAGAGAGAGATACAACAAATAGAATAATATGGGGGATCACATTATGCACATGCAATCACATAAAGAAACATGAAAAATAAAAGAAATAAAAATACTAGTAAGGCACATGCAAGTCAGCCTATAGCAGGTCGTCTACATCCCAATGTTGATTAGTATATACAGAAGGAAGAAAACTAGCCAAAGGGACAACATCAAGTGCCAATATAGTACATGCACCAAGTTCAACACTCTTTTAAGTAGAATTTTCAATAATTCTCATAGAAGAGGAGAAAATCAATTCAACTCATTATGCACATCTTCATCAATCTTTACATAATATCAATATCATCATCTAAATTAATCACAACAGGAGTTTGAATGATAATATCCTTGGAAGTTTCTTTTTAACATTGTGGAGAAGGTATAGAATCATCATGCCTTGCTTGACAAAAGTTTTGATTTTGATCTTATATGTTTCTCCTTTCTTTAAATTAGTTTGTAACATACGAGAAATAACATGACGTCTACACCTACACTTTCTAGAATTTTAGCTTATTTTCATTCTAATTTCAATTTTTGATTGTGTAGGAAAAGGTTTGTCAACTATAGTTTTGTTTTATTCCCTTTTAATGGAGGAATGAAAGGAACCATGGGAGGTTTTTCAACCACTTTCTCTTTTCCTTTGTAAAATTGTTTGATTTTAGGAAGCACAATGAGATTGTTTTGATTATCTCACGGTCTCTTATAGGAAATGTTAGGAGGATTTATAATGGGATGATCTTGGAAATTTGGAAGGGGTCTTCTTCAATCATGGTTCCATCAAGGATAGGTGGCTCAATCACGGGTTGAGGAATATTTTTAAAAGATAATTTTTCTATGCACTTTTCCTTAAACTTTTGATAGGATTCTAAAACGAAGTCGTCACAGGGTCTAATAGGTTTAATAGGATCGAGCCAAGATAAATCCAATGAAAATTTCCCATGAGAAGGCACAAGATTAAAGACACTATGGTGCACAGTAAAGATCTCATTTCCAAAGGGAAATTTTAAACATTTATGCACAACCAATAGGACAAAATTCATGGAGTGAAGCCATGGATAGCCTAACTTCACAAGAAACTGATCCGACATTGGGATGATGGTGAATAAGAATTTAATTTTTTTCAGATTGACCTTTAGAGGGAAATTTATCGAGCCAATTACAAGTCAAGAAAAAACATTATGTTTTTTAATCCATTCTTTCGGTCTTTCATATATATCTTGATAAATTTCATGCACAAATAGGAATTGTTTAATAAATAATACCATCAGGTGCATGTTTGATTATGTCATTTTGTGAGAAAGCAATATCAAGGTGCATTTTTTTTAACTTTACGAGGTTTAGATTCATTAAATTTGATCGAGATATGTATATTATCATTCTCTTGATAGTTGAAGTTCTCTCTAAGGATGCAACTAAGGCTACAAAAAAAAAATTGTGATCACTCTTAAGCATCTTTCTTAGGTTAGCTTGTGTAGGAGCCACATCAATACTCACAAGCTTTTGAATTTTTTATAAGCCTTCATCTATTCTTCTTATGCTTTCTTGCAAGACATGAGCAACATCATGCACATTGGTTGTAGGTAAGGAAGTCATTGGAAATGAGGTGTGGAGGTTGTGATCCATAGAGGGTTTATCATCAATACAGAGTCAAAGAGTTGGAAAACCCAAGATCCATGGCAAATGGTGTATCGGGGATGACATTAGTCTTGAACTACATCTCAAAAAAGTATTGCTAATAGGTCACTAACTTGTAAAGTTCATACAATTTTTACAAACTCAATGTCAACCCAAAATGCAAAGAGGTCAAGATGCAATGCAATGACCTAGAATGCAATATGTAAATGCAATTTTTAGACTCTAAACATGGTAATTTTTTTATTACACTATCCAAAAACATGAAAATTATTTCTTGTAATTTATAAAATTTGATATCACAAAACGCACTAATTTTCTCAAATGAAGCTAAATATGATCGAATTGAAGAAACCAAAATTCTACAAATAGAAACTGAGATCTGAGATCAACAAATAGAAATGCAAAAATGAATGTTTTAATTCCCAAAAATTAGGAAATGACCTTGATCAAGGACTCATTCACCCTAGGGTGAATGGGCCCTAGTTTAGGGTTTTGAAAAGTGTTTTTATATATTTATGAGTTAATTTCAATGGTTTCCAAATTTTGATCTAATACAACAAGTTACAATTTTATTTTTTTGTAAAATGAAGGTTGAATGTAAATGAAAAATGTGACAAAATGGCAACCTAGAAAGCCTAATATGATATGCAATTTTGTTTTTATTTCAAATGAAAATGAATTATAATGTACTACTATGTAATTGATTTGAAAAATGTCTGACTTTTTTTGTATTTTTAGATTTAAATAATGCAAAGATGTAATCCTAAAAGCCTTAAATGAAATGAAAATTTAAATGCAAAATAGATGCCCTAAATGAGACTCGATTCAAAGAAAAGAGATGAAAATGAATACAAGATCTAAATCTAGGGTCAAATAGGACTCCAAAATCAGAAGATTCAATGATCAAACTTGGCTTCACCAAAATGAAATAAAGAAAAATAGGTTTTCCTAAGAAATTTTATGAAAGGGGATTCACCACAAAGAACCTATTTCTCTAATTTCATTCAAGGAAATGAGATCAAAATAATGAGATGACTAACAACCAAAAATGTGTTTCAAATCAAGATATTAATCAAAAAAATTCCTCTTTATAAAAAGACAGAGGTATGATTCCAATAACACTTTGGGGAGAAAGATTGCAATCATTAAATAACTCCAAAATGCAAGCTATAGAATGTAGATGAAATACTATATTCAAAACTAACAAAACCAACAATCAAAAGGTAGATCTATAAAGGGGAGAATGATGTGTACCATTCACCAAAAGTCACTTTTTGAAGCTCACTAAGATCTCATTTGACCTATAGTGAACAATTCATGGCTAGGGCTCTGTAAAAATTCATTTTGGGTTCTCTTCTACTGTGTTTGCACTCCTAGATTCCCTATTCTCACTGTCAGCCAAAAATAAATTATGTATAATATTTTCCATGAAATGACAACTTTCCTTGCATCTTTGACAACTTTTCAATTTTCTTCAATTTTTCTCTTCAAAGGATCTTCCATCTAAAATCTGCAATCACACATCAAAGAGAGAAAAATGTTCTTTGTTAGGTGATTGGGGGTGTTCCTTTCTCAAACTCCATTTTGGTAATTAAAATTTGAAATTAAAAAAAATAGCATGAAGGAATGATGAATAAATGAGCAATGTCACAACTCACCAAGCCTTTGTTTCAACCTTGGAATGTAAATCTGCAACTTGCATGTATTGGCTTCAATGGATGTGGATCTTGATCATGAAACTTGTCTTGAAACAATGGATTTGAATAATTGAATAGATCTTGAACTCTACATCACCATATTAGCTCAAACAACATACATGATTCAATAAATCTTTGACATAACAATGGAATCTTGATTGGTGCAATAATTTATAATAACTTTTCCCTTGAATGCCTTGAAAGTTTGTTGAATTCTATTGAATTTCTCTCTTGAAAATACTAAGTTCTCATGAAAAAATTTCTAGTATTTCTTGGAAACTCTAGGTGAAACATAGTGAAATTACCTCTTATTTATACATATGTTAAGATTAATTCCCAAAAGTCAAATAACACAATGTCAACATGTGTATAAATTTGAAATCATTGGAATACTGCAAAAAACATAGTTTGAATTTAGGTCCTACGTGTAAGTGAGGACCCATTAACCCTATGTAAAATGGGTCCTAGGTCACTTACCTAAGACACACATTTCTCAATGTTAACACTATGTTATGCCATTAATGAATGTCAGGTTATATCCCTCACAAATTATAATTAATTAGTCTCGTATTTGAATAAAAGGAGCCAATTAAAGAAATTAACCATATCTAATCAATGAAGCCCTAGATTAGTGTGAAAGTGTAAAGATACACCTTACAACACCAAAAATAAGGCACAATTAACTCCATTTTATTCAAAAGGGCCCTAAAATTAATGTGAATTTAGAAAATACATATTACAACACTAAATTAAGGCATTATTAAGCTCATTTTATTATTAATTATTTATTATCAAATTAATTATGAAAAATGGATAAATTTTCCTACACTTCATGGACATACTAAATAAGTAATTTAACTAAGAAAAATATTTTGTTTCAAGTGGATCAACAATATTTGTGTTCTATATTATTTTGATGGCTACGAGCGTGGGCCTGGAATTTTGAATCCCGCTAGTGCTATTGTAGAAATTGATGGTGCCGGCCCTAATGATGATGATGATGATGGTTGGTGCTCTATTTGTTGGCATAGGATGGTTGTGTCTAGGTGTTAAAATTGTGCCTTGGTGTTGTGGTTGCCATGGTGCCATGGATTGTCTGTTGCTACTCGACTTTTGGCCCTGGTGCCTTGTTGGTTGGGGAAGCCTGTTTGGGTGTCGGTTAATAATGAGGAGGTTTTGGAGTGTGCCCTAAGGGAGTTGTTTCTTCCTCCTATTTCCTTTACCTTGATCTGGTGGTCAGGCTTGGTGTGTTTGCAGGTGTTCCTTTCCTAGCTTCCTATTCTATTTGTGCTTGATGATGGTTTTGTAACCCCAGATCTTAGCTTTTGGGCTTTGTTGGGTATTGATTTGTGTCTTCAAAAGCTCCCGTGGGTTTTTGGTATTGATAAGTGCTTGCCTCTTTGTCTCCTCTAAATTTTTGGGGAGGTCAGTGGCTCAGATTTTCTCTGGTTATTTCCCGAGTTTGGTGTGCCTCTCTGTTGCTATGGTGTCTTGGAGTTTAAAACTGCTTCCTTGGGTCCTCCTATCTCGTTGTGTCCCCTTGTCTCTATGGTGGTTATGATTTTGTGTGTTGGAATTTCCTCAAAGATTTTTTTCTTTGGTTGTGTTTCCAGATGGGCTTCTACTTTGGCCTTGGTGATTCAAGGTCTGTGGATCTATTGGGCATTGCCTAAAGTGAGGGTTGTGGTGGATCCTATCAGGACTATGGCGGTTGCTCTGTTAGGGAGAAGGTTCCCTGGTTTTGTGTAGTTGTAGTGGTGTTTAGGGGAAAATTCGTTGGTTGCTCCCTAGTTCTTTTGGAGTCTTTCATGTCTTGGCCAGTGTCTGGTGAAAAGAGACTTGGGCTTTTGGATGGCATCCTAGTTGATGGAAGTGATGGATTTGGTGTCTGTGTTTGAATGGAGGAGGGGCCTTGCCCTATGGGAGTGTTGTTATCCTTTACCTACCTCTATGGTATGGATGGGAGTTACTTTGTCCCCTTTTAGTGCTTTGTTTCTCAATGGTTTTTTGTGGGGTCTCTTGTTTTGGGGACTCCCTTGGTTGATTTTTTTCCCCCTATGGACGATGGTGCCTTTTTTGGTGGAAGAATTGTTCAGATTTTAGAGGTTGTTTGTGTTGCCTTTTTTCCTTCATTCTAGATACCTTGGGAGGAGGTGTGTGCCTATGTTTTTGGAGTTCCTTCAGTTCTGGTACCCACTTCTTCCTCTCCTATAGAGGGGAGACCCATGCTTTTGAGGTGGGTTCGGGGTTGGTGTTTGGATGGTTGGTGCATTCAAATGAACATTCCTCCTCTACAACTTGTGTTTTGTACCCCTCTTTTGGTGAGGGTCTGCTTGGCTCAATACTATTTTATTCAAGCGGAAGATTGACCATTGTCCAACTACTACAGGTGGTTAGTGATCAAGTTACTTCAAACAACCTTATTGGGTTAGATGTGTTAGGGGTTTTTTCTTGGCTCAAGGCCTTTAGTGTTTTTGAATTAGGACTGTTGTTTTTCCTAAAGGTTTTATCACTCTTGGGTTTGATGCCTAGAATGAGTTAGTTGTTCTAACTTAGGACTATTGGTTTTGAGTGTGTTGTCAATCTTGGTTGTCTGGTGACTAGGTGTTGTTTGGCTCTATTGTGTGTCTGTGGTTTCTATTGCTCTTTGTTTTGCTAGATTGTTAGTTATTTAGTGGGTTCATGGTCCCTTCAAAACCATGCTTGTTGATCCTCCTTGGCCCTTGTGGCTCGTTGTGTAAAGGGTATGGCAGCCTGTAAATGTTGCTTATCTTTTCAGAAACAATATTTGTGTTCTCCTACTTGATGATTAATAGGGGATGGCACCCAACCTTTTGTTAATTATTATCCAAATAAATTATGAAATATGATTTAAACTATTAATGAAAATAAAGTATACAAATTTTTTATATATATATTTTTTTAATTTATCTCATGAAATATAAAAATATAATATAATTCACTATGATTGTGTTGTCATATGATTATTTGAAATTTTGATAATAATTCTTTAATAATTTGATTAATGGAGAGATTGTCATGTATGCAGCCAAAAATATATTTCTAACATGTCCACAATGAATTTTTTATAGTATTCAATTAAATTTGAAGAAATACAAGGGTCACTAATATTGTTCCAATTCCTGCTCCGCTCACCCGGGGTATAAGAATGGAATTTTCCCCTCACCTCCTGAGGTTAGATAATTTATAAGGTGATAGAAGGAAAATATGAAGTAGGTATGATGGCACAAGGTCAAGGGATTCATGAGAATCGCCTATGTTGGGGAGGTGAGGCTAATAGAGAGCCTTAGAAACTAGTCAACTAGGCTCAGACTTCTCATATTCCACAATGGGTCTTTCATAATGGTCATTGGGTGGATATGGCACCAAATACTAACTCAAAAGTCCCAAATACAAAGGGTCAAATGAAGAACACAGAGCCACAACAAAATTTGAACAAGGAAAATATTCTAGGAAAAGGGTCCCTTTGTTCTGAATATTTCAAAGAGTTCCAAGAGCTACAAAGAAAGTATATAAGTTCTAATGCCCAACTGAGGGATAGGGTGAATGAAGTGCATGTTAGGGTTCCTCAAAATCAACAAAGAGGAACTTGGAAAATGCATAAAGGAAAGGTCTTTTCTACATCTGTAGAGCATCACCAGAACCCTAGGTCTAAAGTGGCAATGGGAACGGATTTTGCTTCAAAGGCTAACAATAATGATCGGTTTGAGGGGCTCGGGGAAGAAAAATCATCTGGGTTAAAAATGGGAGGATATCTTGGAGATGATGAGCCGGCGATAGCCACAAATTTTTTTGCAAAGGAAAAAATGTGGGTTTGTGTTCCTTACATCCATGCTGATAAGAAACCCCTTAACCAAAAAACCCAAGATCTTCATGGGTTTGTTGTTTTGTTCCAAGTATGGGGTGAGGGTTTAGCTCTCTCCAAACTGCATAAGCATATTCATGTTCACTGGTATGGAACTCTTTACTTTCAAAATATTTCAGTAAATACTTGTGTTCTGGTTTTGGATTTGCTAGAAGCATAAAACAAAGTTCTTGAAAGTAATTTTTCTTTTGTGGGAAAAACCCTAGTTTTTAGTTATCTATGGCATCCTTTCTTTCGTCACTCTCAAAATTTAAGCTCTGAAATTCCTATTTGGTTTAAGCTACCCTATATCCCTTTGGATTTTATCGACATAGAAATTCTAGTAGAAATTGGGGATTCTTTTGGTAAAGTTATGCAATTTGATTGCACAATTGAAGAGGGTTTTCTATGTGTAAAAATTTCTCTCTTAATAAACCCTAACTCGAATATGCCTAGGATTTGCAATTTAAAATACTTGGATGGAATTTGGAGACAAGATATAGTGAGAGATCAAACTGGTTACCATCATGCCTCCATTTTGATTGATGCTCCTCTTTTCAAAAAGCTCAAATCTGTCTTGTCAAAGGGTTTAGCTGACATTAGGAGTATGGGAAAAATAGGGCTTGTGCCTTCATCTTTAACCTATCCGCTTGAAAATAAATCAAGCCCACCTAAATTTGAAAATCCTAAGGAAAAATTTCCAAGATCTGTCTCTTTGAGCATTAACCCTAGGTTGGACCCTTCTCTTGAAAAAAACTATAAAATGGTTTCGGTCCAAGGCTTGGAATCTTCTTCGTTTAAATTTTCCATTGCTTTGGAGACTCTTCCAATAGACACCAATGGGGCACAAAAGGGTTCACCCACTTTGTGCAAGTCAAATTCCACCCTTATTCCCTCTGCCACTCTTGGAAAAGAATTTGAATCAAGCTTTATCAAGAGAGAGAAAGGAAAAAACTCTTCAAAAAAGGGAAATCACTGTCAAACATCATTTTAGTGGATCAGCATTCAATTGATAAAGTGCACAAAATAATCAAAAATGCAAATGTTGATTTTAATTTGGAAACCTAGGATCTGGTATTGACTGAAATAGACACAAATCTAATGCAAATTAAGAAGGGAATGAATTTCCCGCTTTCAAAAAATCCTTTTGATGCAACTTCGTTGGATAAATTGCAATATTTTGACCTTTTAGAAGAGGCAAGCCCTATTCCAAAAGGAAAGATTCCCATTTCTCAATCTCCTTTATCTCAAAAGTTAATCTCTCCTCTCTCTAAACCTAGGAAGAGAGGTCATAAATTAAAAACTCAAAAAATTCAACAAGAGATTGATGTTGGAATATAGACTACTCTATTTTCCCCGACTAAAAAGAAGAGAACCTTCAGTCCACCTTTGACAAGAGCAAGGGAAACAATAATAAACTTGCAATTAGATATTTTTTTTGGGATGTTATCCCAAATAAAATCTCAAGGGAAGAGGGGAGAGTTTTCCTCCCCTCGAGGAGAATGAGGGTCCTATCGTGGAACATTAGGGACTTGAGTGCCCCTAATAAATGATGCTTAATTAAGCGTCAATTGGAAGTTGTGGATTTTTATATCATAATGCCACAAGAAACTAAATTGAATTCAAAATCAGTGGATTTCCTCTTCTCTAAATGGTCTCAATGGAATTTCTCTTGCTCTCCTTCAGTTGGGGCATCGGTTGGCCTCTCCTATTTATGGAAAGAAAAAAAAAATTTCAATTAAAATTGGTTGTTGCCTCCTCTCATTGGTCTTTCGCTCTTCTAAGGAGCAATCTTTCAGAGGTTGGTTTTTGGTTGGTCAATATATATGGCCCAACTAGCATCACTAGAAAAACAAAAATTATGGGATCTCCTATCTCTAATCTCTCAGTCCTTAGATGATAATTTAATCATCCTAGGGGTGATTTCAATGCAATATTGGAGGATTCCAAAAAAATGGGTGGTATCATTCCTAATAAAAGGGTTATGGAAGATTTCAAAGGTTTTGTAGAGAAAAATCAATTTCTTGATTGCAAACCACAAAATGGTTTATTTTTTTGGACTAACCAAAGAAAGATATTTTCAAATTGTTGAAAGGCTTGATTGTTTTTTGTTATCCCCAAATTGGTTGGATTCTAAAACTAATATTTACTCTTCAATTTTGGGGCATCCAGATTCTAACCACTTTCTAATTTTGTTAGTTTTACTAGAATACAGAGCCCCAAACAAGCTTCCTTTCAAGTTTGAACCAATGTGGATAAGGGACTTGACTTTTTTGCCCATGATACAATTCTGGTGGGAAAACTCTCCCTTTTTTCTTGGCTCCCGTATGTTCCATCTTATTAAAAAGTTTAATTTTTTAATGAGTAAAATCAAAGCTTGGAACATGTCCCATTTCAAAAACATTTTTGAAGACAAAAAGAGACTTCAGTTAGAAATTGAAATCCTAAATGAACACATCATTGAGAATGGTTTGAACCTGATCTCTTTTGGATTTTCAAAAATCCCTCATTTTTGATTTAGAAGAGGTTCTCCTTTGTGAAGAATGTTATTGGAGACAAAAATCAAGAGATACATGGTTATCTAAGGGAGATATAAATACCAAAAAAATTCATGCTTCAGCCAAAGTTAAAAGACAAAAGAATAAAATATCTTTAATTAAAAATAATGTCTGCGTAATTTTAGAAGATGATAAAGAAATTGGAAGTGAATCCTCCTCTTTCTTTAAAAATATTCTAACAGCTAAGCCAATAAATATGAGTGCATCATTCTTGGACTCAATTTTGAATTTACTTACTTAAGAGGATAATGACTTCCTCTTGGCCCCATTCTCTTTAAAGGAATGAAAATTGGTTATTTTATATGTCTCCTGAAAAATCCTCGAGGATTGATGGCTTTACTCTATTGTTCTTTCAAAAAAATTGGAATATAATTGGGAAGGATATCTTGTTGGCATTGGAAGAATCTAGACACAACAAGACTATTCTAAAGGAGTTAAATTCCACCTTTATTACTTTAATCCCAAAAGTGGATAACCCCTCAACATTTTCAGATTTCAGATCGATCTCATTATGTAATTCCCTTTACAAAATCTTCACAAAAGCAATTGCTACTCAACTTGCAAAGATTATTCCACAAATAGTTTCAGAAGAGCAAGGGGGATTTGTCCCTAGAAGGGAGACAACTAATGGAGAAATTTTTGCTCATGAAATATTGCATTCCATTATGAAACACAAGATTCCATCTATGATCTTAAAATTGGATATGATGAAGGCTTATGATAGGGTAAATTGGGATTTCTTAATCCCAGTTCTTGAGAGATTTGTTTTTTTTGGTAAATGGGTCAAATGGAGTCATTCATATATTTCAACAACGAGATTTTATGTTCTGATTAATGGATCCCTCTTTGGTTTTTTCTCTTCATCAAGAGGGATAAGACAAGGAGATCCCCTTTCTCCCTTTCTATTTATCCTCATGGTTGAAGGCTTGAGTAGAGCTATTAAGTTAGCCAATTAGTTAAAGCTTTGGAAAGGTATTCACTTACCAAACACACAAGAAACCCAAAATCATGGTCTCTTCACATATGACACCTTAATATTTGGTCATGCTTCAATTCCAAAGGCTAAAATAATTAAAAATATCTTATTGGAATATTTGGCCTCCTCGGGTCAGGTGATTAATCTCACAAAATCCAAGTTGTTTCTATTAAATGTGCCTCTTTTGATTGAACTAAAGTTGCAGAAGTTCTAGGGTTTTCCTATGGGGACACTCCCTTGTTCTTACCTTGGAATCCCTTTCTATATTGGAAACGATCAGCCTTCCTTTTTGGATAAAGCAGTTTCCTCTATTTCAGGAAGAATCCTTGCATGGAATCATAAGTGGCTTTGATTTTGTAGTAAAATACAGATGATAAAATCTGTTCTAAATGCCATTCCAATTTACCTAATGTGAGTGCTAAAAGCTCATGTATCCATCTTAATTCACTTAAAATTTGTGCTTCACACTTTTTTTGGAGCGACAATGTGGGAGGAAAACAGAGAATTCCTCTTATTTCTTGGAACAAGGTTTGTCTTTCGAAAGAACTAGGGGGTTCTTGGATAAGAGAGGTTAAATTTCAAAATATTGCATGAGGAGCTAAGATAGCTTGGAGGCTGTATCAGAATCCTAACTCAAGGTGGGGAAAAATCATGTTATCCAAATATCTTAACTCTCATCCAACGAAATGCATCTTCACTACTTGCTCTCTACCAAGGGGTTTAACTCTCTAGAATTTCATTTCTTCTTCTCGGTCGACTATCCTCCTCACCCCTCTTGGTTAGTTTACAATGTTTAGAAAGCTAAGTTATAGGAGGATGTTTGGAATGATTACCCTACTCTTTTACATTTGAGAGATTGGGGCCCTTTGATTTCATTTCTTGAAAACTAGCGGGGTTCAAAAGTGGAAAATTATTTTACTGTGGATCTATCCCAAGAGTTTCCAAAAGTAAAATGGAAATCGATTGACCCCCTTCCTTTTCCCTCTCATCTTAAATTAGCCTTCAAAGAGGAATTGGAAAAAAAGAGTTGTAATTTATATGAATAAGCAGGATGTCCTAATTTGGACAAAATCAAAATCAGGCAATTACATAGTCAGGGATGGATATAAGTCTCTCTTGTCTTCCATTGCTCAATCTCAACTCCCCTCTTCATTTTTTTGGAATGATTCCTACCTCCCAAATGCCAAGGATTTTGCTTGGGTTGTGCTTCATGATAGAGCCCTCACATGAGTTAGATTGGATAGATTAGGCATTACAATTTCCTTCCCTTGTATTTTGTGTGGGTTCTTTTTAGAATCTACAAACCATCTCTTCTTGAATTTCCCCTTTGTTTCACATTTTTGGTATTGGTTATTTGGGAAGTTGGGTTGGCAATCGCTGATTGGGGCTTCATTGTCTAGCCAGTTCAAATCTTGGCCTCAGTATTTTTTCTCATCCTTTTTCTCTTGTCTATGGGTGGTTTCTCCTTCCTTGCTTCTCTAGAACATATGGATTGAAAGAAATAATAGAATATTTAGAGGTACTTCAACCTCTTTGGAATCTGTAGTGTTCAAAATTGAAAAGGAAATATCAAAGGTAGTCAAATCTCACATCATTAAAAAAATAAACAATATGAAAACATTCTCAAATTGGGATAGCTCAATTATCAACTCCTGGTCTACTCTTAAATCATTGCCTTTCCATGGCTCAATCTCAAATAAGGTTGAAAAAATTAAAGGAAGAAATGAAGCTAAATGGATTCCCCCCCTCCGAATGTACACAAGATAAACTATGATGGAGCTTCCCATGGAAACCCTAGCCAATCTAGAATCAGGATTTCTATATTTAATTAAAAATTTCATCTTCTTAAGGCTTCCTATAAAATTATTCCTCCTAGGACCAATAACAAAGTGGAATTGGAAGCTCTAAGCCTTGGCTTGGAATTGGGTCAATCTATGGGCATAAGGCATATTGTAATAGAAGGTAATTCGATGGTTATTTTCAATGCCATCATCAATAAAAAATCTTAGGTTTGGAAGTTGCAATACCTTTTGGAAAAAGTAACTATGCAATTATCCTTTTTCACCAATTACACAATATCTCATTGCTACGGAGAGGAAAACCATGTGGAAAATCTCCTTGCCAAGAAGGCAATTGATAACTAATGGATTTTTAGGGAGTTCTTAGTGAATGAAATCCCTTCCAAAATAGAGATTCTACCTAGGAATTCCTTATTGGGAATTAAAAAAGATTAAAATTAGTTGCTTTTCTTGCTCCCAGGTTTGAATGGACAACTCTCATGTTACAATTATCCCTCTATTTAATACTTTTCAAAAGATTTTGCATAGGATTTACTATCGGCCCATGTTGGTAATTAGAAATCATTTTTCTTTAATTTTGGTATCGCTTCATTATTTAAAATCATTACATTTAATGTCCTTTAGCATGTCTTAGTCATCATCATTTTTGGGGTCTATATCTAGCAGTATGGGTAATAATTTTTAGATGTTTTGTGTAAATTGTAACCTAATCTCACAAGTGTGGTAATCATTTTTTGATATGATCCAGACATTTTTTCTTTGTTTCCAATGCTAAGAAGATCGGCTATCTTCTCACACTATTTGAAAAATAAATGGGTTACTATCTTATAATTAAATTGTCATCATTTATCTTTGATGCAACTCTCTCGCATGGTTTTCACTTGGCTCACTTTTAGTGAAGCCGACTATGCTTAATATTGCAATTATTAATTTTGTTGGAATCTCGAGCATGATTTTTTATCAATTCCTATGAATTAGTGGTAAGATCTTTGACATGTGAGTCGACTGACTGTTTTTTACTACAAATATATTTAAGGCTAAAATGGATTTCCATTTTTGGCATTGTAGTGGGATTACTATGGAGCTTTCTCCTTGTTACTATGTCTCTCCATCTGAGTGGCGATTGGTAAAAAAATTTGCTTCATCCAAAAGCGAAAGAATTTAGTGATCCACATCCATTGGACCATGAAAAATTGGGTAATTTTTTTTTTGGATGATGCAGATACCTTTTTGGCTTGCAAAAAGGTGGTGGGTTCTCACTGGCTACGAGATAATAGTAATCCCACCTTTCATGAAGTTATTTCCCATTTCTTTACTATTTGTAAGGACATTTTGTTGGACCCTGAGTTGTTCATGTTCATTGCTACAAGATTTTCTCAACCAAGTTTTCTCTCTGACTTGGATCTTTATCAAGCTTTGGACAACTATCATTTTGATTCAGGTCGTTTTCCTATTAGGGTCTTTATTTCTCATAATGATTTGATTATTAATGTTTTCTTTGGAGAATTGTTTTTTATTCTCAGGTCCAACATCACTTGTGATTATTTTGATAGGATGGTTCTGGATTGCAACAAATTGCATGAAAAGGTTTCACTAGAAATCCTTGTTGCTGGAGTAGATATCTTCCTTGCTCTTGATTTCTTGTTTGACATTGCAGGAAGAGAAAAAAATACAGAACAAGCTTTTGCCTACATCAAAAAGAATGAGAATTATTTTAATATGTATAATCCATTACCTTCATCTCATTATGAAGCTAGCTCTTCTTCCATGGTGGAAGACTCTTAGTAAGTTTGTTCTACTCATTTTCTTATCATGAGCTTTGCATACTTGTCTAGCATGTGGTAGACTAGGGGTTGGTGGGTGGTCTCTTTATCTCTCTTTTGGGTTTACCATAATTAGTTGGGATTTATAGTATGCAAAACAAGTTATGTATTAATACTAGGCTCTCCTATAGATAGGATTGAGTTTCTTATCTGACAATGTAATTTTCTTTTTATTATAAAAAAAAAAATTGAAGAAATACAATGGAAAGTAGCAGCTTAGTTTTCAGAGGTCAAAATCACACATGCATTTTATAAGATAGGTTTACATCTTAAATTTTTACACTTTGTTAGTTCAATTTTTTATATTTTATAATATTTTCAAGATATAGATTCATGGATAATCCATATGAGCCCTAGGTCCTATTTTTTCTTCAAAAAATACATACTTGGTCATCATGTTGATCATTTCAGGAACAAAGCTAATGTAGTTAATATTCTTGCATATATAGTTGAACAACAACAATTTCTTTTACAGAATGGAAAATATTTGATTTTAAAATAATGTATGCCTCTCCTGAACCAACTATAGTCCAATTATTTATTTAAATAATGTCTAGTGCTCGGTTTTTCTTAAGGGATGTGTCCTCATATATAAGTTAATGAGAGTTAGATAAATTTGAGGACTAGAGGATTGGGAAAATAAAAAAAATCTAATACAGGTTTACTGGAGGTTATCTTAGTTGTCAATAACTATTATTTATTTCATTTAATAATATCTCTTATTTTCTCAAATGTTTGAAGGTCCTTATTTCTTAAATTATATTGATCCTTATCCCAAATATGAAGTGACCTTTCTAGGTTTCGATTTGCATCCATTTATTTTCTCTACAACCAATATGTTTGAAATTTGAATGCCAAATCTGTTTGGGTGGTTCATTGGGTTACTATTTGGGTAATCTATATATTACTAGTGAGAAAAACCTATTTGTGCTTGAATTTATCCTGAAATAGATATAAATTATATATTTCTGAATTATTTTAATATTTAGGTGAGATATTTTATTTGAAATAAAAATTCATATTAAAATTAATTTCTCTTAGACGTAAGGAATGCCATCATTATGGATATATCTTTTCGGACTATCCATCGCTTAAATCAACTAATTCTATTGAAAACATACCACAAGAGAACAAATAGGATAAGGAAAAAATTCAATATGATAATCAAGGGTCTATTATTGATCCTAATTCTTATGGATACATAATGACTCATAAGAAAGGTAAATCTTTACCTCTTATGAATCCTTTGATAACCAAAATAAAAATAGGTTTTCTATTTTGGGAAAAATATCCATCATATTTCAAGATGATTATGTTATTATTTTACCAATATGGATTTTCTTGAAGATTATGTTACTATGGAGATTTAGTGCTAACCTTATCAATAATATTTTCCATGTTTGCATGTCATTTAGATGAATAAAAATGATGTTGTCAATTATTATAAAGTTAGAACAGTAATGATTGATTATAAAAAGGAAAAAAATTAATAGTTTGGAATATTCAAGACTTCATCATTATTCTTATTAATTCATAATATTAAACAAGTTTTAAATTTATTGGTTTATCTTTAATTATTCTATTTTATTACGTACACCTCTTATTTAGTTACTTTGTAGTATTTTATTAGCTCAATCTTGGGGAAGGCATTACATAGGTATCAGAGCACTAGGTTGCAATTCTTTAAGAGATTTGAGGGAAAAGGTACAAAAACTAATGAGCATAGAGATGAGAATACAACTTTAGTTGCATTCTAGGCCACACAAGTTGAGTGAATCTTTCAACTAGTGAGCAAAATATAAATGGGTTTGTAAACCTGCATCATAAAGTTGAATTAAAGGTATTGACTTTGAATCCCAAAAAAATTATTTACATCTTATATCTTTGTATCCTTGTTCTTACTACAAGTATAATAGATATATTAATTCATCAATTGCTTGATCTATCTTTGATCACTAAGAAAACTTTTCATCTTGTTCTTCCCCAAGTCACTACTAATTTGAAATAATTTATTCAATTATAGCTTGTGCTTCAAATAATGATATAGGTGCATGTGCAGGATCATCATGGGAAAAAAAGACCCTTAAGTGGCAATAAAATTCAGAAAAATCAAAGATAGGAAACTTTCAGACGTAAAAATTTGAATAAGTTAACTATATTATTTCAAAAATATGTAAGAATAGAATTTTCTCCAAATTGAATGTAGTTTCTAAACCACTAGGTTTATTTTTATTTTTAAAAAATATATTTGGTGAAAATTTGAAATTTCAATGCAGTAGTACTTAAATTTCAGGGAAAAAATAAGAAGTTGGTGTTTGTCTGACCACCCTAACCACAATAAAATGGTAATATTTTTTATAATATTTTAGATATTAGTATAATACTCATGTTCTGATGTGATGCATATTTTTTTGTAATTTTTTTCCAAGTAAATAATTAATTATGATTTTTTTATTACAACTTTTAAAAACTATAAAAACTCATATGTCTGAACACACTAACCTGGTCAAAACTTCATGAAATTAAATTCTTTCTTTTTTAATCCTATAGTATGTGAATCATATAATGTGACACATGTTTAAGATTCAAAAAACATGATACCATTTGAAAGCTATAAATGTTTTTCAATCAACCTATCAATCAGGACTTTAGTTGTAATTCAAATAGAAAATGAATAATAATTATTTATTAAATTCAAGGTAAAGCATTATTTATATTGGTGGAAAGCTAATAATCTCCTTTAAAAAACCTTTTCATTTCATCAATTTTGGGTAAAAAAAATGTCATCAGCCACATGGGCCATCATATCACTTACATACTGCCACTTTTTGGCCCATCATGATCTTGGACATACCCATACACTTATTAATTATAAATTATTCTCCTTGTTTGATACTTCCTCAAGGCTTTATCCTTTTCTATGATTTCCTCTTCAATTATAGAAATAATGTGTGCTTTTCTACTAACATATCAATAGTTTCATTTTCTTGAGGTAATTTCAAAGTTGTCTCTTCAAAGGATATTATTGACCTTTACTTTGAATGAAAAATTGTGAGGTACTATACACTTTTACTAGAGTCAAGTCTTGGTGGATGTTTAAATTTATAGAATAGTGCAAAATGCTTTAATTGTAATTTATTTTGTAAGAAGATAAAGAAACTAATTTTGGATTGAAGAATGATGTAGATTCCTATTAAGAAAAAGTAAAGAGTTATCATGAAGTTGTTGATGTTAAGTAGGATAATAGTACGTGTTGTAATATCCTCGATCAAATTATTATCAATTACTAGTTTTCAATTTCATATTGATGAGTTCCTTAATTATTTATTGATCTAATTCAACTAATATTATATGAAAAAATTGGGATATAGATGTTTTGGTGCAAATTATAAATATTAAAATTGGTGTAAGTGCTTATCATTCATTGGAACCTTTGCGTAAGAAATTTGACCTTTAGAGATTGATTTGATAGATATTAGCCTCGGCTAGAGGTATAATTTGATATAAAAGTAGAATATGTGGAATTTTGGTATATTTCACAATTAGTAACAAAAATTAGGTAAGAAGATATTAGTAGAGTCTTCTTTGAAGAACTTGTTCCTTAATTAGATAAATGCGGTACTATAAAATCTTTTTAATATAGATCAAAAGTGATGATGAATACTAACTATTTGGATTTTAGAAATTTTTCTTCAATTGAAGTATGGTTGTATATTGTAGTCACTGATTATAAGATCACTTGAATAGCTATGAGCAATCTCCCTTTAATTAGGTATGAGCATCTATTTTGGCCTTAATGGTTAGAAGAAAATTTGAAAAGAGCTCAAGGATTTCGGGTAAGTTAAGTAAATAATAAAATGATGTTGCATGATTTAATAACTCTAGAGAATTGCACCTATAAAACAAGTTTGTAACAAAGGTAAAATTTGTATTCATCTTTATTTACTTTTGATTTTTAAGCTTGTTGTATTAAATGACTATGTAACAATACTTGTTATTCCACTTTTGATTGACCGTGTTAATGAAAAAATTTATACAATGGGAATACTTCATTGTTAAGGGATTTAATAAATTTCTCAACTCACTTTCTTGTTTCTCTTTCACCTTTTTGCATAAAAATCTTCTTGATATTTTGACAGTCTGGTCTTACGAAACTCTAATATATTATAGAAGGTAATGTTGTATTATTAATTCTCACCACCGAATAGAAGGAAAGGGATTAATATGAAATTATTTTTTTATCTTTTAAAGAATTAATAGTCTTTTTAATTGGAAACTTCATTTTGGAGGTAGTTAATTTACTTATGTTCATCACTTTAACTTGCTTCATAATAGATATGGATTCTAACTATGTAGAATCATTTCCTTGAAAAATTATTTAACGATTGTTGTAGTAAAGTGGTCCATCATAATGGGATGCTTTCTTGGTTGTGAATTACAATTTGAATACAATATAGTTATCCACCATAACACATGGGTTGATTATTAAGAATATTTCTTACTCTAGATTTTGATATTGTTACAATTTAGCTATGAAAACTATCTAGTTTAGTTGATGATTTTAGACAAGTGTTACCTTTTCTATGAATTTAATGCAATTTTATTTATATGTTGATGATGTTGGTCATTTTTTAAGAACAAAAATAATCTCCAGAAATAACTATGGACTTTACCATTTCCAATCATCAGTACTCCAAAGGGATTAGCCAACGAACAAGTGAAAGCTGCAAAACTTACACTCCTACACTTTGGGATTTGTGAAACCCGGGAGGGTTATACCACAATGTAAGCTCATGAACCTTACACAATTATAATTAAATAAACTTTCAATAACAAATAGTTCTCATAAAATTTCTCAAGATCCTAATGCATTAAATAAGTTGGTAGCTTATTCATCAATTTTTTATATCCAGTGCATGAGAATATGGGACATAAAAAAAAAACAACTACAATGGTATCCACATAAAATTTTGTAAGTAAAAAGTGATTATTTGATGAGTCAACACATAAATAGAACCATGAGCACTTTGCATGAACCAGTGCCTTTATCCTAATCACGGAGTCAAAATCAACCTATATAACCAGATAACAATTTCAACAATAGAAATGTGCAGTCTCAAGGGATAATGCATTACATCATTTCCCCATTACATTCATGACTAATTCTTCTTATCAGTATCCTAGCACCTTATTTTTGTGAGTTAGTAATCTCATCCAAACATCTACATTAATTCATTGAATCAATAAGATGGAATGAAATCAAACATCCACTGGTGAACAATAGAGACAAATAAAAGTCATCCTAGATTACTCTCATTCATAACTCATAAAACGAGCACAAAGAGAGACACTAGCCATAAAATTGGTATTTATCCATATATATTTTTCTATACTGTTATCCAAATCACATACATAACAATGAATTATAAACTTAAGACCAAAAACTCTAAAACATGCTTAGTATTCTCCTTACAATTCACAGTGCTAATTGCATTAAATAACCAACCCCTACTTTTTGGCCTTGAATTCCTTCTTATAGAAATGAAGGAGAAAAACAAGCCTCAAGCCATAAAATATGCAAATCAAAACCCTATTGTACTACTACATCAAATATTCTCTTATTCAGCTATAGTGCACTCCCAAGAGGTGGGAGATATATGAGAAAGTGTAAGTATTCATCATTCGTCATTGGAGATCAAGTCCAATTTTCAAAATGGGTACAACTAAATAGTTACCTCAAAATGTGTGCCTACACACACAAAGTGAAAAGAAGAAAAAGAATGATCAAAGAAAAAAGAAAAGGAAAAACCACATATGTAGCCTTGTCATCAATTCAATTTTGAATAATATGCATACTATATTTCTCCATAATTTAACAAAATTCTAATCTGCACTAAATCTAGGCTATGTAGTGCATTCCCATCTATTTGTTATTCATCATGGTTGAAGACTTAAAAAATTCAAATTACTGGTTTGCCACTCTTAATGCTAGACCTCCCTCACCTTCAAAGCACTTGCCTTTCCATGCTAAGAATTCATCTTGAGTATGTGAGTCAAAATTAATTACTTCATCATCCCTTTGTCTATAAGGTGCATACTTCATGACAATTTGGTTGGCCTCTTTATCAAACTCTAGTAGGACAATCTCAACATGAACTAACATATCCATATTTACTGTTAATGTCTCCATATCAAAATTTTGACAAATTTTCATAGCTTGATCTAAAATAACTTTATTTTCTTCATTTTTCCACTCTTGTAGAGTCTTAATGCTACCATCATCTCTTAAAATGGATGGAAGAAGGACGTGATGAGATTCATGGAAGGATTTTACTAGTTCCTTTATCCTAATTCTCCAAAGTCTCAATATTTCCTTTGTATCCCTCAATATTATCTACAAGAATCACAGTAGGCTTAAACCTTGTAGGTGGATTGGGATCTTGCTTAACCCTAATTCCTATCAATATCAATATTTGCATCCTAGGGATCCAGACTTCCATGAGTAGAATAGATCTTTCTTTGTTAATATCAAGCATTATAATGGTATCAACCATGAATGAATAACTGTAGTGAATACTATCTAGTTTGTTATTCACTCTTATGTTCAAATATTCTAGTACTGTTGTGAAAATCCTCATATTACTCTTAAAATCATCTTCATCATGACTTTAATATTTTTATTTGTACTCATTTAATAACCTAAGGAATTATTCCATTTTGATACACGGGGTTCTACTACTGAAATGGATATACTTCCCATATTATATGGCACAATTTCCCATGAAGAACTCATATCAGTAGTAAAATCTGGGGGTACATCCTCTTGTGCAGTAGTGGGAGAGTCAACATCATCCTACTTGAGCTTTCCAGGTTGTAACCTTTACAACACATCTTCCAATAATGTTACCTTTGTATTTAATTTCATTTAATCCCTCTCAATATCTCCATACTTAACCAACAAATTATTCAATTTCGTTCTGATTTTATCCTGTTTAGCAGTCACAAAATTCATAGTTGCCCTTGTGAACTATGCAACATGAACTGGCATGTTTGCAGCTTCTAAGGCCGATGTTTCTGATACTCTTTTTATTATTAGGCCTCCATTGTAATTAGATGCAAGCTCAACAATGTCTGGATTTATTGTGCTTGGGGCTAATGACCATATAGCCAAGGATTCCCATTCCTCACTAAAAGCAGACCCCTATAATGCAAGTGCAACTTCTTCTTATGTATCATAGAGTGATCTGTCACACTTCTTGATTGTGTCGAAATCTATAGATGAAGCTAGATCCCACTCTAGCAGTAACAAGATGCCACTAGTTCTCACCAATTCTCGACCCTCCTTTGTAGTCATGTGTTTTGGAATTTGGGTCTCATTTCATTTAACACCCTTTTCTGAATGATAGCATCAGGCAGTTTTGGATGAAGGCTTCTTTCTATAGCCAAATTTTTTACATACTCATCTCTTTTAGCCCTATATGAAAATTCCATAAAATCTTGAGTCTTTACAAATGAGTCATCATCTAAGAATTTAGTACATGCCTCAACCTGCATATCATCACTTCCATTGATTCCTCTAAGATCAACGTTACTCAACCTTTTTCCCAATTTATTTGTTGACCTTAATACAAATGTAGTAGGAACTCCTTTTTGTATTTCTTGTTTTTACACCCAAATATCATCATCAGAGCCTTAATCATCATAGTCCACTAAATTAGTGGCCTCAATCTTTTGTCTTTTCAATGGTGGCTGTCTAGGTGGTGGAGAATCAATATTCACAATTTCAGGATCTACCAGCCTTGGTGGATATGGGGGTGGCATTTTTGGCATAGGAGAAGGAGGCTTATGTTCCTCTTGCTGAGTGAGAACATGGGCTTCATCAGATTTATTTTCCTTACTCCTTCTCCTTTTAAAAAACTTTATTTTTGGTTCCTTAGGGTCTTGTTATGTGGACTCTTGTCCTATAGAAGGGATTCCTCCTCCGCTTTGTTCTTCTGCAATTGGATCCTTCCCTTTATCTTTACTAACTACCCCTTTAGTTTCAAGGTGGCCTATTATTGAATCAAAATTCCTTGTTACATGCTTCATCTTTTGTATTATATCCTTAGCCTTTGGGAGGACCTTGAAATCGGGTTCTTCTTGATTTATTTTCCATTGTATCTTATTAAATGCAATCCACCTTGCTATTCTCTTTTCCTATTCCAAAGTGTCTGATATATTTCTTATTACATCTTTTGGAAACTAGAAAATGTGGACATATTTGTAGCTCTTGTTTCTCTCATTCAACCAAGCCATAAAACCTTCAAGATCATATTTGACCCTCTAAACTTTCCTCTACATGTGTATGTTTTGAGTACTTCAAGGATGTTATTCCAACCTAATTTGGTCATTACAAAATTAGAGAAACATGTGTATGAAGGAAAGAAAGTTTATTTTCCCTGATTCAATAAATTCTCATTTTCAACATTTCCTAGTTGCCACATAACATCAAGGAAACCAATTCCTTATGGCACAAATCTTGGCAACAAGTGAGGTGCTACTTTGGAACCATATACTCTTAAGATAGTGTAATCAAGGAGTGAGATAGCATCTTCCCAATTATGATCAACTCCTATCTCAGGCTTTCTTTCCTTGGGTCTGAAGAAATAATGTAGAGCAATGGGAACTCTAGGTAACTTCAAAATCAAAAATTTCTTTAGATCATAAGAAAACAAATTCTGGAATGTGACATAATCATGTCCTATCATCTTTGTCCAAGATTATGGTCCAACATTACATGGGCAGATCCAAGTCACCCCTTTTCCTTTCCAAGTAAATATTTTGTCCAAAGTAAATTGCACCCTTGGACAAAAAACATATGCATTAGCAGTGAGTACCAGTTGCATCTTACCCTAGATTTGAACCTTTATTTAGTCTTACCAATCCCTCATGCGTTCTTTCAAAAATTAATCCTACATAATCATACACTACACAATCTTGGGGATGTCAGATATGGGCAGACATATACATCCATGCCATTGGCATTCCAGAGACAGGATCATATCCAATTATTTGGCAAATGGAATAGAAAGCCCTTTTGAAATAAGGAACAAAATAGTTAATAGGGAACTTAGGCTCCTTATCATGCGATCCTATTACAATATTCCATCCTACAACCTTTGCTAAAAATATTGGAAAGATGTGGACTCTAAATGAAATCTTTGTTTTTTCATACTCCTTCCTAAGAGAATATTCATTTATCTTATGCATTTCATCATTCCATTCAGAAAGCTTGAAAAAAAGACCCAATTCCTCCTTAGTGATCTTAACCTTTTATTTCCCATCATATGTTCTAATAGTCCTCATGAATGGGTCTTAATTAGAAGCTATTGCCTTAAGCAAGTCGACATCCATATAGACATTTGGCACAATTAACTTTCCAAGATCACAATTCCAAGGGTTTCCTATTGGGATACCCATATTTATGTTCCTCAACCAACCATAAAATATTTCCCATCCCATATAAGGTAGTTTAGCATTCCTAATAGAACCTCTCCTATCGAACAAACCCTCTACTATTTGAGGACCTCAGGGGATCAATTGGCCTTTAGGTTTGTCACTAGCGAAGGGTGGTAATTGATCCATAAGGCTTTTATTTAGAGGTCTTTTGGGAGTGGAAGCCTCCACTTTAGATGAAGATACTTTTAGGCTTAGAAGCCATAATGCAAGAAGCACAATAAGGAAGGGTTTATTAGTTTAAGTAAATAAGGCCTTCGGCTTTTGTGAGGGTTTGGCATGAATTATGCAAATACAGAATTAACAAAGTTTCCCTTTTTTCTAAGAATGTCAAACCTTAAAAAAACCCAAACCAAGAAAAACCCTAATAGACTTAAGCTTCAGAAAAAATAGCTTATCAATAATGCTAGAGGGTGAAGCCACAATAGTGGTTTACAATTCTAGTGAGGAAGGAAAACTCACAAAAAATGACCCCAAGGCAAAAAATGTGATTTTGGGGGTTCGTACAAACCTACTAGTTCGAACGAACCCATAAGGGATTCGCTCGACCCACGAGCGAACCCATTTTGATATTGCCCTCCATGAAAACCAAAAAAATGCATTAAGAAGGGTGGTTCGAGCAAACCCCCCTTATCCCTCATTCTCCCCCTAAAACACAAAAAAACCTAATTTTTTTCAATTCAAAGCTTGGTTTGAACATCAAAATGGCAGAGACTTCACAAACCCAACTGGAATCAGGTAGTCCTCAGAACAAGTTATCCAAAAAATATAATTTTAATATGTTTTGGTTTTATTATGTTTTTTTTTTTTTATTAAACATAGGTTTTTCATCGAAAATGAAGATCTTTATTCTGCATGTGTTGAAAAATGGAAGATTATAAAAAAAAATTAAAAAATATGAGTGCACCAGATATTGAAGTCCTTGATCCAACAAAAAAAAATGAATTTTGATATATACAAAAAAGGTTACGCATTATATGGTCGTGCTATGTCTAAATTGTAATTGGTTTGACTTTGAAACTTGATTAAAGAAAAAATATTCAATAAAAAACTATCTAAACAAGTGGAAGCACTAGATATCAGAGTTACAAATCTGAATTCAAAAGAATTAGAATTTTATCCTTCACGGAAAAAAAAATTATGCGTTATATGGTGTGTGTCACTTTTTAAAAATGTTGCTTTCTGAAAAAACCAGTTTTCATGGGAAATGGAAAAAGAAGTGCAATCTGATTCCAAAAAAATTGAAAAAAATATTTTCATAATCTATAGAAAAAATGTGAGGAGACTCTAGTTTTCATCATCTTCAAATTCCTCATGGTTTAGCCGCTATAGATGCCCAAATGTGAAGATTTAGTTAAAAATAATAATTTTAGTGTCCAGGTCGGCAAAAAAATGTAAACCACTATTGTGGGATCACCCCAGAAGAAAAGAAATAATTGACTTACTATTTTTCTCGTAGGTTGAAAACCCTTGTTTTGACATGATAAAATGTTGAGAAACCATAGCATGAGCTCCTTGAGTGTATTGAGTATACTTTTAATGTTGAATTATGCCTTTAAGATAAACACCAATAATCATCCAATTCCTTACTTTGGTAGCTCAATGTCCTTTCAGTTATTAAGGTTCACTCATGCGAACTAGAGCATATTGATTTCCTTCAACTAAGTTTTGAATGCCATTCGTTGATCCTTTTGGAGAGTTAGTTGATTCATGATCCAGATTTGATCAAGTTATTATGAAAGATTTGACTATGCATAGCCGCAACACTTATCAAATGACATGACGCCACATGGAAGCACTTGTTTGTAGTAGACGGGCTCCACCGCCTCTTTGTCTTTATAAAAATGATCCATGTTTCCTTTTTCCCTTGCCCCCATGAGTCATAAATCGTGTGCAACCTTCATCAATGGGAAGATAGGAAGAGGTCGAAATCAGATCTCATGGCCTCATCATACACACTCTTTAGCTAGTAGCAACTTTATCCTTCATACAACATCAACGACTCCAAATTGAAATATCTTTTAAGCACATGTAATATATGCATATTAGTAATGCACATGTTATTTTCCATGTCCTGTGTTGAGATTTCAATTAAATATTTTCCCACATGTCTATGCTTCCATGTCCTCGGGATTACTCCATGCAGCATACGCCCGCTTCCCCGTTAAGAAATGGGCAGGAAGAATGTGGCCCATATAGGATGGTGGAGAGTGGTAAATATTAATCAACATCATCCATTGTTGGCCATTGATTTAGTTTAAATTCAGCAATGCTAAACCTCAGGCCCATCATTAGTGAAGACAAGTGGCAATCACTCACTAGCCCATGTGATTATTTTAATAGCCAAGGAAAGAAAACAAGGACGTGGGGAATGATCCAAATGCAGCAACCTCATTTATCTTCCACCATTGATCCTCTTTAATGACCCGTTTCATAATTTATCAATGATGTCTAGACAACCAGTCATTAAGGACACATGGCCTTCACCTGTGAGCCCAAATAAATAAAAGAATGAGAGACAAAATGGAACTGGCATGTGAGCAATGATTCAGATTTTTAGCATTAATCAAACGAAATTCAAGGGTTTCATATATCTACACATGTCAAAAAAAATTAACCCTAAAAGGGACCCACCTAGGTCGAAAAAGCCATAGCTAGGACATAAAAGACATAAGATTTCCAGTGGGAAATTTTCAGCCTAACTTAGGAAAACTTCAAAAATAATGATCCAACAAGAGCAACTAGTAAAAAAAGGGGGTATGTGCAGGATCATGATGGGCCAAAAAGTGGTGATATGTAAGTGATATGATGGCCTATGTGGATGATGACTTTTTTTTACCCAAAATTGATGAAACGAAAAGGGTTTTATAAGGAGATTCTTAGCTTTCCACCAATATAAATTATGTTTTACTTTGAATTTGATAAATAATTATTATTCATTTTCTATTTGAATTAGGACTAAAATCTCGATTGATAGGTTGATTGAAAAAAAATTATAGCTTTCAAACGGTATCACATTTTTTGAATCTGAAACATTCATCACATTCTATGCTTCGCATACTATAGGATTGAAAAATAATAATTTCATGAAGTTTTGACCAAGTTAAGGTGGTCAGACATATGAGTTAATTATTTACTTGAAAACAAATTACAAAAAATAATGCATCACATCGTGACATGATTCCTCTACTTATATCTAAAATATTATAAAAATATATTATCATTTTATTATGGTTAGGGTGGTTAGACAGACACCTACTTCTTATTTTTTCCCTGAAATTTAAGTACTACTCCATTGAAATTTTAAATTTTCACCAAATAGATTTTTTTATTAAATAAAGCTAGTAGTTTAGAAACTACATTGAATTTTCGACAAATTCTATTCTTACATATTTTTGAAATAATATAAATAAATTATTCAAATTTTTATGTCAAGTTGCCTAACTTTGATTTTTTGAATCTTCATCAGCACTTAAGGGCTTGTTTTTTTAATGATGATCTTACACATACCCAACGCCCAAGGGCCAATCATTCAACGGGTTTTGATGTCAAGAATCAGGACTTAAAGGATCGATGACCGACACAAGGATTCAATCGAAAAATAAAAGTGAGGCGAAGATAAAGACTCCGAGGGATTTTCAATTGAGACTTAGGTAAACCCAAAACCCCTTATACAGTAGCGGGAAACAAAACCCGCAGTTCCTTAAACTCATCAAGATTTTGGAAATGGGACAGAATTTTTAGAGGTTCCATCAGATGACATGCCTGAAATTTGGAAATAATAATGTTGATTGTTTGAGAGTGAAAATTTTAACTATGGATGATACTCTTGCTTTCTTTTATAGTTGATGGTAATTTGAAGTTTAAAAGTTGTCATATTCAAAAGATTTGATGTTTTAGAAATGCAAAATATTATCTTATTTCTCAAGTACACAATTGGAAATGAGATGAATTAACCTCAATTATTAGTGATTATCTTGTTTCTAATAATGATGCTTATGTTTGGTGCAATGGAACTATGAGTTGAATCATGTTGTAAACAAGGAGTTTATCCATAGTGGTATATTGTGTTTTGATCTATGGTGAAATTATTTATTATTCTCATGTTTGTTTTGAGAGTTGTGTTGGGGATTGAGAATTATGTGGAATTCCTTGGAGATCCAATGTGATAGTGATGTAATTGGGTGTTGTTAATTATTTCAAATGTAAATTAGTTCATACTTTGATAATGCTAAGTGGTTTTTATGTGTTGCAAAGTGGCTAAGTGTTATTTTTATTGAGTGTGTCTAAAGTTATGAAAGTGCATTATACTTGTGTTGTGAGAAACCAATGAATGTTATATTTGTGACTCAATTTTGAGATACTGGGTATCCAACTTGGGATAAGTGTGTGGTGAACATCTAGGATGATCCACTTTCTTAAACCCTCATGTTAAATTATGTGTGATGATACTGTATGTTTTGGTTGTGTATTTTGGTTTAGTGTGAGTCTTGTTTGTGTAATGAGGGTTTGAGTGTGACTGAGTGTATCTCACTTGAGGGTTGAGATCATCCATTATTTTGGGTTGAGGGAGTCCCTCATTCTTTGGAACATGTGAACATTGTAATTCTTGATAAGTCCATATGCTATCCAATGGATAGGTGTCAAGAATTTGGTTCTCTCTTGGAATGTTGAGTTGGATCTACTCCCCTTGTGAGGACCGCATTTGTTGGTCCATAGTGAAAAAAAATTTCCTTGAGTGTATCCTATGGGTTGAGGATGGATCTGATGTTCCAAACTTTGGATGAGCTTCTTCTTGGCCTACAAATGTTACAGAGATTGCATATTAATCGGTATTAGATGTAGTGTTCTTGTGGTATTAATATTGGTCTATTCACATATAGGTAATTATTTAGCCAATCATGGTCCATGAGCTCAATGTTGGAAATAAAGGGAGAAGAATGCAATTGTATAATTCTTATTATCTAGTAACTATTGAAAGAATATAAAATGACAAAATTTAATACTTGTGACGACAAAATATTACATCATTTCTTAAGTTAGAGGATTTATAGTGATTATGATAGAACTACAGGGATGATTAGAGAGACATGTGTTGGTGAATGATGTTCTCTTGGGTAATCTTCAATGTACAAATAAATTTATTTTATAGGATTCTTCATGTATATATATATGGCTATTTGGTTGGTATGTCCTAGGTTGTGTGTGATTATGCTTGGTTACTATATGACTATTTTGTGGTTGAAGACCACCATATTTATAAGTGGTTTGAGACCACTATGTTTTTTCAGCTATGTGGTTTGAGAATCACCATTTCCGTCTACCCCTTGAGTGGCTTGAAGAAGTCACATAGTGCATGTAATGTGTCAATTTTTGTGAAACATGCATTATTTTGAAGATTATTTTGTTGTTTTTTTGAGTAGTATTATATTTTTTGGATATTTAATTTGTGTGGTCCCTTTTGCCTCAAGGACTTAATTTTATTTAAACAATATTTATTTGGATTGATATGATTCCTTTGTACTTGATTTTTTTTTTTTAATTATTTCTTTAGTTCTTGAGATTTTTTTGTAAATTTTGAAATATTTTTTTTATCTTCTTATGTTTGAGGCTTCTTTGAGTTGTACTAGCACATGTGTCATGATGTGAACTCTATAAAAACTACTATATCTAAGAGGGATCCTTGGCAGGTCATATGGGGCTGCAGATGTGCTGGGGAATTTATCTTGTGAGGATGGGGATGTAAATGGCATCGATGTGGGATGGTAATAATCCATTCTCCCCTAGTGTGTGATTCTTTGTGTACCTTCCTTCTTGGAGGCTAACCCATTTACACAAAAAATGGGGAAGGTACTAGGAAATGTATCGAGGGGTTCTAGAGGGGGCCTCGGGACCATCTTTCCTAATATTATCATGATTACATAGTGATGGAAGTTTCTTCAGATTAGTGATATGGATTTTGGCACTGTTCCTCCTCATAAATCCCATTCTTGGAACTATCTGATATGTTAGTGTTGTGTTGATGGTGCGAGTGTTGTAAACCCATATTTGTGATGCTTATGCATTACTTATTGGAAATTTCATGATCAAAGGAAATGAATAATTTCTTAAGATGTAAATTCATTATGTTGTGAAATAATTCATTGATTTGTCAAAGTAATGATGATTGAAGCAAACATATATATAGTGTAGTGCTTAATAACCTTATAAGTGATGGATGAAGTAATCTAAAATTTATATCTATAATATTTTTGTGTATCATGGAAGGATCATATTTAAGTAGACAATTAAATTGTAAAGTTTTCTAATATTTTAGAATACTTTGGAAGATAAAATTTTGTATTGAAATTTTGCATGATATTATTTACAAGTGCTACTTTGCTTGTTTTTACCTTCACTTTTAGAAAAACCCAATCCTGCGGGGGGGCTGTAAGACCCTATGCCTTGTGGTATTGTTGATCCTATTAGTTGTTGATGTTTTATATGCTATATTATATATGTAATTTAATGTTATTATTTACATGAATTTCACACATTTTAAACAAATTAAAATGTGTCTGTCAAAAGATGTACATACTTGTGTTACAAGATGATACTCATAATATAGTAAATCAAAAAATCAATTCATCCTAGATGCATGTGGGTCACTTAGTGGATTTCTGAGTATTCCCATAGCCTGAGCCTTCATTCTCACTATTTCCCACTTCAGCTGCCATGTGTGCAGTTTTTATGAGTGAGATGTTTGAAAGAGAACTCAATACTCATAATGTCAACAACATCGTCTACTATTGAAATGTAGTGGGAACACTAGGAGATAGAGGAACAACAATCGAAGGAATCAGAGCACGTCATTGAGGATTGAAATGTGCTCCTAATCTATATTGAGGCATGCCATGCCCAACTCCCTAAAATGAGTTCATATCAAAATAGTTGGGTTTTAAACCCAGCTCAAACTCATCCCATAACTTTATCAAAAAGTAAAGGGGCACCTCACAATTTTCATGTGGTGGAGTATCAAACACCATCCACCATCTATCCCGATTATTTGTAGCTATCTGCAAGTGCCTAAACCATTTAATTAAAATTTATTTTTTAGTGGGTGGAATTGGTTCATTTGGTTGGGGGCTAAAAAAATGTTGGAAAATGGCTTGTTTGGTAATTTTAAGGTAATGGATTTTTGTATATGATAACCCATCTGCGTAGAATTATCTAATCTTGTATCTCCATCGATGGAACCTATCTAGGTCTGCATCAATGGATCAAATAGAATCAACAACAGTTTCCATCAAAGATGGAAATCGTGCGAGATGGGGGGAATGTTAGGCTCATTTTTTATCAAATCTATATTTTCTTGAATCACATTTAGGTTTTCTCTTATGCTCTCTCTTAACTGATTTTGATCTAATTTAGGGTGTGGTGGTTAGGAGGTGGAGAGGGTGGAGGTGTGGGGTGTTTTCATGGTGGAGATTGTGGATGTATGGGATATTTAGTTGGTCATTAGGTGTGAAATCCTCTATATTAAATTCAGGCTCCATGTGATGAAATAGCATCTGCATGTTGAATAATTTAAAAATATATCAACAAAATAATTAAATAATGTACACAATTTAAACCAAAAATCACATTGAATGTGCACAAATTCAAAATACATGTCATTTGAACACACATTCAATTTTAAACTTTCAAAATCCATAACATGAAAATTTAGACTAATTTATGTTGTAGAATTTCTAGAAACAATTACAGCCTCCCCCACAACATGTACATTAAATTATACAATTAAATTCATGTGTACCCTTGATTAAATTCTCACTCTATCTTAATTTTTGATTTCAACAAAATGGCCTAATATAAAATCGTTAAATAATATTATCAATGTCCTAATTCATTGATTTGACAAGTGAAAAAATTATAAATGCATTAAGTATAATTTAATGAGCTACTTGATCATAATTTATTGTTGGAATTTCATGATTGTGTGATTTTTGGAAGGTGATGTTTTGGTTTAATTTCTAACTAAATTTCTTTTCGTTTTTCTTAACTAGCCTATATTTCTTGACTAGTTTGAGAAGATAATCATGGCTATTTCAAAAGTTTCTTAGGTTTTGTTATTATATATTTCAAAGATATATTTATAAGTCTCAAACGTTGTCACTTTTGAAAGTTTTAAGTATTAAGTGCATGAAGAGGAATATATAAAATTATAAATTTCCTATTCCTTTTCATTGTCTATTATAAAGCATGAACCTTAAATTTTTATAGCAATAAAATTGATTTTGAGAATTAGAGCCAGCAAGCGTATTCATATAAAATTTATTTTATGATAGAGAGTTTAATTTTATTAAATCATGTATATTCAATTGTTTTTGTGTTGACTTGTTAAACATATGGTTTCATTTTCCTTTCAAGGTTAAAATTGAATGGTAAATTGTACTTGCGAAGCCTATTTTGATGAAAATTAATACTTGGTTTTGAGTTCCTTGGAGGTATGTATAGGGGCATAGATACAAATTTTAGGGACTTGTTGCACCTAAGCATGAAGATTATAAACATAGGTGAATATTGCTAAATAATTTGAAAAAGGAATTACAAAAGTGAGCACACTAAGTACTTGAAGATTTTTTAGAGGTGGAGAATAAAGATTGGGAGTGATAAAAGGTATTAATAATGCAATCTTGGGCTCACTAATAAATATTATTAAGACCTTATTTGAAACAAGTTAAAGAATTTCCTTCGAAATGTAGAATTTGGTGCTAGATATGCTCCTTGTATGGAAAATATACAACCATAATTACCAAACCTTGAATGTGATCTTATGTAAATTAAGGCTTAACTATCGAATTGTTATAAAGATACGACATTTTATTAAGAATTTATTATTGTGGGGATTATGTGATTTGAGGGCTGGTAAAATGTCAACAAATCTAGGCATTATCAATAGACTTATTATTATTCAATGTCAAAATTGTAATTCCTTGTATAACAAAATTAGGCTCTTTATTTGTGATTGTAAATTAAATTCAAATTTGGAGAATTTTTTTTGATCTTCTCCTCTTGGATGTTAATACTTGGCATTCATTCACCTTGAAATTCCTAAAATTCTTGTAATTCTAATTTAACTATTTAGATGATAAAGTGATGAGACATTTGTCTAGAACATCTATTTCAAGGAATCATACTAGATTAATTAGGATCATTGATTAATATCTTTAAAATCTCATAAGAAACTTAAATTCAAAAACATTCAATTCTTAGCCTCAATTTTAGTTGTAACATTAGTTGATTAAGCCTAATGGGTAAACGCAAGAAGAGGTTTAGGTTTTTTTATTTAGGGTTTAAGGGTTTAGGGTGTTAGGTTTAGGTCCTAGGGTTTAGGTCCTAGGGTTAAGGGTTTTAATTTTTAGGTCTATGTTTTTTGGAACCTAAGGTTTAGGTTTTTGATTTCTAAGTTTTGTGTCCAATTTAGGTTAAATTCTAGTTAATTTAGGTATAGATTTTATGGTTTTCAATTTATAATTTATTTATTTTTCTTTGGTTGATGATTTTGGTTACAAATACAATTTTAAAACTATAAAATAGTCAATCTAATTACAAAAAAAAACTAAATAACAATTACAAAACAAAAATGTAAGATATAAAGCCAAAAAAATATAGAACTAAACCAACCTAGAGGTCATTAAGGTTGGTTATGTCGACTGGAGGAGGTGGCAATGAAAATTAGGTTGAAGTCACCCCTTTAAAATGTGTATGTGATATGATTTGTCACTCCTGGTCGGCCAAACTTGCAATGAAAAATGAATATGAAAGATGTTTATTTAAAAAATTAAATAGCTTTCAATAACATGTACCTTTGGTCAACATGTGGTCAACCTCTTAATCGAATGCATATCCATAGTAAAGTACTTTGTGTTGGTTAATGGGACTCCTTAGGGATTCTTTAATGTTGGGAGAGGCATCAAGCAGGTGGATCCCCTTTCACCCTATCTTTTTATCATGGTTGTGGATGCTTTGAGCAGAAAAATTTCAAATATACTTTCAAAGGGGGCCATTAAAGGTGTTAAGGTTTCCTCTTCTTTAGAGCCTACTATTATTCAACAATTTGTGGATGACACCTTTCTCTTTGGGAAAGCCTTTGTGATTGAAGCAAAGAAATGGAAAAATTGTCTCAACAACTATGTTTCTTGCTCTGAGCAATGTATTTACTATAATAAAAGCATGATCTATTTCTTCAACAGCACTCCTCTGCAAGCTCATGTGACTGTTGTTCTTTGTTTTTTGAGTGGTTATCTCCCTTTGATGTATCTTGGTTTACCTCTTACTGTTAAGGAATTCACCCTTGACTTTTGGAATTTTGTCGTTGAAAGGATACAAAGGAAGTTGGCCAGTTGGAAAGGTTTCATCCTTAGTTTAATTATAGAAAATTTTAGCTCTTTTTTTCTACTCTTCAAGGGATCCATGTTTACTTTCTCTCCATTTTCAAGATCCCTAGATATATAGCTGAAAATTTTAAAATAATTCAAAGGAATTTCCTTTGGTCGGGGAGCGAGGAAAAGAAAAAGTTTTCTCTAGGGTCAAATGGGAAAATTTTTATAAACCTAAACCTTTTGGTGCATTGGGCATAAGGAATATCCCTTGCACTAGCAAGGATTTGATTGCCAAGGTGGGTTGGGGTCAGTTGAGAAACAAAAATATTGGTGCAAATTTATGAATGTTAAGTATCTCCAAAATAGACCTGTGATTAATTGCCTCTCTAAAGATCACCCCTCAGGGTCCTTGACTTGGAAGAACATTTGCAGACTACGGGGGTTGCTTAGGACAAGGATGAAATGGAAAATTGGAAATGGTTGCAGTATCAGATTCTGGGAAGATTCTTGGTTACTTGAAACCCCTTTGGCCCATTCTGAATTTAGTAACCTGATGAGACTTGCACAATATTTCTTTGTCTTCTACATTAGAGATTATCTCCTTGGCCTATGAGGGGCCTGGAGGTGGAACGACCTATCCCTTTTCTACCCTCTATCTCCTGGGTTGTGTCTCTTGGCCAAGTCCTTGCAAGACCTTCTTTCCCTTACAAGATTATTGTTGAACAACATGGAGGATGAAGTTTTTTGGACTCCTAATAAGCAAGGGGGTCTTTATGTTAAAACAACTTATATTTTATTGTCAAACCAGAGTATCACCCTGAAACCCTATAAATGTGTTTTGAATAGACACATGATCCCAAAGATAAACTTGTTTTGGTGGACTAATTGCCATAACAGGATTCTTACTCAAGACAATTTGAGGAAAAGGGGATTCCAGATCCCCAACAAATGTTTTTTTATGCAAGTGTAATGAAGAATCTATGGACCAATTGATTTTGCAATATTTTTTTGTTGTTAGTGTGTGGGAGATGGCTTTGGATAGGTTGGGTACTCAGTGGGCTATGAACAAGGGCATTAATTCTTCTATTTTGGGCTAGTTTGGGCTTTCCCTTCACCTCATTCCTTGTGAGATCTGGAACTAGGTCCCCCCCATTATCTATTGGTGTTTATGGAAAGAAAGGAACAATAGGATATTCGTAAACATTGAGATGAGCCCAAAGGAGTTTTTTGGTGTAGGGGAAAGGCTTATCACGAAAAACATTTCGCTCTTCAAAGGAAAAATCCCAGACAAGTCACCAATTGAGTGAGAAATAAAAATGGCTAAAGCTTGGCATCAAAATCTTGAGGCCAATTCCTTTGACAACTCTAGATCCTAGGCTCGACAAGACACTATCAGGAAACCTCTTGACTGTGGTTGGCATAAGCATGATTTTGATGGAGCTGCCAAAGGCAACTCGGGAAGGGAAACTATAGGAGGTATAATAAGAGACTGCAAGGGAAATTTTGTGGCCAGTTACTCGGGGCGATTGGGATTCAATTCTCTATGATCTCTAAAGCTATAGTGTTGCTAAAGGGCATTTAGTTGGTTGTCACTATGGGGATAAGGAATCTTCATATTAAAGGAGACTCTAAGTCTTTAATTAATGCAGTCAACTTGGGCATACTACTAGAATGGAGTACTAAATACATTTTAATAGACATAAAACATCTTATGTCTAAGATAAATTTGAAGTTTTCTACTCAAATTTATAGGGAGGGTAATCAAGTGGTAGATGTTATGGCTACATTTGGCACCCATTGGAAAATTTCTAAGTGCTGGCGAGATTTGTGGAATCTTCCACCTGGTATTCAAGGTTTAATCCTAAAGGAGCAAGGCACATGTATTATCCATGATGATGAATAATTATGCAATGATTTTGGCCTTATGAGGGGTCCACATTCTTGTCTACTGGACCATGTGGATGGGTTTAAATGTTGAGGTATCTTGAAAATGGAAATTTTGGAATAATGAGGTGGAGATTATTTTTAAAAAGGAATTTATGAGTGATGGGGAGTACTTTATGATTATGGCTAGGTTGGATCTAGCCTTATGTAATCTTTTATTGGGGCTTGATATTTGCACCTACATAACAGTGAAAATTTTTGAATTTAAATTTGATATGACTAGCTCTCACGAGGTGAATCTCTTAATTGGTCATTTCTATCCCGCTAATTTGATTCTACCGCTAGAGGGAAGGATTTTGGTTTTAGCTAAAAAATTCCCTGTGGCCAACTTTCATTGGAAATTGTGCAAAAGCAACGTGGATGGAAAACCTTCCCTCTCCATCATTTCTTACTTACCTGGTCGCAAGGGTTTGAAGTTTTGTATTAATATTATAGCTAAGATTTGGAATGGTACTTTTCAAGTGTGTATTTTGTACTTGGTTTTGATTTCCCAAGGCCGCATTCTTTGGCTTAAAATTTTATGTATGTGGAAAAGTGCGCAAAGTATCGAAATATCAAACCTTTTACTCTCACAAGCTTTCTGGTTTATTCATGTGTAGAGAGGTGACATGGATGGTGATAGGGTGTGAATGGAGTCTTATAATTATGGGGAGTTTCACAAAGACCCTTTGTTCTATTACATATGTGTGGAAGGTGGGCTAGCACCTTTAATGGAGAATTTGGTGGTTCGTGATCCTAAGTTATCTACATAGTTTGTAAACTCCTAGAAAGAACGAAGGGTTACCATGGGTGGAATCTCCTTTAAAGTTAATGAGGAGGTGATTGCCCAAGCAACAAGGCTGCAGTGTATTGGAAATAGGTACCCAAAACACACAAAGATACAAGACAATGTAAGCCTGAAGGCTATCTTTGTTGGAAATTAAGAACCTGTGCACAACCAAACAATATTTGAAAGAGAGGCTCTACCGTGGCCATGGGATTAGGTCTGCCTTTCCCTTATGAAGTACGTTACCTTGGAAGGTAGATATAAAACCAACTATTTCTATCATTTTCCTCTTATGAATCACCTCCACCATAAAATTATGTTAAGCTTCTCATTTTTCTTGCTTACAAACTTGGAAAACTCAGTTGAGAAATGTATGGAATTTACTAACCAAAACTTGGGGAACCCTCCTCCTCTAGTGCCACATCAAGGCCTCATTTTGAGGCTCTACCACTTTCATCTCACTTTATGCCCGCCCAAACCCATCTTCGTTGTCAGAATTGAGGAAATTGAATCCCCTACACAGACTAATACCCCGGCCGATTCTAAGGGTCCAAAAAGAAAAAACCCTTTGGAAACCCCTAAACCTAAACCGACCCCCAAGAAGATTAAGGGTAATTTTTGGATAGCCCAGTCAAGTTTTGTGGCTAGTCTATATGAATTAAATTATTGCCCTGCCAAGATGATCAACAAACCTACCACAAAAAATAAATTGAAAGATGAGGGGAAGGGTTTGATGGAGCTGTCGACCATGGATAACAGAGGCAAGAATATGGTGGGGAAGGATTCCAAGGGTGAAACTGTGGTGGCTTCTATGATGGAGATTGGGGTTGAGATGACCAACATTAGGAGATCTTGTAGACTAGGAAAAAATAATAATAAAACGTAGATTAATGAGTTAGGTTCTGATGAGGAACACTCTGATAGAAAAGGTGGTGGAGATGTGGAGGAGTCGGAGGATGTAGAGGAGGAGTTTTTTGAAGGGCCTCACACCCTCCTGAACTTCAGAAAAGTGCATAATGAGAACTCAATTTCCTAGTATTCTAACCCTCTAGATGTGGAGCACACTAATATTGTGAAGACTATGGATAAACGGCATGATCTCCATGTGCTATAAGAGAGTATGGAGAAGATAGAGAATAATTTTAGAGGCTTGACCCGGTTCACTGTCAAGTTGGTTCACTACGTCACCAACACCCTTTTTGTTGTTATGAAGGACGAGTTGGACATGAAGACTGTTAAAGAAGGTCGTGAAAGGGTCAGTGATGATGTTATTAACACTCCCTCCCAGAATTGGGAGAATTCCTATTAGTCTTCTACTACTATGTGGTTCTTATGTCGGTTTTTAGTCTACTATGTTTTGTTTTTGGCTATGTTATCTTAGTTTTTTGGACTTGGTCTATTTTGGCCCTAATGGCTATCTATGTAAAAGGTAAAACACCCTTTAAATGTTTCTTATCATATCAAAAACATGTACATGTCATAAAAATCATAAATTTTATTAATGTGTACATGTTTTATAACATGTACGTGTTTGTTGGTGCATACCTGAATATAAATGCATACACATTAAGATTTAGGCTCTGAAACCCGATCCAAAGTGTGTATGCATTTCATGGGAATTTTTTGGTTGAAACTTCCCCTCTTCGTGGACCCAACTTCTTGCTTTTACCCATATATAATATAATATTAATTCAAGAAGTGTTAAGTGTAGATGCATGATCACATGATGCTTGAATCTTAATATGATCGTGTCCATTTTTTGAGTGTTGTATAAATGGGCACACCTTTTGGTCAAGTAAACCAATATATATTTTAATTTATGTGAAGATATCTAATTTAATTTGAATTTTTACACATGTGTGAAATGATATATTGTATCTAGATGTAGGGAGGTCATGCGATATTGATGACCAAAAAAAACTAGGTTGTAGTGATCGCTCTTGAGTCATCTTGAGCTATTATGCATGGGCCATCTCAAGTGTGTTCTTTCAAAAGTTTGTTAAGTTTAAAATATGTACAAATTATACCTAATTTAATTTGAATGTGTACACATGTGTGAATGATTTATAAATTATTGTATCTATATGCAAGGATTTCATGTGATGCCCATGACCAGTGCACCTAAGTCATCATCAAATTTTATGCTTGGCAATCTTAGGTGTGTGATCATGAGGTCACATCATTCGAGGTCCTAAACTTTAATAAATCACCTATACAATTTTTAGGTCTTTTAAACATATATATTTGAGTTTCTAACCTATTATTTTCTTTATTTGAATATGCAGGAATTAGTAGATCAAGAATTTGGACCTTCTCAATTGAAAGTTATACTACGCATTGAATAAAATGTGCCAATAGATTCACATGATCATATGGTAATTTATGCATAATAATAATAATTTTTACTATATTTGTTATATATTTAATTAAATTTATTATTATCAAGTTTATATGTTAAATTAAATCAAAATTTGTAAATAAATTTATCTAATTTCAAGTTTCTTGTACTCTTCTACAACATGATATGAGTACATCTAGTCCACGTGGATTAAAGAGAAGACTTGATTTGATTGATCACCTTGATAATTAGATGGTTTTACTTTATGAAATATATATCTAGCTTAATTTATATATGTGTTGGACTTGACATAAATATTTTGATCATGTTATTTCATGGACCATTTCATATACATTATATCAATTAATATGATCATGTTTGTGTTTATTTATATTAGATGAATTTAATATGATGATTATATACACTCAATTATGATTTTGTTATGTTTATTTCGATGATTACATGCACTCATGTACTCATATATATTTTATCTAATTTCCATGTAATATTCACTATATAAATTTTTATCTATAATCAAATTACATATATTTACATGCCATTGTTGAATTAAGTTTAGACATGTCTTAAAATGATTAGCTTTTGAATTTCAATAATTTATCACATGGTTAGCTGACAAATTAAAACATTCCTTAAATAGTTTAGATCATATTCATAATAAAGTAAGGGTAGGCAATTTTTACTATTTTCCAATTCTAGCAAATATGTGAATCACTGAACAAAAATATATCTCCTTGTATGTATAAAATTTATAATCTATATGTAGTGTTGAAAAGTTTCACCAGTGACATTTTCACACTTTTTTGGGCCCTCCTTGTAAAATTTATCTTAATGATGCCTTGACTTAGTGTCGTAATGTGTTTAACACAATCACATTAGGTCTTGGGCCCTTATGAATTAAATAAACCTAATCCTATTTTATTTGGAGATTTGTAAAGTGTTGTAACACATTTTCACACTTTTCTATGCTTCTCATTTATTATTGGGCTTCCTTATACTTTAATTGGCCTTATTTTGCATCCACAAGCCTCATTTAATGCATCTTTTTAAGGATGATCCTAGCACAAATCAAAATCCAATCATAATTTTGGTTTTTATAGGTTATGTGGTCCATATTTGGTGGTCTGGGACTCATTCATCACCTTGGGCGTATGAGTCCCACCTAGGTTTTTAGGTCTTGATCTTGATTTTACACCATTCTAAGAATTTTTGAATTTGGTCCCATAAATTATGCCTAATGGGACTCATTCGCCACCTTGGTCAAAATAGTCTCGTGTACCCAAAATTAAAAATAATTCAAATTCTTGGCATAATTTTATCCTCCTAGATCTAGTGTCGGCTTGTAGTGTTGTAATTTCGGGAATTCTTGCATAATTGAGTATAAATACAAGTTTCTTTCACTCATTTTACACCTGGAAATTTGAATGTGCATCCTTATAGAAAATTTGATTTCACAAGAGCCTTAAAGGTTTGCAAGAACACTCAAGGGCAGATTATCAAGAATTCTAGTGCATTATTTAAGCATCAAGCATCATGCAAAATATTTCATGCATCATGTTTGTTTTTGAGCTAACAATTGTGATGTAGGGTTTCATGATTCAAGCTAGCATTCCATTCAAAATCTATCCTATCCAAGAAAGATTCAAGATCTACATCCATTTGAGTCATTTTATACATGTTTGCAGCACTTCATTGCTAGGGTTTGGTGAGTTGTAACATCTTATTTTTTCATTCATCATTCCCCATTCTTATTTTATTGTATTTCAAGGTTTGATAACCAAAATGGGGTTTGACCAAGGAAAACCCCTATCCACTAACAAAAGAATAATTTCCCCTTTCTTTAGTGTGTGATTTGCAGGTTTAAATTGAAGACACATTGAGGAGCAAGTTTGGAGATATTTGTCAAAGTGCCTAAATTTTTCAAAGTTGTCACCTTGCATTGGAAATAATTGGAAGACTTCTATAGGTTACAAATCAGGGTTTCTGATTTGAAAATCAATTGGGAAGCCCAAAGTAGACTTTGAAGACCATATTTAGAACTTGAAGTGTCATAAAACCCTAACTAGACCGATTTTCTAGTTCTAGTGTATGAGTCCCAATTTAGGTAAAAATTCAAGTTTATACAAATTCAAATACCCATTTAGTAGATTCCTATTTCTACACAAAAGCCCAGATATGGGACTGATTCTCCCAACCTAGTGTATGAGTCCCAGTCAGTATTAAATTTTGAATTTTTAGCATTTTAGAGTCTCATCCAATCTCCTTCAGGTTTCTAGGTGCACATATTTTATCTTATATCTTGTTATTCAGTTTTATATACTTTTCTAGATCATATTAGGGTTAAGCATTACATCTTGAATTAGATTTGTCTTTCCAAGTCATAACTTGATGACAAACCCCTCATTAGTTTATAATCAGCCCCTAGGACAACCCTATTACAAGATCTCTTTCTCTTTTGCATTGAGATCTCTAGGATTATCCTTCAAAGAAATAATTGGAAAGTGGGTGTGCTCTATGTCCTAAACCATCTGAAAACACCTTACTGAGCCCCATTTTTTGTTGTTTCATTTTGGTGAACCTGCATTTAGAACATTATAATTCTGATTAGGAGTGTATTATCATCCTAGATATTGCTTGCATTAACTTCGCATTAGGGTTTGCATTAGTTAATTGGAATTCTAGGGTTTCTAAATTTTGAATTAGTTAAATTTCATATAGCTTGAATTTTGCATCTCATATCATTGAAAATCATAAAAATTCTACATTTTCACTTAGGTAATATATCGTAAAACATAAAAAGCATAAAAAATCAATTGAAATTTCTGAAAATATTGAAAAAAAATCCCCACTGGGACTCATACACCCCTCTGGGTGAATCAATCCTAGTGCAGATTTAGTACTACATTTTCCAAATTTCAAACTTTGTTTCTAAGATTTTATTTGTTGTTTATAGCTTTTTGTTTTACTTTATAGAATTTTTGTTATAATCATTTCATTGTTCTTAGCTTATATTCCATTGCATTCATTTTGTATTTAGTAGCCCTTGCATGAGTATTTGGTGTCCTATTGCTAATACTATAGTGAGATGAAGTTTGAGACTCATGTCATCTTGTGATAGCACAATCGTCATGGATCTTGGGTTGTATAGCTCTTTCACTCCTAGTATTGACACTAGTACACTAGGTATGGACCATACCCTTAACAACTCCTTTCCCTCAAGTAGTGTGATGCAAGTTGAATCAAGGGTTGATAGTGTTCCACAAGAAAACATAAGGGTATGTGCATAATCATCATGGAAAAAATAGGCCCTTAAGTGGCAATAAAAAGACGAAAAATCAGAGTTAGACAACTTAACATAAAAATTTGAATAAGTTATCTATATTATTTCAAAAAAATGTAAAAATAGAATGTGTAGAAAATTAAATTTAGTTTCTAAACTACTAGTCCTTTATTCTAATAACAAAATCTATTTGGTGAAAATTTGAAATTTCAATGCAATAGTATTTAAATTCCAGGTTAAAAATAAGAAGTAGGTGTCTGTCTGACCACCCTAACCACAATAAAATGATAAAAAATTTTATAATATTTTAGCTATAAGTAGAGGACTCATGTCCCGATGTGATGCATATTTTTTTATAATTTTTTTCCAAGTAAATAATTAATTATGATTTTTTAATTACAAATTTTAAAAAATATAAAAGTTTGTCTGTCTAACCACCTTAACTTGGTCAAAAATTCATGAAATTAATTTTTTTTTTTTTTAATCCTATATTATGTGAAGCATAGAATGTGATGCATGTTCAGATTCAAAAAAAATGTGATACCATTTGAAAGTTATAGATGTTTTTCAATCATCCTATCAATCAGGACTTTATTCGTAATTCTAATAGAAAATGAATAATAATTATTTATTAAATTCAAAGTAAAACATAATTTATATTGGGGGAAGCTGAGAATCTCCTCTAAAAACCCTTTTTGTTTCATCAATTTTGGGTAAAAAAAATCGTTAGCCACATGGGCCATCATATGGCTTACATATCGCAACTTTTTGGCCCATCATGATCCTACACATACCCATAATTCAAATTCATGAATATTTAGTAAACCTACAGCATCAAGTGAAAAATGACAACATTTCAACTACCTCCATCCCTACTATAGATAACAGTCATTGCATGCTTGAAAGTGAAGATGTACTTGACCTTGTGAAAAACATAGTTCAAATCTTTGGAAAACACCTCACCTCAACCATTAGTTTTCCTTTACCTACAAGTAATCTCACAAGCCAAGGAGGAATTAAAATTCCTCCTCCTATAATAATTGCATCAATTCCTACCTCTACCAACCCTCAAGTCACAACAACAATGTAACCAACTAGTAATTTGATTCATTCCTTGGGTATTTTTGCTAGCATCCCTAGTACCTTTGTGGAATCGCATGTCATATCTCCTACCACATTACCACCTATAAGCATTACATTAACTTGTCCTACAAACACATACACACCTCCACCATTTTCACCTCCATCTCATACCACAAACAATGACCATCTCATAAATCAACTCTTCCAAACTGTTTCATCCCTTCAAAACAAATTTCTACCATCAACCAAAATCAAAATGCCCCACCTAGATATTATGTCAAAATTAGTCCATTTTCATTAGAGATATTGTAAACACTGGTGCCACAAGGTGTAGGTGATCCCACAATAGTGGTTTACAATTTTTGGCCAAATTGGACACTGAAATTATTATTTTTAACTAAATCTTCACATTCAGGCACCTATACCGACTAAACCGTGAGGAGTTTGAAGATGATGCAAACTAGAGTCTCATCACATTTTGTCTGTAGATACTAAAAATATTTTTTTCAATTTTTTTGGAATAAGATTGCACTTCTTTTTCCATCTCCCATGAAAACTAGTTTTTTTCATAAAACAGCATTTTTAAAAAGTGACGCTCACCGTATACAACATAATTTTTTTGTATGAAGGATAAAATTCTAATTTTTTTGAATATATATTTGTAACTACGATATATAGCACTTTCATTCGGTCTCATAGTTTTTTATTGAATATTGTTTCCTTAATAGAGTTTCGAAGTCAAACCAATTGCAATTCAGACATAGGCGAACTGTATACAACATAACTTTTTCTATATGTATCAAAATTCAATTTTATTTTTTTCAATGGATCAAAGACATCAATACCCAGCACAAAAATATTTTTTTAAAAATATTTTGATAATTAGCTATTTTTCCACATGTGCAAAACAAAGAGCTTCATTTTCGTTCAAAACCTTATGTTTAATAAAACTAAAAAAACACATACATAATAAAACCAAAACATATTAAAATTATATTTGTGGGATAGCTCATTTCGAGGACTACCATAATAATTTTAAATAAATTTTAAATGAATTCATTTTATCCCCCAAAAGGTAAATCAAAAGTGATTTTTTATCAGCATTTTGATAGGTGTAAAGGAGACTCATTTATAGGTATGGTTTAAAACTAGTGAGGTTCTATCCAAGGGGGTTTGATCTAAGGTGGTTTGATCAAACCCTCTTCAATTGGAATCCTTAAAATGGAACTTTTAAAATCTTAAATCATTATATTTTCTAAAAATATGTGATTTCAGCAAAACTTAGTTCCTCTCAAAAATTGTAAACCAGCTTTGTGGGATCACCTACAGAGGTGCCTAGATTCGAGAAATATAGAGGAAAGGGATATCTTTCTAGAACCATGTTAATTCTTATACCACCATATGTAGTGACTTTTTCCTTGATTATAAACTCTTGGATAAGATTTTTCCTAGATCTTTAAAGGATACTGCGTTAAAATGGTTTTCTTCATTTCCAAATAACTCAAATTGTTCATTCAATGAACTTTTTAAGGAATTTTTCAACCATTTCCAAGTGAATATGACTCCTAATATGACCTTGGTTGATTTTATGAGATGTGAGAAAAAATAAGACAAAAAGATAACTGACTTTATCTCACACTACCAATCGCTTTATTCCAAAATTGATGTCATAGAAAAATTGAAAAGTAAGATACAAGATAAAATTACCATGATGAAATTTTCATCCTTTATGCACTTATGTACTTACCTCTATGATTATCAAAATACCAATAACCAAACTTATTTGATGTTAAAGTTGTGATACCCTTTAGCTATGGGGACTCAAAAAATACAATTCACTCCCCTACCCAACATCCTTCGTAGTACAATGTCCAAATTTTTAGAATAACAAATGATTACCTTTCCTCTCATTAAAAAACCTAATCCTAATAATACTCTACCTTTGAACTTTAGATCAAATTCATATTGTCATTATCATCGACAAAATGGACATGACACGAAACAATGTAAGTGTATTAAAACTATTGTGCAAGACCTCAATGATTCTAGTCATCTTTCCATTGGAGGTGTTAATGATCAAGTAAATAAGTATGTTGCCCCTCTTAACCAAAAATTACAAATTTTTACCAACCCTATGTCTAATCATAACATTTAAATTGTTAAAGCTAGTGAAACTACAAAGACTAATGTGATGAATGTTAAAATGAATGATGAGAACATAGGTACAATTCAACAAAGTCCTATGGATACTAATCAACAAGAAAAAATCCTATTGATGGTTTGGTTGCATTGGTCAAAACTCAACATCCTAAGGGTTGAACTAAAAATCCTCCTGAGATTTATTTCTCCTCACAAGATATACTCAAACATGCACTTGATGATCCTCTTTACATAGTCGGTCAAATACATGATAATCCGACTAATGGGATATTAATAGATCATGTATGTGGAGAGAATGTGATCTTCAAGGAATTTTTACTTATGCGTGAACTCTATCATGACATATATAATAAACCAAAAGCATGGATCAAGATGCATACTATTTTTGCTTGCCCTACGATGAGATTAATCACCTTTCCTTTACAAATAAGATTGAAAATATTAGATATCTCATTCTCCATCATCCCACAATCAAACCAATTTCATGTGAAGCTAGGATATCCATGGATTCACTCCATGAATGCATTCCCCTCATTCAAGTACATAAATGATTAAAGTTTCCCTTTGATAATGAAATTTTCACTGTCCATCATAGCAGCTTCAACCTTTTGTCTTCCCGTTGAAACTTTTCATTAGATTTATTTTGGCTTGAGCCTATAGAACCTATCAAACCATGAGAAGACTTATTTTTCAAATCCTATCAAAAGTTCAAGGAAAAGGAAATAGCAGAATTATCCCTCCAAAACATGCATTTGCCCACCACCGAACCTACCATCCTAGACAAAACCATTATTGAACCTAAATAAATTCCAAATAACCAAGATCAACCTAAGATAGAACCTTCACCTACTTCCTACCAAAGACCAAGAGATAAATAAAACAATCTCGTCATGCCTCCTAGAATAAAACAAGTTTACAAATTCAAAGATAAATTGGTTGAACAACCTCTCATAGTTTCTTCCATTCCTCCCCTTGGGGAAGAAAAGAAACTTGTGGTTGATCAACCCACTCTTGCACAAATGCAACTTGAAAATAGAACTAAAATAAATAGTGGTGCTAGAGAGAATAGGTGTAGATTTTGTGCCCTTTCTCATAAGTTACATGAAGAAATAAACAAAGAAAATCAAAATCCAAACTTGACTGAAGTAATGCATGATGAGTCTACCACCTCCCTAAAAAAAAGATCCTATAATTCAACCACAACAAGAGTTGAACCCTCCTTTGGAAATTATCATTCAACCTCCTATTGTGATTAATTTATATGACAATGAGGAAGCTGCTAAAATTGACTAAGAGGTGCATAATGAATTAAATACATTGTTTTCCTCTTCCATGAGCTTAAATGATAATTCTCCCAAGAAAAGTGTTGAACCTGGTGATGACCCTAGTCTGGCACTTGATATTGTCCCACTAGCTACTTGTTCGCCTTCTATATACAATGATCATGATTAAGATGTGGATGACCTACTCATAGGTTGAATCACATGTACCTTACTAGTCTTTTACATTAGTTATTTTTCTATTTCTTTTGTGTGATTTCATGTGCATAATGTGATCCCCCGTAATTTTTTGTTTGTTGTATCAATCTCTTTTTGTGGCATTCCTCTATTGGTACCTTCATTCTTCTCTATGGCATACATATTTTCTCTTTTCCTTTATATTTTTCATCGGTCTTGTGTTTTCCTTTTGGGGATGATGCAAGGCATCGAGACATTCATGTCTCTTCCATGTTGATCCAAAAATTTTATCCTTTCCTTTGTCTTGTGTTTTCCTTTTGGGGATGATGCAAGGCATCGAGACATTCATGTCTCTTCCATGTTGACCCAAAATATTTTCCTTTATCATTTTTATTTTTCTTGTTTTTAATTTTGGGGATGACGCAAGGCATCAAGACATTGATGTTTCTTCTATGTTGACCCAAAATATTTTTCTTTGTTTATTCTCTCTTTGTGTCATTTTTCTAGTTCTATGTGTATTTGGGGAATGATGATAGTTTTGAGCTCTCTTTGAAACAATGTAGCAAAAACATATTGACCTCAAATCCATAGATCCCTTATATGTGTTTTGTGTTTTTCATTTTGGAGGAAATGCCTCTTTTCTTCTACATGGCATAGCTTTACTTGGAAACATATGACTTGGCATAGGGATTTCCAAGTGAGCTCTCATGTCTTATTTATTGTTTGCATTTTTTATTTTCCACTTTAAAGTAATTTCTCACAGCATGGTGTTAAGGAATTTCTTTAAAGTGGGGGCGTATATTGGTATTATTCTTTTTTATTTTTTCCTTTCCATGTTTCATGGTGCAATATTCTTGCTTCATACGATGCATTTTTTACTTTTTTGTGATATTGGGTGTGATGTCCCTCAAGAGCATGATCTTTCTTATCATATTATATTCCTCTTAGTGGCTTGATGTGACACATTGCATATCCTAAGCTGTGAATCTTCTATCCTTTGATTGGTTCTCTCTAGGATACATTAGGCACAATGTCCCCTAAGTTAAAGACCTCATATGAGTTAAGCAAGACTCCTTTGAACATTAATTATTTTTGAATTTACATTTTCAGTTATATGGTTTCCTTTCATAATACACCTTGCATGCCTATAGAGCCATCTTGTTTGTTCATGAGCTCCAAGCATACAAAAATTTTCCTTGCCTCATGAAGCTCAAAGTCCATTTTTCATGGGCTCTAAGCATATTAATTTTTTCTTGCCTCATGAAGCTTGAAAATAATATTTGAGTGGCACCTTATCAAGGTTATTAGGAGGTATAACTTTGGTATAGTTTTTCGAGAAGCCCAAATGAGGCATGACTTTCCCATAGCCACTCGTACGTGAGTGTGATCGCATACCAGTTGTGTGTGTATTTGTCTCACCTCTTCTGTATCCTCACCCAATAGACAATCTAGAGTTCTATTTCCTTGAATTGAGCATCCTTTTTTTGGTCAAACAAACTAGATTTGATTCACATTGTGATGGACAAATGATTGAAGTTGATCTGCCCCTTTTATTATACTTTTCTTTTCATCTTTGGCAGGGTATGCTTGTGCCTCTATGATACTCTTTATTACTTTAATGTGTGTTAGTTTGTTTCTATGTTGGTTTGTCATGATATCTTGGTCCTAGGGGCTTGATCAACCCTCTTGGTTGGTGTCATCCCATCTTACCAACATTGGTGCATTTGGACCCTTCTTGATGCAATTTTATCTACTTAAATGTAAGTTTGAAGCAAGTTCATCCTCTCATTAAAGTGGGGGCTAAATGTAGTGTAAAAAAATTTTGATGGCATTTTCACACTTGTTTGGGCCATCCTTATAAAATTGAGCTTAATGATGCCTTGACTTAGTGTTGTATTGTGTTTAATACACTCACATTAGGTAATGGGCCCTCTTGAATTAAATAAACCTAATCCTACCTTATCTGGAGTGTTGTACAATTTTGTAACACACTTTCACACTTTTTTAAGGTTTTCATTAATAATTGGGCTTCTTTATGCTTTAGTTGGCCTTATTTTTCATCCACAAGCCTCATTTAATGCATCTTTTCCAAGATGATTCCGACACAAATCAACATCCAATCATAATTTTGGTGTTTTTAGGTTGTGTCCTATATTTTATGGTTTGAGACTCATTCGCCACCTTGGGCGTATGAGTCCCACCTAGGGTTTTGGGTTTCGATCCTGATTTTACACCTTTATAAGTATTTTTGAATTTGTTCCCATAAATCATGCCTAATGGGACGCATTCACTACCTTGGGCGGATGAGTCCCATGTGGTCCAAAATTAAAATTAATTTAAATTATTGGCAAAATTTTATCCTCAAAAATCTAATGTCAGTTTGTAGTGTTCTATTTTTGGGAATTCTTGTATAATTTCAAGTATAAATACAAGTTTCTTTCACTCATTTTACTCATATCAAGTTTAATGATCATCCTTATAGCAAAGTTGAGTTCACAAGAGCATTCAATTTCTTACAAGATAATTCAAGAGTATTCAATGGTAGATTGTCAAGCATTCTAGAGCATTATTTAAGCATCAAGCATCATGTCAAATATTTCATAGATCATGATTTTTTTAGCTAATAATTTTGATGTAGGGTTTCATGAGTCAAGCTAGAATTTCATTCAAGATCTATCTCATCTAGGCAAGAGTCAAGATCTACATCCATTTGAGCCATTTTATACATGTTTACAACACTTCATTTCTAGGGTTTGGTGAGTTGTAACATCTTATTTTGTTCATTCTCCATTCCTATTTTATTGCAATTCAAGGTTTGATTACCAAAATGGGGTTTGACCAAGGCGAACCCATATCCACTAACAAAACAAAATTGTCCCCTCTCTTTAGTGTGTGATATTTAGGTTTAGATTGAAGAGGAATTGAGGAGAAATTTAGGAGAAATTTTTTAAAGTTGACAAAGTTTTCACCTTGCATTGGAAATACTTGGAAGACTTCTACAGGTTGCAAATTGTGGTTTCAGATTCATAAATCAATTGGGAAGCATAGAGTAGACCTTGAAGACCAAATTTAAACCTTAAATTCAAAAAACTCTAACTGGATTGATTCACTAGTTCTAGTGTATGAGTCAATTTAGGTTAAAATTCAGGTTTTTACCGATTCGGAAACCCACTTGCCAGATTCTTATTTCTACATAGAAACTCGGATCTGAGATTGATTTTTTGAGCTTGGTTTATGAGTCCCAGTCATCATTAAAGTTGGAATTTCTAACATTTCAGAGTCTCATTCAATCTCCTGTAGGTTTCTGGGTGCACACATTTCATCTTACAACTTGTTATTCAGTTTGACATACTTTTCTAGGTCATTTAGTGAAGCATTGCATTATATTAGGGTTAAGAATTACATATTGCATTACATTTGTCTTTCCAATTCATAACTTGGTGGTGAACCCATCATTAGTTTATAATCATCCCCTAGGGAAGCCCTATTGCAAGATCTCTTTCTCCTTTACATTGACATCTCTAGGGTTTTCCTTGAATGAGAGTGAGTGAAGATTTTTATTCTATCTCCCAGGCATAGAAATCAACAATTTTCCCCCTTTCACTGTACAATTGAACAATTATATAAAATGTGGTAAATATAAGACATGATTTTTATAAGATAAAATTGGAACAAGATATTTAAAAAGTGACTAATAAGTTCATTGAAGTTCATACATAGAACAAACATATATAATGTATATTGATGTTTAATACAACTATATAACATGATGAAACATATGTGCATGTAAATACAATTAAAGCTTATCAACTATTAGCTTAAGACCACAAATTGATATTTACATAATCTATATGATAAAAAAAATTTATATGACAATCACATGGTAGACTAACTTGATGAGAACCTACAAAAATAATTAATGTAAGTAAAGTAACTATATTTTGTATGAATCATTTAACTAAATAATTCATGCGAGAAACTAACAATACATACTAAAAGTTAGAAAATTGGATCATATAAATTCCTTATAAATTCAAGTGATGTTTTCCATAGGATGGATTAAGCGGACCTAAGAGGATATAGTTTAAGGGGTGCTAAGAGAATTCATTAAGGGAAATTAAGAGAATGACTTAAAGGGATGAAAGAGGGTGGATTAAGGGGAGTCAATAGAATGACTTAAATGGATTCAAGAGGGTGGAATAAGGGGAGTTAAGAGAATTACTTAAAGGGATGCAAGAGGGTGAATTAAGGGGATGCATCTCATGAACCCTAGGATATGGCTTAATAGGTCCTAAGAGGATACCTTAAGCTGAATTAAGAGAGTGAATTAAGGGATTCAAGAGGGTGGATTAAGGGGATGTAAGAGGATATGACTTAAGGTTTCTTTAAGATTATGGCCTAAGGGGAGGTAACAGATTAACCCTAAACCCTTACCCATATAGATTTGTTAATCTAAGCATCTCATGAACCCTAGGATATGAATTCTAAACTGTTAACCCTAGGACCTAAAGCATAGGAGATGAACCCTAAACCCTTAACCCATATATATTTGTTATTTTAAGCATCTAATGAACCCTAGGATATGAAGAACCTAAACCCTTAACCCTAGGACCTAAAGCCTAGGAGATGAACCCTAAACCCTTAACCCATATATATAGATTTGTTATTATGAGTGTCTCATGAAGTTTCCTAAGATGTGAATCCTAAATCCTCAACCCTAGGACTAAATCCTAGGAGACAAAAATGCCTAGGAAATGAACCCTAAACCCTTAAACCATATATAGATTTTTTATTCTAAGCATCTCATGAAGTTACCTAAGATATGAATCCTAAACCCTTAACCCTAGGACCTAAATCCTAAGAGTTGAACCCTATAGCCTTAACCCATATAGATTTTTTATTTTAAGTATCTAATTAACCCTAGGATATGAAGATCCTAAACCCTTAACTCTAGGACCTAAAGCTTGGGAGATGAACCCTAAAACCTTAACCCATATATAGATATTTTTTTCTCAATATCTCATGAAGTTCCCTAAAATATGAATCATAAACCCTTAACCCTAGGATCTAAATCCTAGGAGATGAACCCTAAAACCTTAACCCATATATATGTGTTATTCTAAGCATCTCATGAACCCTAGGATATGAATATCCTAAACGATTAACCCTAGGACCTAAAGCCTATGAGATGAACCTTAAATCCTTAACCTATATATATTTGTTATTCTAAGAATCTCATGAACCCTAGGATATGAAGATCCTAAACTGTTAACCCTAGGACCTAAATCCTAAGGGATGAACCCTAAACCCTTAACCCGTATAGATTTTTTTATTTTAAGCATATAATGAATCCTAGGATATGAAGATCCTAAACCTTAACCCTAGGACCTAAAGCCTAGGAGATGAACCCTAAACCCTTAACCCATATAGATTTGTTATTTTAAGCATCTCATGAACCCTAGGATATGAAGATCCTAAATGGTTAACCCCAGGACCTAAATCCTAAGAGATGAACCTTAAATCCTAAACCCTTAACCCATATATATTTTGTATTCTAAGCATCTTGTGAAACCTATAAACCCTTAACCCTAGGACCTGAATCCTAAAATATGAACCCTTAACCCTCAACCCATTAGATTTATTATTTTAAGCATCTCATGAACCCTAGAAATTCCAAACCCTTAACCCTAGGACCTAAAGCCTAGGAGATGAATCCTAAACCCTTAACCCATATATATTTGTTATTCTAAGAATCTTATGAACCCTAGAAATCCTAAACCCTTAACCCTAGGACCTAAAGCCTAGAAGATGAATCCTAAACCCTTAACCTATATAGATTTTTTATTCTAAGCATCTTGTGAAACCTATAAATACTTAACCCTTAACCATAGGACCTAAAGCTTAGGATATGAACCCTTAACCCATGTAGATTTGTTATTCTAAGCATCTCATGAACTCTATAAATACTAAACCCTTATCCCTATGACCTAAAGCCTAGGATATGAATCCTAAACCCTTAACCCAAATATATTTGTTATTCTAAGAATCTCATGAACCCTATAAACCCTAAACCCTAAATCATAGGAACTAAAGCCTAGGAGATGAAGCCTAAACTCTTAACCCATATATATATATATATATATATATATATATATGTTATTCTAAGAATATCATGAACCTTACAAATCATAAACCACTAACCCTAGGACCTAAAGGCTACGATATTAATTGTGAACCCTTAATGCATATAGATTTGTTATTCTAATCATATCACGAACCATAGAAATCCTAAACCCTAAATCCTTTGACCTAAATCCCATGAGATGAACCCTAAACCATTGACCCATATAGATAATTTATTTTTGTAAGCATCTTGTGAACCCTATAAATCCTCTACCCTTAACCCTATGACCTAAACCCTTAACCCATATTAGATTTTTTATTCTAAGGTTCTAATCATCTCGTGAACCCTATAGACCCTAAACCCTTAACCCTAGGACCTAAAGCCTGGGACATGAATCCTAAACTCTTAACCCATATATATTTATTATTCTAAGCTCATATCATGAACCTTAGAAGTTCTAAATCATTAACCCTTGGACCTAAATCCTAGGAGATGGACCCTAAACCCTTCACCCATATATATTTTGTATTCTAATCATATCATGAACCCTAGTAATCCTAAGCCTTGGGAGATGAACCCTAAACCCTTAACCCATAATACATTTGTTATTCTAAGAATCTTGTAAAACCTATAAACCCTTAACCCTAGGACCTAAAGCATAGGATATGATCCCTTAACCCTGATCCCATATAGATTTATTATTCTAAGCATCTCATGAACCCTAGAAATCCTAAAACCTTAACCCTAGGACCTAAAACCTAGGGGATGAACCCTAAGCCCTTAACCTATATAGATATGTTATTATGAGAATCTCAATAACCCTATAAATCTTAAACCCTAAAGCCTAGGAGATGGATTAAGGGTATATAAGATGATATGGATTAAGGGGTCCTAAGAGGATGACTTAAGGGAAGTTAAGAGAGTGAATAAGGGGATACAATAGGATATATTAAGGGTAGATATGAGGATATGGCTTAAGGGGTTCTAAGAGGATGGATTAAGAGGTGTTGAGAGAGTGATATAAGGGCATGCAAGAGGACGGATTAAGGGTAGATATACAAGGATATGGATTAAGGGGTACTAAGAGGATGACTTAAGGAAAGTTAAGAGGGTTATTTAAGGGGATGCAAGATTATGGATTAAGGGTAGATAAGAGGATATGGCTTAAGGGGTCCTAAGAGGATGGCTTAAGGGATATTAATAGATATACTTAAGTGTATGCAAGAGAATGGATTAAGGGTAGATATTCAAGGATATGGATTAAGGGGTACTAAGAGGATCACTTAAGGAAAGTTAAGAGAGTGACTTAAGGGGATGCAAGATGATGGATTAAGGGTAGATAATAGGATATGGCTTAAGGGGTCCTAAGAGGATGGATTAAGGAGAATTAATAGAGAGACTTAAGGGGATGCAAGAGGATGGATTAAGGGTAGATATATGAGGATATGGCTTAAGGGGTACTAAGAGGATGACTTAAGGGGAGTTAATAGAGTGACTTAAGGGGATGCAAGATGATGGATTAAGGGTAGATAAGAGGATATGGCCTAAGGGGTTCTGAAAGGATGGATTAAGGGAAATTAAGAGAGTAACTTAAGGGGATGCAAGAGGATGGATTAAGGGTAGATAAGAGGATGGGTTCAAGGGTCCTAAGATAATGGATTAAGGGGATATGGAATCAATTATAAACTTTTTATAAAATTACAATGCATTATTTAGTTTTATATTTATGCTATCAATTAAATGTATCTAGAACTATATATAGTTACCTATCTCTAGATTCGAAATCCATTATAATATATATGCATTTCCTCTCTTTTTTGTAATGCATCTAGTTCTAGGAGACTTGAAACAAAAAATGATATAAAACTATAATTAGGAAATTACTAAAGAAAAATATATAGACATGTATATGTGATAAATTTTTAACTATATATAGATTATCAGGGCATGTGTAGGATCATCATAGAAAAAATAGGCCCTTAAGTGGCAATGAAAATTCAAAAAAATCAGAGTTAGGCAACTTGACGTAAAAATTTGAATAAGTTATCTATATTATTTCAAAAACATGTAAGTATAGAATCTGTAGAAAATTGAATGTATTTTCTAAAATACTAGATTTTTATTTTTTTTTAAATCTATTTGGTGAAAATTTGAAATTTCAATGCTGCAGTACTTAAATTTCAAGGAAAAAATAAGAATTAGGTGTCTGTCTGACCACCCTAACCACAATAAAATGATAATATTTTTTAATAATATTTTATACATAAGTAGAGGACTCATGTCCTGATGTGATGCATATTTGTTTTTTTTTTTCCAAGTAAATAATTAATTATGAATTTTTTTATTACAACTTTTAAAAAATATAAAAACTCTTCTGTCTAACCACCTTAACTTGATCAAAACTTCATGAATTTTTCTTTTTTTAATCCTATAGTATGTGAAGCATAGAATGTGACACATGTTTTGGATTCAAAAAATGTGATACAGTTTGAAAGATATAGATGTTTTTCAATCAGCTTATCAATCAGGACTTTAGTTGTAATTCAAATAGAAAATGAATAATAATAATTTATTAAATTCAAAGTATAGCATAATTTATATTGGTGGAAATCTAAGAATCTCCTTTAAAAACCCTTTTTGTTTCATCAATTTAAAAAAAAGTTTCAAACGCCATGGGCTAAATCTAGAAAAAAGCGGCAGTTGGTAAGAACATATTTTTAGGTTGGATTTCTTAGATAGGTATGTTCAAGCTAAATTCCAAGAAACTAGGTTAACCTTTCTTAGGTAGGTTTCAGGTTTCAAATATATCTTAATCCTAAATGGATGGAAGGAATGGAATGGAATGGAATGGAATGGAAGGAATGGAATGGAATGGAATGGACGGAAGGAATGGAATGGATCTAAAAATTCATAAAGAGTATATTTAATTCAAATATAAACTGTGCATACATATAAAACTCAATTTAATTTAATGTACCTTATTGCACAAGGTCAAAAACATAATCATAATCATATGATGTGAACACTTGATTATCTTCAATTGTTGTTCCATGTTGAACATGTGTTGATGTAGGTGTTAAGGTTCTTTGTTGTCATTCTTTGACCCATTCTATATTTTCACACGCCTCTCAATCACCTACAATTAAAATTTGACAAAAAAATGAAAACTTCCTTGTCCATATTATCCATGTGTTTGCATTCAAACTCTTAAAAGAATGTCATTTTGTAGATCCATTAATTGTTTCACAATCTTGTCGAGTAATAATATCATTTTCTTCAGCTAACCAAAAGAAGCATTGAATTATTGATCTCTCACTTGTTCTTGTAGATAACTTGGTATTGCACCAATCTACAATTGTGTGTGCATCTCTAAATTTTCACTGCATACCTCAACTTTTAGTTGCTCTCTAGCAAGAGCTCTTTTCACATATGCCCTTGCTCCATCATGTTCTCCTTTACCATGTCTAGCTTAAAAATACTCCACATGTGTTGAATATTATTTTCGTTATGAACTCTACATAACCAATAAAACATTCTAGCATTCTTGAACTGACCCGTTCAATTATCTGGCCATTTGAGATGTTCTCTCATTTGAATTCAGGTCTCTCTTTTAAATTTTTATAAAAAATACCAAAACAATATTGAACAAACTCATATGAATGTAAGATCAATTACCACTTACATAAAAATGATACTCTCTCAAAAAAAATATATTACCTTCTCTACTATCATTTGCGTGTCTATATACAATATAAACAAATATGGGTGCTTGCACTGAATTATAATATTGTCATTGAATTTATTCTTGTGGAGCAAGAGTATAATTTTTAGCAAAATCAACAACTAACAATATATTTCCAATTGGGAATGTTGTTTTACATGAACAAAATTTATTATCAAGCCAATGAGCATATTGAGAGTGTTTAGCATATTTAGGTACAATCTTATCTTTAAATTCTTTAATAAATGCATGCACACTAAAAATTTTCGTAATTAGCTCACAACATTTTCCAAATTATCCATCTTTTAAAGAATCCTCAATATTTTTAATTTTTTTAACATCCACTAATTTTTGTCCAAATTCATGTAGACTACTTTCATTCATGCATTCTCCTAACAATAAAAAGTAACCACATCTATCGCATTGTCCAAAAATACATGCTTTTAAATAAAATAAGTTTCCATTAGAGGGTTCACAAAACAAACTTGCTATAAAATCTTTGATTGTTTCAAGTGGCATATTAATGTACCAAAAATTTCTTGCATAATTTGGTTAGCATGTAAAGTACAACTTATATATCAAAAAATATCATAATAATAATGAAAGTGTACATGAGTCTTACAAAAATAAGAGATTTATTGTTTATTAATTCTAACATACCAAGGTTTACATTTTTTGAATGATCTTTGACTTATGCTAATATTAAATGGTAAGATCAAGAATCGTCTAAAAAAAAATTATATAATTCAGTTTGAGTCATATCTAAGAGATGCTTTGGATGAGGGTCATGAATTTTGGATCCCACCCTTAATTTTAAAACATCTATAATATTAGGTAATACTCTTGTATTATCATGCCAATATTTTTTGATTAAATATTTGATTTCATTAGTTAATTTCATGTATGACCTTAGGAGTCTACCACTAAAACTCTAGCATTGATTAATTGGATCTTTTTCAATGCTTTCTCTTCTTTTAGTAACTCTTATCAAATTTTTAGGATTTACTTTATATATTTACTAATCTTACTTAACATTCTTTTATTTGAAGTTGATTTATTAACTAGAGTAGTTGTTATTGCATGACGAGCTGCATTCTTATCTTTAGATCAACTTTTATTTCCTATAGAGTCAATAGCATTGGAAACACTAGATATGACTTGTTCTAACGAATCATCTTTATTTTTTGGTTTTACAAAAATGCCTAGTTTTTTCATCACTTTTCTCATTTTCCACATTTTTATCAATTACATCACGAGTTGACATTGAAATCCTAATTTATTTTTATAAAAAAATAAGATTATATACTCTATTTCCCTGAGTTCTCATTTGTCTCCAAGAAACTTTACCAGGAAGGTTATCTAGCACATCTCTTTTAATTGTAAAAAAAAACATTTTCATTTTTATTCATACAAGGGGTTTCATTTTCATTCATGCAAGGGGTTTCATTTTCATTTTCAAACATAAAGGGGATTTCATTCTCATTTGCATTTATATAAGATATTTCATCATTATTATTTTTTTGCATTGTTTCAATACTAGAATTATTGGTACCATCAATGGTGTATCTAGCTTCATCTAAATAACTAAGGTCAATATTATCAAGGCTTGGGTTTGAAGACATACCTGGATATATAATTTGAATAGGTGAGTTTTTAATATCATTGGAAGGTGGATTTGAAGACATACCTGAAGTTGTTTGCATAGGTGTTATTTCCATATCATTCAAAGTTGAAGTTGAAGGCATAGTTAGGTTTGTCTCCATAATTGTATTGTATTCCATATTCACCATCTCCACATTTGCATCATCTACATTCATCTCATCCTTCATGGTTTCCTTTTCAACATTCATGGAACTAGATGCTTCCAAAATTTTCATTTGGTCAATCCTTTCTCTTATATCCCTTTGTCTTTTTTCCTCCATTTCTCTATTTTCTTGGATTTCATTGAGTGTCATTAACTTTCTACATTTTTTTTATTTGCCTTTTCTTTGATCTCATGATTACCAAACCCTCTTTGATAATAAAACAAATGATTCTTAACATATTTTCCAATTGCCACCTCCTTCAGATCTTCAAATAAAACTATATAGTATGAAGATCCTTTCTTCTATAAAATTTGAAGTACAAAAACATCATGAATACATCCAAAAGTTATCTTTTTCCAAATCTTATTGTAAAGTGTTCTTGTACTTGATTCCACTTCATAAAATTCAACCTGCACTTATCTCTTCCAAAAATTTGAATAGAATATACCTTGTTAAGAGATTGCACAAGACAACATTCAAATAAAAACTGCAAAAAAATGGTGATTTCAAACCATACTTCAAAAAAGGAATGTTGTTGAAAAAGTGTGCTAGATATCATTTTTTTCCAAAGTGAGAAAAAAAGGTTAAATAAGAAATGTGTACATGTTATAAAATACATACGCGTTCTATTTCTAGGCAAACTAGTCCATAAACTTGAAATATCATACTTTTTTTGTTTTTTAATAACTTTTTTTGGGTTAATTTTCTTGTATTTTTTTTTATATGGAATCAATCTTCAGACAATTCTCTAGACAATGAAAAAATAAGAATAAAAAAATGTTTAGTTTAGGTCCAATTATGTTGTTTGTACACATTGATTTTTAAAAACAACAATTAAGGCCAACAAAAATTTAATTCAAAAAAATTCAAAAAAACATTACAAAAAGATATCCTCATCAATCTTCATGTTGTTAGTTATCTTTCCCCAAAATTCATTAGCAAAATACTTTTATTTGGGTCAAAAAGTGTTGTATGTACACGTGCAAGGTATGGTAAAAAAATAAAACTTTTGAAAAGTGGTTTTTATGCATCCCTATCAAAATTCAATTTATATCATCTCGGTATTTGAATAAATTAAATATTTAGAAACTAGATTAAAAATTAAAAATTTTATATTACTGACTTTTTTTAAGATTCATTATGTAAGTGCCTCAAATTTTTAGTCCAAGTGTGACAAATTCTAAAAAAAAACAAAAACACTTCCACTTTTTGAGCTTTTTGTGGACCCAACTTCTTGCATCAATTTGACATTTTGGATAGATGTGTGAGTAGAAGTACAAGAAATAAGTAGTACGAAGAATATCTGGCTAAGTGGAAATGAAGGCTTGTTGAAGATTCATCATGGTTGTCTAAGGAAGAGGTTGACTATCTTGGTTTTCCTACAATACCAAAGATGTGACAAGGTCACTTCTCCAATTACCCTGGGTGTTTGATGTAGTTAAATCTAGTGGTGTAAGGGTAAAATAAAGGTGTGAACTAAAGTTATGAATGACCAATCCATTAGTATAAATTGTGGCTCTGAATTGTAGAGCTTTTCTTAGATATTTTATTTTCTTGGTAGTGAATCAAGCTATGTGGCTATAGAAATAATTTTCAAATTTGTAATTCTAGTTTTTGGAAGAAACCAAAAGTGATTTGTTTTCCTTCCTACATTTACTATGTTAATATTTAGTGTGCTATGTGTGGATGGTAGGTGGAGTAACCCTTCATCATAGGCATTTACAGAAGAGAATTTACATCATATAGAAGAGATGGGCACTAACATTTTAGAAGAACATGCATTGACAATATATCTAAATACCTCATATATGGACTTACAATATAATGGATACAACCTTTACATCCTAAATAATAGATACACATTAATAGTATAGAATAGATAGGCATCGATAATAAAACTAAAACCTTCATATATACACTTACAATTTAGTGGGTAAAACATTAACATCATATAGAAAAAAATTGGCATGAACAATATAGAACATGTATGCATTAATGGTACAATTATAGACCTCATACATTCACTTACAACACAATATGTAAAGCAATAATATCCTACAAAATAACTAGGCATATATAGTTTATGGTAAACCAATATAATTCCTAGAAGAATATGCAATTTTCTTTTGTTAATATTCAGTTGTTGCCTCCTCTTCTTATGCCACTACCACCACTAAAATATAGAACAAGAGATAAAAAAAAAACATAATATGCTATGAAATTGGCAATGGTTTCATATTATATAAATTATGGATTCAATGAATGTTTTTTATTAGGGGGAAAATAGGTTTTGAATGGACCCGAAACCATTTAACAACAAATTTTGAATGGACCCCAAACCATCAGGTTTTGAAGGGACTTGAAACCCAAACTAAGATGGTCAAGCTACCCGAAGAAAAGAGCCAATAACACCCAGTAGCAAAACAAAGATTCAGTCATCCAATAGACAACATACTACCACACAAAGTACCAAGATTTTACATGGATCTTGAACCCCTTGGTTCAAACGGGACCAACAACCCACTACAACAAGGTTTTGGCAGGGACCTCAAACCCAAAATAGATGTCTACAATAGCCAGGCAACAACATACCAGTCAAACAAAAAGATTAGTCTCTCTGTACCACTAGCAAAAACTACTAAGACATAGATCTGCAGAAGCAGAGCCCCAATAGTAGAAAACACCGAGCCTAGCAACATATCCTCTCCACCTTTAAAGAAGAGGTCACCACAAATGCTCAAGGCTCCAAGAGTGTTTCGCCAAAACTAGATGCTCTCTCCACCTCTATAGGAGAAAAAATCAAGCTCATCTAGCCTACAACAACCACAACACTCTTTCAAGCCAACACTTCACCTCAAAAGGAATGGGATCCGTCTCAATAGGAAAATCACGAGTAATTCTTCACCCACAGAATACACCTCAACCCTTGAAGAAGAGGAATCCACCTCCATAGGAGAGTTCTCCACCTCAAAAGAAGACCTAGTATTCAGAGAGAAGGAAAAGACTACAGTAGGAGGGAAGACCTTAGAAAGCAACATCAGCAACAACATATGGGTCCTCAAAATAGTCTCTAAAATCCACCCAGTCGTCAACATCTTTAGTATGTAAGAGTCCTTCAGAAGATCCACCCACACAAAGGGGTCCAATCGAAGCACCAGCCCCCAAACACAAATAAAGAATAGAAAAGCACACAAGGGACCAACCATCACAAACCAATCATTAACAAAGGGCCTAGATCCCAACCAGAAGAAAAAAAAGCTAACAGTAGCCGCAGATAAGGGACCAATTTCCACAAATCACCCACAACCAAAGAGAACAACAACTTGCAGAAGCTAGAAGGGAAAACCCAAACCGCCCACAACCAAGAGAACACCAGGGTGCAAGGAGGACTCAAGATGAGAGGAGCCATCGAATGGGCCAAAAATAAGAGAGCACAAGCCACCCTAACACGTCAATCAGGGCCAAAAATAGGCCAATCCAAAGGCAGAGCAACCACTAGAGCCACCAGGCCGACAGAGGAACTCACTAGCTACAACAACAATGAAAACCCTAGATAGGCCAAAGAAAAGAGCAAGAAAGAAAAATGATACACCTCAAAAATTAAGGCATCCCCCACCAAAAGAAAGGAAGGAAGAAGACCCTCTCAAGTGGAGCTAAACACCCCAACAGAGAGCCACCAAGCAGGAAGCAACCAAAAACAAAGGAGCACTAAATAGAGGTAAGGAGGAGAACAAGCCAACACAAGAAGCACCCAAGATCTCCTACTACACAAAATAGGAGCAGAGATAGGCCCCTTCAACCATCGAACCTCCGTAGAAAAACCAACGCAAACCATCTCCACTACAAGGAAAGCAACAAGGAAAAATGCCACCAAACCTGTCAGGATCTGTAACACCAAGACAACCCACGAACACCAGTAGAGTAGAGCCCAATGAAGAAGAAACAATTTACAAAAATAAAGCCCCAAAAGAGGAGCGCCAACAGGACCAGGCCTGAGCCATAGAGGGCAAAGCCAAAGATTTTTCACCACGAAAAATTCCCAAAACCGCAACCACAACCACAGAGAGCTTAGCCACAACCGTATGAAGAGGAGGCAAAGAAGCCTCCCACAAACACACCATCGCTTCATCATCTTCGTCCTCTCCATCGTCTGACCCCTCCTCTAGCACCAACGCACCTGCAACACAGTTCAAACTCGCTCCTCTAGAACTCCTGCCCATATTTTTTAAACCTATTAGTAAGTTATTTTTTTTAAGTAGTTGTTACAGTAATATAGCGAAGGAAGATATGATAACTCCCATGATCAAGAGCACAAAATTCCTTTTCATTTAGTCCGCTAAACACTTAAAGTATTAATTTCTATGGTGCATTATTCTAGCCGAATGGAGAATTCAATGAATGTTAATGCTTATTTGAATTGTTAATATTAATGAAGTATTGAATTCTTTTTGAGTATAAAGTCTTAATGTTTTCTCCTCTTATCTTAATTTGTGAGCCTTCCACCATTGATTGTGTTGCTTACAGGGTTTGGAGAATTATTTTTTGGCCATTAAATGGATGGCTGATTGATTTGGTTGAATGCTTGAATGGTTTGAACTGTTTATTTTTTTCCTCTTGTTTTAACAACTGCAATGGTGAGTGTTACACCTTCAAGTGTGTTGCGCGCAAGTATTAAAGGAGGAAGTGGCCATTAGTTGGGCATTTGTGTTTGATTGATGGTACACATGGCCATATGTTTTGTTTAAACATGATTTTATTTTTGAAAAACTGAGATAGACTATGGGTCGTATGTGATTGTATGATGGGATAGATGGGCTTGTTTTATTTAGACAAACGATTTATTTTATTAATTGTAGAACATTATAATGGGTGTGACTAGCATATGTAGGAGGGAGTATTAAAGTGTTTTGTTTAAATGTATGTGCAATATTTATATGGAACAATGCATATCTTAGCAGCATGGAATGTGTATGGATTATGTTAGAAGCGAATTTGATATTCTTTGACATGTAACACTTTTATGACTACCACTTTTTTAAGACAAATAAAAATCAATTATAAAACAAAATTATTTTGAACATTTTTATGATTTGAATTTAATTACGTTTTGAGAATAAATTAAATACTTATTGATTAATAAAATGGTCCAATGAAGAGGCCTATTTCAATCAACTTCTATACCCACTATAAGACTTCACTCTACTATGGACCCCTCTCCCCAAACTAATATTAATATATTTTGATTAGCTATCCTTGTTTCTTTCAAGCAACTTATGAGATTTTGAAAATATATCAAAATAGTCCACAAGAATTTGTTTAGAATGGTTCCTCATCGACATCATTTTATTAATGAATTATGTGATCAAAGTCACATCACCTTACTTTGCAAATACTCGGGACTTACACTTGTACTGCCATTTCTAACCTGCCCCTCCAAATTGGGCACTTTTTTCCTGTGTACTCCCAAGAAATCATAAATCGGGCAATGAACTCCCACTAAGTCACAAATTCAACCCAACTTTATAAACAAATAAACACCACACATAAAACGGTGTATGCAACAGAAAAGGACCCGCAATAATTCACTTTGTCAAGTATTCTTTATACATTTGTGGGGTTTCCACTTAAATAAAGTCTGGCCCTCCATCTAAATAAATATTCTAGACTTTCCTTTGAATAAAAAACTCTGGTAATCTCTGGTATGCTGTGGTCAACGACTGTATTTAACAAGGTATATTATAATATAAATAATCTGAACATTTTATGATAGGCACTAATTATTAATTAGAATGTACAGTAACTCTTTAAACTCTCTTTTAATATTTATACTGAAGCTAGTTGATTCTCCCACTGCATAATGGTATAATATATCTGATATGTTACGGCATACATGAAGAAAAATGGTTGTCACACATGGAGGGAAAAGGATCTGTATGTTTATAATGCATGTCAAGGCACCATTAAAACTGGGTTGTGCTGCACGGCCGGCTGGCTTGCACAGATTATTCTTAAACGCTGGCGAGAAGATAAAGAAAGACTGATGCTCTTTCTTTAAAAATGCCTAACAAATTCCCTACGCGTATCATTTCAGAGCAGCATCTAACAAATTCCCTACTCGTATCATTTCAGAGCAGTATCTATCCAGATTCTATTATTATATCGAATGCTGGACCGATTAGTATAACACATGATCCGATGTAATATGGTTATATTTGTTGATGAAGTTGAATGATTATGAATAAGTTTATGGGAAATTAAATCTTTAGTGACTGTAAGGTTCCAACATCATAACAGATGAGATTGGAATTCAAGGAATTGATTATTATAAAGCATGTTCTGATTATAATTTGAAATTGAATAATTATGAATAAATTTACCGGAAATCAAATCTTGATGAGCATCATAAGAGATGATCGGAATTCAAGATAAGTTTAGACGAATGGAACCCCGATTTGTAGCTTTCAATCAAAAAAATTGGACCTAAGACTCCTGCGCTGCATAATAAAACAATCTTGTCAATGATATAAAATTCTAAAAAATAAGAAAGCCAAAATGTTGATAGTAACAATCCGCCCGTCACCTCCGTTTTCCTCGTGAATGTATTATATTGTTGTTTTTGTTTGGAATTGAAATTTGTATTTAGTCTACGCGAGAAGTGACAAAATGGTCACCGGACACTGATTATAAAAACGTCCACTTCAGGCGCCAGTGGTTTCACGCGGAGAATAACAGACTGAGCACAGATTTTCAAGATTTGCGATCAGTCGGAATGGCATTCCCTACACCTGTGAGTTTGGCTGAGTATAAAATATATGCACACCTTTATCTCTGCGATTTCCGTAATTGGGATCCATAATGACACATTTACGAGGTGAGAGAAAAGGTGGTGCTGTATAAAACTACATAACTGTGATGCGCTCTCATCCATTCATGTCATGTCAAAGGAGGCAGGTATTCGTGTTTTGAAAGTCGTTTAAAGTGGACTTCTTCTGACCATTGGATTGCATATGCCAGCACGGGACAGTGGGCCTTCTCATAGGTGTAAAGCTATAAAAGAGGTCACAGGGTGCCCTACGATCTAGCAACCCGGTTGAGATATATTTGCCATGTTAGGATACAGAGATTGCTTTAGATAACCAAAATAAAGCTAAAATCGTCTCATCTGTGCAAGAAATCCCAACTGTGAAACGATGGAGATGGGGTTGAACAGAGCCCCGTGGTTTTTGTTTGTCGTTATGGCTGCATTGTTGATGTCACCCATGTGCCAAGGAATAGTACACCATCACAAGTGGAAGATCAATTATCAGAACTGGTCACCTGACTGTATGCAGCTGCCGGTTATTTCCATCAATGGGCAGTATCCCGGTCCCACTGTCAGAGCCCGAGCTGGAGACACCGTCGTGGTCGAATTGGAGAACCAAATGCCAACGGAAAATGTCGTCATTCACTGGCATGGCATTCGCCAGGTACGTTCCCATTCTGTCTGCTTCTCTGCATATTCATTACTATGTTTTGAGCGGAAGTAGGCAGATTTCCGTCGATTGACTGTGTTACTGTGTGTGGGGTGCAGATCGGTAGCCCGTGGAATGACGGAACGCCGTCCATGTCCCAGTGTGCCATCAACACTGGCGAGACTTATATTTATAAATTCATTGCAGACAGGGTGAGCATTGATGGTATTATGGCATCTCATGTTTTTATAGAATTACTATTTAGGTTTTTTAAATCATTTTTATCTGAATCAGGTAGTGATCCAAAACATTGATAGTAGGACATGAAGAATGATTGAAATTTTGACTTCAGATAAAATGTACATAGTTTTTCACAAACAATCTGAATTAATAAACTGTGAAAACTTCATGTTTATGATTGATGGTATTGGCATCTCTTGTTTTTATAGATTTAATCTGCAGTTTCTATATATTTTTATCTGCTCATCCTGATAACTCATGGAATTTGATCCTAACAATTAATGAAAATAAAATGTGCATGACCTTTTCCTTTAAAACATTCTGCTCTATCTCATGAACTGTGAAAATTTCGTATTCTTTATTGCTGGTATGGTGATATTCTGTTTCGAAATTTGGATCACAACTGTGAAAATTTCGTGTTCTTTATTGCTGGTATTGTGATATTCTGTTTCGAAATTTGGATCACGTTTTTTGAATTTCCGGATTAATGGCGAGATTGCCGTTGCATGCAGCCAGGAACATACTTTTATCATGGTCACTACGGGCTCCAGCGGTCGGCCGGTTTGTATGGATCTTTAATAGTCGATCCGGCCGGAAAAGAGCCCTTCGCATACCACGGCGAGTTGAGCATCGTTTTAAATGACTGGTGGCACACGAGCACCTACGAGCAGGCCGTAGGTCTCTCTTCCAATCCCTTCGTCTGGGTCGGAGAGCCTCAGGTATACATTTTCACCATACCCATCTAAGATCTCATGCAATTAAACCATAATTTTTTACTGTTCTGTTGATTGACGGACAAGATCTGTTTTCAGTCGCTGTTGATAGAGGGCAGAGGAAAGTTCAACTGCTCCGCTGTTTCTGCAGACAGTAGCAGCACCTGCAACGCCACCCACACACAATGCATGCCTCACATTCTCTCAGTGAAGAGCGGCAACACATACCGTCTACGCATTGCGAGCGTAGCGTCATTATCCGCCCTCAATTTTCTCATCCAGGTAAAATGATCTCACAATAGACGACAGTAAACTTCTGCCGGTTCTCCAAGCGGTTCTGATTTCTGTTAAGTGTGTATAACTGGCAGGGACACAAGATGACCGTTGTGGAGGCCGACGGGCACTACGTAGAACCGGTGGAGCTAGACAATCTAGATGTGTATTCTGGCGAATCTTATTCTGTTTTGGTAAAAGCAAATCAGGATCCTGCCCACAACTACTGGGCAGCTCTCAATGTGAGAGGAAGGAAACCCAAAACCCCTACGGGTCTAGCCATCTTTAACTATCTTCCAAATCCTTCCACAATGCTCCCCACCTCGCCGCCTCCAGCTAGCCCGCTGTGGAACGACTTCGCCTACAGCAAAGCTCTGGCGAGAAAGATTGTGGCGCTCAAGGGCCACGAAGAACCGCCCCCTCTTCAATCCCACAGGCAGCTCATCTTACTCAACACACAGAACAAAATCAACGGTTTCCTGAAATGGGCGATCAACAATATATCTCTGGTTCCTCCGCCCACTCCGTATTTGGCTGCAATGAAGTACAAACTTCATGGCGCCTACAATACTGCTCCGCCTCCAGATGTCTACAGTCCCCGTGATCACAACATTTTTGTTCCTCCTCCCAACCCCAACGCCACCGAAGGAAATGGAGTTTACGTATTCAAAATGAACTCTGTCGTAGATGTGATTCTGCAAAATGCAAATAGTCTTACTGTCAATAACTCGGAGATCCATCCATGGCACCTGCACGGTCACGATTTTTGGATCCTCGGTTATGGAGAAGGCGTGTTCGACCCGGAGAAGGATCCCAAAAACTACAACTTGGTGAATCCTCCCCTGCGTAACACAGTACCATTGTTTCCTTACGGCTGGACGGCATTCCGATTTAAAGCTGACAATCCAGGCGTGTGGGCATTCCACTGTCATTTGGAGGCCCACCTGTTCATGGGAATGGGTGTCATGTTTGCAGAAGGTATTGAGAGAATCGGGAGAATTCCGAGATCCGCCATGGGATGTGGCCTAACCAGGAACATGTTCATGCACCATAAATGATCAAATCCGCACTACTATCCGCACTACTAATTTTATTTTCGCTTTTTGATGACGAGGGCCACTTACAAATTATTTTGGTGTGTGAAGCGTCAATCATTAGTATTTATTTGTACTTTTAATGTAAACTATATTATTGGAGGACTATGCTATCAATATGTATTATTCTATTAGTAATCATAACAAACGATAAACTTAACAATTATTTAAATAACCAGTATTAGATTTTAAACAATCAGAGAATTATGAAGTTAAAAGTGAATGATCATTCTATCTAAAAGCATGAAATGAGAAGTTATGAAGTTGGAGTAGACATATATGACAACATATATTATATTGTCCTAATCCATTGTAATTTCTTATATTCTCAATATGATGTTTTAATTTGTTTCATTTGGATTATGAAGCATTGTATCTAGCTAAAATTTTGGTAGAGATAATAACATTCACTTGTATTTGATATGAGGTTAAGGTTGTGGTTATGTTTGGCATCATATCATATTGTCTTAGTTTTTGTAGTTGTGTTTTTTACAATAGGATAGTAGAATTTGTAACATACAATTTAGGAAAAAGAGGTATCTAATGATTGTTTAAGGGATGTGGCTAAATCAAATTTTTAAATTCTATTAATATTAGTCAATGGGTATTTTTGGGTGTGAGTTCCTATGTTTTTAGAAGAAATAGTACATGCAACAACAGAGGTGAGTTAAAGGTGGTTGGTTCAATGGAAACATAGTAGCTCTTAGATATCCATAATTCTTTGGTTAGAATGTGTATTTTCTTGTTCTTGATACATCTTCCTAATGATTTCTATTTTTATTAATGCTCTTTTATAAAACATTATGCTCATTTTTAACCATTGGAGGAGAATTGGGTAGGATTGTTTTAAAAAGGGTTAAATGGGAATCAAAAAAAATTAATTTGAAAGATATAGTGTTCAAGATGGGTAAATAATCAACAATGGGTACTAATTTCTTTAAAAAACCAGTATGAATTTAATTTTAAGTACAAAATATAGAAAAAAAGAATAAATTAACACTTCAATACTTAAAAAATCATAAACCATCTTTATAAAAAAAGATATTAAATCAAATATTACTCAAATAAATAAATAAAATATTAATATATTAATATGGTGACAAAAATTCAAATGTTTCTATAAATTTGAATATATATATGACAACTTTCCCAAAAATAATATATATAAATGACAACTTTCTCAAAAATAAAAAATTTAATACAAATATAAAATAAAATAATTATGAAATGAATAAAACAACTTAATTTTCAAATAAATATTTTTAAAATATGTATATTAATATTTAACTTTGTTAGATATAAAGAAGTCAAATTTTTAAAACTATATATCTGTATATAAAATATCTAAACTTCAAAAAATATATATGATTGTCAACATATATAAACATCGAGAAGTGGCATTTCCATATTTAATCATACTGAAAGTGATGTTATCTGAATTTTTAAACACTTCCGGAAGAAATTAAGGTTATATAGATCGTGAGGGTCCTTTTTGAAAAGGAAAATTAAAGGAAATGATGTCATAGTGGACAAAGTAGACAAATTCGCTTACATTAGTGTTTCTAAATTACTTTAATAACTAATATTTTTGCGAAGTGGTCAACATTAATCATTTTGTACGTCAAAGTTTATATAATCCTTTTAAGTATGTCTATCTTCTTTTATTAAAAAATTTATATCCTTTTTTTTCTTGTAAATTATATAAAACATATTATTGATATAAGTACATACATTTTCACAAAACTAAGAGATATCAAGCGTAAATTGTTTTATTTATTTGAAATTGTTTTATTTAAGATATATTTTATTTTTATTTATTTGAAACTTAATTTTTAATTATTTTTAAATTTTTTAAAAAATATTATTTATTAATAATTTTATTTATTTATTTTAAAGTTTGATTTTCTACTTAGTAGATAATAATTAAAAGAGGTAAATTTTTTATTTGAAGCTATAAATCGTGAGGTCATAAAGGGGATCTCATTTTCAATATAAATTTCTAATAATTAGGTTTTGAATTTTGATGGCAAGAATAACAACACAACAACTTAACCATCACGTCATTCTACTATTAGCACAAGGTGTCAAATTGTTATAAAGATTCAATCATGTAGTTTTTTGAGTCAAACTCATTGGCCCATGTTTTATGAATAGTAGTTCACAAGAATCCATTTCTCATGATAATGAATGGTCCACTTAGCACTCATGATACTTATTTTATAATTTTATTTTTTAAAACATATCGCAATTATGTTTTAGTTTTATGTCATTAATTATAACTACATAAACAACTTTTATGTCATCATAGAACACTTATTTAAACTGTTTATAATTAAATGAAACTTTTTTGATGTCATCATAACACTTATATAACCACATTAATTATAACTTGTATTAGATTTTAAACAATCAGAAAATCTATCTCTCATTTTAATGAATGGTCCACTTAACAATCATGATAGTTATTTTATAATTTTAATTTTTTAAACATATGTCATTTATGTTTTAGTTTTATGTCATTAATTATAACGACATAATGTCATCATAGAACACTTATCTAAATTCTTGCTAATTACACAACACTTCTTTGATGTCATCATAACACTTTTCCACATTAATTATAATGTTAAGAATATAATATTAATTAATTATAATATTTTATTATAATAAATTATGTTAGAACTTTAACTTTTAATATTTTTATTTTTATTGAAAAATAAAAATTTATAATAAAATATTTTCTTTTTATATACTGAAAAATCAACATGTATTTTACATAAAAAAGTGTAAATCAATATATATTCATAAATATTTATTAAAATATATTAATTTTTTTTCAATTTACTTTTACAAATTAGAAAAATTGTTTAAATATTATTTATTCTATATAGATAATAGTTTTACAACTAATTTATATTATTTTCTTCACATCAATAATAATTTTACACGTCATCTACATTAAAAATCTATATAATATTAACCAACTTGTACTTTTTCCCTCCAAGTGGGACGGACATAATCAAAAGAATAAAATAATATAAAGCATAAAATGCATGAACCAGAATTTTACAGTATAGCACTGTTTCCATTATAAAAGAACGGCCCAGATGATCTGTTATGGAATAAACGTGGGCTGCGAAAACCAAGCATATGATTTGTGTTGGAAGTTTTGTTTTTGTAAAGCGTAACTTTCGTGTTTGGAAATGGTCAGTGTCAGAGACGGGGATATTGAGCATTGACAGGCGTCAATCATGAAGTTTCTGTCAAATCACGTAGTGCGGTTGCAGGTGGCAGATATTTTATGAATCATGCCAACTGTGTGCAACTATGACAGCCTTTATCAACGGTCCTCTATTGCTTTTGTCGTTTACACGAGTGCGTAGTTGGTAAGGATTGTGATCCAGGAACAGTATATTCCTGCCTAGTACGTGGCACTGAAAAAATAGTAACTCGTGCCTACCCTTGGAGCTTTCCCAAGTATGTGTGATACGGAATGAAGTATGAACTGTTGATTTGGCACATAATATCTTAATTAATAAATAGGGTCAAAGGCACAAGTTAAGGACTCTGCATTCTAGGGATTGGATAGACAATAGTCACAATACTTCTTTGAAAGTAAAATGATTGGAATTATTTGTATGATGGAAAACTTCATAATTTATCTTATAAGAGAAGATAATGAAGTTATGATTATTTTGTTTGCATGTTTTTATTAAGATGAAAGTTGGATTTTGGAGAGGGTCTAAATTTTTGTTACAAAATAATAGTAAACAACAAACACACAAAACAATAATATTTAAGTTGTTCAAAACAAAATGTAATTAAAGAGAACAAGTCTAAATAATGCTTGATTTGATCTAATGCACTCTTGCATCCTCACACTCATAGACTTTGTTTGTGGTTGAGAGACCAACATAGAAAGAGTTTTTTTTTTCTGCTTTTGAACAACTATCCACTAAAAGTTAACTTCCAAATGTGTAGACTTGGGAGTAGAGGGAGTGAAGGGCATGCCCTTCTAGAGGGCCCATCTAAGGGCACTACACAATTGAGGAACAATGCAGTGTTAAAAAAAATAGTTAATAACAAACACAAAATAATAATAATTAAGTGTTCAAAACAAAAAGTAACTAAAGAGATCAAGTCTAAACAACGCTTGATTTAATCTAATGCTTTTTTGCATCCTCACACTCTTAGAATTAGTGTGTGCGCTTGAGAGACCAACTTAGGAAGACCTTTCTTCTACTTTTGAACAACTATCCACTAAGAGTTGACTTCCAAACTTGTAGACCTAAGAGAAGAGAGAGGGGATGCCCCTCTAGACGACCCATCTAAGGGCACTACACAATATGCAGAATAATGTGAGGTTGTCAATTAACAAACTATCATCACTAGAATAATCAACTAACAGTCTAAAGCTAAAGGTGAGATGGGAGAAAAATAAACGAGTTATTTACATGAATTATAAATATATAATTTTAATATTTAATATATTTCTTTTGATATATTAGTTGATTTTAGTTATAGAGTATTATTTTGATATGGGGTGAAGCCACAATAGTGGTTTACAATTCTAGCGAGGAAGGAAAACTCACAAAAAATGACCCCATGGAAAAAAAATGATTTTGGGGGTTCAAACAAACTAGTTGGTTCAAACGAACAAAAAAGGGTTCGCTCGAACCAAGGTTTGAGCGAACCAAATTAAAGCATCCACAAAAAAAAACATTTGAAAACCCCTATTGAAAGGGGGGTTCGCTTAAACCTGGGTTCGAGCAAACCCAAGTTCGAGCAAACCCCCCTTTGTGCTCATTCTCCCCCCCAGGCACTTTGGAAGTCCAGATTTTTATGCTTCGAAGCTCGGGTTGAGGAAAATGGAGGAGACTTCACAAACTCAACCGGAATCAGGTAGTCCTCAAAACGAGCTATCAAATGACTATAATTTTAATATGTTTTGGTTTTATTATGTATATTTTTTTTTAGTTTTATTAAACATAGGTTTTTCATCGAAAATCAAGCTCTTTGTTTTGCACATGTGGAAAAGTAGAAAATTATCAAAAACAAATTGAAAAATATGAGTGCACCAGATATTGAAGTCCTTGATCCAACAAAAAAAAATTGAATTTCGATATATACAAAAAAATTTGCACATTATACGGTCGCACTATGTCTGAATTGTAATTGGTTTGACTTTGAAACTTGATTAAAGAAAAAATATTCAATAAAAAACTATCTAACCAAGTGGAAGCACTAGATATCAGAGTTACAAATCTAAATTCGAAAGAATTAGAATTTTATCCTTCATGGAAAAAAAGTTATGCGTTATACGGTGTGTGTCACGTTTTTAAAATGTTGTTTTTAAAAAGAAAAATAGTTTTTGTGGGAGATGGAAAAAAAAGTGCTATCTGATTCCAAAAAAATTAAAAAAACTATTTTTAGAATCTACAGACAAAATGTGATGAGACTCTAGTTTGCACCATCTTCAAATTCCTCACGGTTTAGCCGCTATAGGTGCTCGAATGTGAAGATTTAGTTAAAAATAATAATTTCAGTGTCTAGTTTGACCAAAAATTGTAAACCAATATTGTGGGATTACACAATGCTATATATTTATTATTTTAGTATAACATTGATTCTCATATGAAGATTTATGTTTTAATGGATTAGGTCATTTGTTTAGTATTCTCTTCTAGTTTTAAATTTTTATTTGCTTTCCCAAGTTAATTATAAGAATATGACTAGTACCTATTAGTTTGCATGGGGAAGGTCTTGAGTTGTGTGCCCAAGACTTTTATTTAAGGATATTATTTTATATCATTTTAATAGTCATCAACTCTTAGCATCTTACATCCACATATAGTCATGGATAGAAATTTTTCCCTAAAGTTAGTCTCAATTGCATCAATATTTTCATTCTATGTTTGTTGTGTAACTTCAATCTTAACACATCAACTATATGGTCTAATTGTTAAATCAAGGAATTCACTTTTGATCTTCCCTTCATTTATAACAAGGCCCAAAATATTTTTCAACACCACTATTTTTTTACAATTAGGTACAAGTGCACAAGTTAAAGTTTATGCTACTAACATTATGAGCCATAAAAAAATTTCCTTTCACATGAATAATAAGATGCACATTTGAAACATAACCATTCCAAAGTTTCCCTTTGCATAACATACAATCATTTCAATAATTCAAGCAACAATTTCACATTACATAATTGTATGATCATATTTCCCACTTACAAATTCTCAATAAGAATAGAATTACATGTTTACATACATAGCTTCTATAAGCTCAATGATAATGATATATAAATAGAGTACAATGGTCTAGATGTCCCCAATGTTGGTGCATACCTCCTAGATCTTCCCATCACTACTGCATACATTCTAGGTGTCCTCAAACTAGCACTACATCCTTAAATCATGGTCGCCAAGTGTATGAGGGAGAGCATCACTCAAGATATTTTCTGCCAACCATGGACTTACTATGGTCCCCCGCACATCTACCTAACCAGTAAGATGGACCTACCTTTTGATGAAGAGATTGGTTTGGTAACACCACAATCTTGACCTTCCTAAGCATAGTGTTTGTTGAGAAAATGTGTCTCAACCTTGCAATTACATAAGGTATTGTTCAGTCGACGATGATGGGTGGTGTGGGGGGGATCCCCCCCATGAGGGGTCTGAGGGGATCATCCTCCCAACTGGGGTCCAGGGGTAGCGTGCCCTAGTGAGGGCTTGAAGGTGAACTGAGGGGAAAATGTGGGTGAGTCTTCACTTATCTTCCTTAGGCCATTCAATAATGTTCTAGGAATCCTAATTGGATTGACTATCAACCTCAAAGGTGAGTCAATTCTCAATAGGTAAGGACCTAGGAGGGGTTCTTTTAAGCTTTCAAGGGTTCACCACCAAGCAAAAGCTTGGAGAAGACAAATAAGAATTCAACTCACAAAACCTAATAATGTAAGCTAAATGAATGATGCAAATAATGGAATTACGCAACAGAAAGTTAGGGTATGTGTACTTGGAAGTTCTTGAAATGAAATGAGGATTATAAAAATACAAAAATGCTATGAAAAATTGCTATGGAGGACTAAGATGCCCTTACTATTTTCTTAGTCCCACTGCTATTTTTTGGGGTGAATACAGAGTCTTTAGATGTCGGAACCGGATCTGAAAGAATTTTTGAAAAATAACCTAAGGACTAAGATGCCCTAGGTGGCGACTTAGTCTCATTCTGAAATCTCTAAATGTGGTCCTAACATCCAAGGTTTTCACTTCATTCTTCTCACATATTAGGTTCTGAATCTTCTAAATCTGGCCTATAGGTGAGTTTACGTGAAGATGACAACTTTGTGATGCAACTTTGCAACTTTGCACTCCAAATGATCTTCAAGTCTTCAACCTAAATTTGCAATCAAAAACATACAAGAGAAGAAAAACTTGTTGATTGTTAGTAAATGGGGGTTTGCCTTGGTCAAACTTCTTGTTGGTAATTAAACCTTAAAATAGAATGAAATGGAGGGAAATGATGAATGAACAACATGCAATGTTACAACTCACCAAACCCTTGTTGTGAAATCTACAAACTTGTGTGAGATGGCTAGCTTGAATGTAGATCTTGAATCCAATGAATGCTTGATAGATCTTGACTTGAATTGCTTGTTTGAATCAAAACCCTACATCGCAAATGTTAGCTCTAAAACACACATGATGTAACAATCTCCTTGATATGATGCTTGAATCTTGATGATGGCTCCAAATGCTTGAAGAAGTGCTCTTGATCTCTTAAGCTTGCCTTAGAAATGAATGATCAAGTTGTTAGGATTGCTTAGATTACTTAGATATGAAAATGAATGAATGAACCTTGTATTTATACTTATCCATGCTTAATATCTTGAAATTACACCACAAAAAGCTAACATATGAAATCATTAATTAAAGGAGGCCAAATCCCACCAAAATTTGAAATTGAACCACTAAAAACATATACAAGCAAGTGAAAGAGGATTCCCTTTACTAGGCCCCTAGGGTTTTTCACCTAGGAGCTCTTGGTGCAAGAATGAATCTCTTTCCATTTTGGTGATATTCTATTTGGGTGAGTTCATTCAAAGGGGGGAGATTGGATAGGTTTTATGAAGGGTTGTGATGTGTGTGATGAAGTGTAGCTGAATGTTCTAAGTAATGAAACTAAGCTAACTATGAAATGTAAAGTAATGTAAATCTAAACTACATGTGATGTAAACTAAATGACCTAAATGTGTACAATCTGTAATAGAACTTGAAATAACATAAGGGTGTGCACTTGGGTATTGGAAGTTCCAGATGAGGAGTCCCGAAAAGTTTTGGAATCATCCTAAAATGTGCAAAATGACATTTACGCCAAGCTGGGTGACCTAGTCCTTCTATTGGGAAACTTTGTTGGAGTGGGTTTCTGCCTAAAGGGTATCGAGAAATCTAAACATCATTGAAAAACAAGCTTAGAGGGACTAGGTCACCATTATGGGTGACCTAGTCCTCTTCTAGGTTTTTGACAATTTGAAAGTGGAGATTGGGGCCTTTGGTCTGCACTCTAGATCCCAATAGGTGCCTGGTTCAAATTCTCCAAAAGACGAGCTGAAAGAGGTCTCCATGTTGGAAACAAGCTACACTAAGAGGGGGGTGAATCAGTGTTGTGCAAAGATTAACTTTATTAACCTTTATCTTCAAAGCATTAACAACATTCAACCATAATGTATAAACATGAAGCAAATGAACACAACACCATAATACAAGGATTTTTATGTGGAGACCCTATTAGGGGAAAAACCACGATGGATGGCCAATCCACAATTTAATCTAAGTATACTCAAATGAAGTTTACAATAGGGGGAATGCACTTGCATCCAAGCACATTGCCTAGAGCTCAATGCTCAAAGGGAAGGCTCACTGCCTTACAAGGAGAATCAGATTAAAACCATCTGGGAGTTTGAACTGAGAAAAATAGCATCTACATATGCTTGATTATAGTTCCAGTTAGGCACAATATTCAATCTTTTATCCTATAGACTAATTATGTACTTCTTTGTTATGCTCACACTTACAACACAGATTCTCTATGCACAAGTGAAACTATGCATTATCGTTCTTCTGCTCTACTCTAATTCACAATTTGTATCAACACACACTTCATACACTATACAAAATGATACAGACAATCTTATATATATCTGCAACTTAGAGTTCAATTATAATATGTCGGTTTCAATAGAACAAAGGGCTATTTACATCTGTTGGCTCAAATCATGAATAATATGCAATGCATATCCACAAAGGTCGGCCACAACTTGGTTAGGACCCAACCAAAAATGTACGAACACAAAAATACTTAACTAATTACTTCCCATACATCCGCAACATGATACATTTAGGAAGTCGGCTTGAGTACTGATAAAACAGAGAATTGGCTAACCAGATCTTCAAGCTTCCACACAAATCAATACAAGCCACCAAGAATTACTAGAAGTAGATGTTAATGTAATGTCATAGAATTGCACCTAGGGGCAATTCCACATTTTCGCATCTTGCTTAGCATTTATGACAGCCTAGAAGCATTAATGATAAAATCCTATGAATCAAAATTTCACGATTCTGACTCCATGTGAACACATGGTGAAACGACAGAAGCCTGATAAAGCATTTCCTTAAAAACTTAGGCATTGGATGCTTGCGCAGTTCACGAACGTACGTGCGACACACTAGCATCCTGATGGTTTTTTGAGTTTGAAACGATGAATCTAGAAACTTGACCCTAGTGACACATGTCCTGGCAATTAGGTCTTGAATGAAACGGCTCTATGTCGCCCTTGCATGCATTAAAACCTATTTTTGGCTCTCATTTTGGGGTTGGAAGTCTTCTATTCAAGCATTTTCACCACTTGCTCTACTCTTGGGTAAGCTCTATCCTTGAATAGAAACACTTTTACTAGCGAAGCTATGCTAGACTAAGGTCCCTCCAGTAGCTACTAGTTCACTTACTACTTTGTGGTGTGGGCTCTACTCCGAAGAGAGTTTTTTTTTCACCACATATTTTGTTTATTTCCTTTGCACTCTTTTCCAAAATTGGCTATCCGTGGAGGTGGGAACACCAATACGGGGGTCTGACTAAGGTAGACCCCTATAAAATCCCAACCTTTTCTCCTTGATCTTTTGTGTGCAGGTTACAAAGGCACACTTGGACTAAAGATTTAGATGCACAAAGGTAGTCTCGCTTCAAGATCACTTGTATTTCCATCTAATCTTTGGCTTTCTATCGATTATTCGACCTTTCACTCTTTTTGACCCGAGTTGAGAACTAAGATTCAGTTTCATCTATCTGAGCTCCTATGTTCCTTGTAGCTTAGGATGCTAGCACGTCTTGTGGACGATAGTGAATCGCATTGGCGTCCTGAAGTTGTGTTGACGTCTCTTGGCTGAGAGCTCCACAGTGGGGGATAGAAATCTTGACGTCTCTTGGCTGAGAGCTCCACAGTGGGGGATAGAAATCTTGAAGTCCTTCTCTTTTAAGATCTAATCTCACTTCTTCGCTTCTCTTCATAGTTTCATCGATTCATTCAGTTTGAGGTGTATAAGGGTAGTTCATTCCCTAGTGATCTCTTGAGAATATAGAGACCCATGTGTAGAAAATCCTTCTTATATCACATTTTGGTGAGCCTGACGTGAACCATCGGATTCATTTTCATAATGTTGCATGGTCGTATGGATTATTTCTCTAAACAATATTTTGATATGTTGGAAGATTCTATAGATGTTTTCTTAGAAGTATTCTCCCCTATCTATAAATCTCCTAAACAAATTCCTTCCTTGCCAACCGAGGAGTCAGTAAATGTGGTAGTAGTTTATGTGGCTCCTTCGAGCCTTGAGAAATCCATCATTTATCGAACCCCAGCTGAGCCATTCCCTAGAAAGGACTATTTCATCTATGGAATTTCAAGTCGTAGCAATCCATCAAACTTATATTTGAGATTTATGAAAGCTATTGACTCTACTTCTTATAATGCTGTCGGCCATACGTACCCTACAAGGGGAAATAAACAAAACCTAGAACAACAAGCTATTGTTCCTATATCGCAACCAAATCGAAATCCTAATTCTTTACCCCCATCTCAACCTGACCTTCCTTTGGCTCCTAAGCTTGCGATCAAATCACTCGACGATTATGATCTCGTCGAGAAACTCCGTGTTACCTCGACTAATCTTGCTTTGGGATTTCTTTAAGACTGCTCTGGTTTATCAAGAGGTGTTGCAAGAAGCCTTACAAAATATTCTCTTGCCTGCCTTTGTTAGAACCACAAATGTTGATGGGTTGATGACACATATTCAAGCGGATTCGCCGAATATTATGTTCCACTCGCAAGAACTCTCCGCGTCCAGATATGTAGAAACAAGCAGAACCCTTGATGATTATAGTAAATGTTAACATCGGTATTAGGAATACCCTCATTGACACGGACTCATCTCTCAATGTTTGTGGTATAGATCTACTGCCTAAAATTAAATTTGATTTGTCCTCTTTAGTAGCTTCATCCTTGTATATTTGTGGGTTCGATAACATTGGTAGTCAAGCTCTAGGTACGATAATGTTACCTTTGCAGTTGGGCCCTGTTACCTTGCCTACGTTGGTTTACGTGATACTTGACGTGTTATCATTCAATATTATTTTAGGAAGACCTTGGATTCACGATATGGGTGTAGTAACTTCTACCCTACATCGTTCATTAAATTTTGTTGTTAACAATCAGGTGGTTACGGTTAAGGTAGATCTAGAGGCTATGCACCTTTTCTTACTAGCCACTGCTGGACAAAATCCGGCTGCATCCACTCTCAAGAATTGCATTCCTTCCTTTACCATTGATGCTATGGCACGTTCCTCATTGATACCCTCTATGGAAACTGTCCCTTGAGTGAGTATCAACCGATATGAACTGCCTAAAGTGGAAGATTGTAAACCTCCCCCATCCTCTTCGTCATCCCCTGAATCGAATGCTCTCTTAGGTGATGATTGGGGTTCCTTAAACTTATTTGAATTCTTCATAGCGAAGTATAAATCGGACCCCTCTAATATAGAATTTCCAAATTCTTCTAGTTCATGAGGATGAGTGACGCTCCCGTTGAGGAAGAGAAGTGTGATCCTATCCAGGAGACCACTCCTCCCCAAAAAAGTGAACCCACTCCCATGAAGGAGGTTAATGTTTGTGAACTGAGTAAGGGAAGTGGGACTGCTCCCGTAGAAATTTTTGACATCCATTGGTGGAACGAGACGCTCTATGTAGAGTCACCCCTCCCAAAACTCTACAAGCTCGCTATAGGTTTGGTTACAAACTTGATTCTTGATATGACAAAAAGGCCTAGGATGTATCGAGGAAGGAATACAATTCCCTATTCAGTTTAAGCAATGGCAACGGTATCAGGGTTTGGGATGCCCTATTAAGCAGTTTAAATAAAAACCTTAGTGGAATGTTAACATGATCTCAGATGAATCGTTAAATTTGGTTCATCTTGAGTTGATAGAAGAAAGGGGACATGCCACTTGAAATTTCATGTAGATGTCTTCTCTTTAGACGAAGCATTAGGGGAGTTTTTGGGTGCTTACTCTTTGTTACCTCCTTATCATCACAAGAAATGGTTCTCGTATCGCTTACATAAATAGGCATACTTTGGAGAATCCATTATGAGCATTGATGAGGAGGACCCTCTATCTAACATCAGTGATGATGTTCTAATATCTCATCTTGAGGACTGCAACTCTCTCCTTAAAGGAGACACTATCGAGGTCCCCATGGATGTTAAGTGTTCGAAAAAAGGTAATCAAGATTGGGAAGTGTCTCTCTTCCAAAGTAGATGAGCAGTCCGCCCTCTTGTGTGACTACCCTGATATCTTCGCTTGGACTTATGAGGATATGCCTGGTATTAATGAATCCATAGTGGTCCATAATATCATTCTATGTTCCGATGCCAAGCTTGTTAAGTAAAAAATTTGAAAGATCAATCCTAGGGTAGCTTTGATGGTTAAGACCGAGATAGAAAAGTTGTTAAAAGTAGGATTTATCCGTCCTATTAACTACTCTCCTTGGATTTTGAATATAGTCATTGTTAGCAAACTCGACGACCATATTCGTATATGCATTGACTTTCGAGACCTTAACAAGGCTTCTCTTAAGGATGATTTTCCATTACCTAATATAGATATGATTGTAGACTCAACCACAGGCCATGCATTGTTATCTTTTATGGATGGCTTCTCGGGTTATAATTAGATTTGTATTAACTCGGAAAATGAGTATAAGATAGCCTTTACTACCCCTTGGGGAACTTTCTACTATGTGGTCATGCCATTTGGTTTGAAGAATGCAAGAGCAACTTACCAATGAGCGATGACCCAGATATTTCATGATTTCATTCATAAGATCTTAGAAGATTATGTTGATGACATCTTGGTGAAAACTGAAAGTCGTCAAGATCATGTGAAGAACCTTCATCTTATTTTTAAAAGGCTTTGAATTTACAAGATGAGACTCAATCCCTAGAAGTGTGTCTTCAGTGTTGATGCTGGCAAGCTTCTTGGGTTTATAGTTTCTTACCGTGGAATCAAAGTTGACACGAATAAGATTGATGTTATTGTTAACATGTCCCCACCAAGGAACATCACCGAGTTGAAAAGTTTACAAGGGAAGATTCAGGCAATTCATAGATTCATATCTCAGTTGGTTGATCGTACCCTTCCTTTCACTCGTCTACTGAAAAAGGATGTTCACTTTATGTGGGATGAATAATTTCAAAGAGATTTTGAATCCATCAAAGCTTATTTGACCAATCCCCCTGTATTGATGCCATCTATGCAAGATAGACCTTTCTTGCTTTACCTCATTCTGTCAATATACGCTTTGGCAACTCTGCTAGCTCAGTATGATGACACAAGAAGAGAGAG